>LR749519.1:2698075-3081780 GCA_902729485.2 Mus minutoides | reverse complement strand
TAATCATATCAGTCAGTATAAGGCTTCAGGCCTGCATAGTGATTACTGTTCTGGGGCTCATTAGGACCTTGTGAGATATTTCATCTGTCAGGGGCTCACCTGAAGTTGTATATTAAATGAAGACAACAAACAAAATTTCATACCACCCACTTATTGACGTGTGTGTGTGTGTGTGTGTGTGTGTGTGTGTGTGTGTGTGTGGTGTGCATGCACAGGTGTCTAAATAAAAAACTATGTCTTGAGGAGGATTAAATAAGAATGGCTCAGAGGGAACAGGGCATTCCTCCACAGCCTGTCTGCTCGTATTCTTTCAATGAGCCTCAGGGGACTATCTCCTCTTCTGAACACCCTTCCACAGTCACAGAGCACACTCCTTCTAATGGACACTTAACTTTAAGATCATTGTTTGTAGTTCTGCGTCTCTTGAAATTACTTTGTGTATTTAAGCAATTAGCAATCAGATCTCACATCTTATTGCTACGAGTGCAAATCTGAAACATAAAAATGCAAATTGTAGGGAATGAAAATAGATTTGAGATTGTTTGCACATAACTTAATCTTCATGAACAATTAAAACTTAGCAGATTTGTAATGATCTTTGAAGGTACTAAAGTAAATAAAATAATTATATCACCTATGTGTGAATTTAGTGAAAGAGAAGGAAAATTACGATTCTGAATTTTCAAAAGATAGCCAAGTTTAGCTTTGATGTGATCAAAGACAAACACTACAGGGTAAAAAATTTAAATATGCATAATTTTTAAGACCGGGCATTCTGACAGGTCTTATATTTGTGACTTCTTCAAGATGCCCTTAAAAGACCCAAGTTGTGAAGGAAGAAACAGAAAATAATTTAAAAATAAACGAACAGTTTGAACTTGAGAATTTGTCTGGAGTTGAAATAGGAGCCATTGCCAAATGATAGAAAGTGACGTAGAAAATAAGAATATTTATTTTTATCCTGTTTACTTTCTGTGTGTGAACTTGAAACTGCATTACCAGTCAAGAAACTCATTTTTTTTTCTGTCACCATCTGCCTAGGTTAATTTAGGTAAATCACTTTAAGCTCTCCAGAGAGAATCATTGCTATGCATGGAATTATTATTTTATAAAAGGGTGACTAGAAACTTTAAGAAAATGATGAAAATATGCTGACAGGGATGTAATTTTCTGCCTTGTTGCAAATTAGATAAATTCTGGAAGTAGATGTTCACATTTCATAGGAAAACAAATGATCCTGTTTCTTTTCTGGATCAACTTCCTATATTGAGATGGGATTTCTGTCCTGGAAAGGGCTTGGTCACTGGCCTTTCGTTGTGGATATAAGTTCCAGATCTTAGGTGGGAGAATTCGAGGTTGTTGATCTATACAACATAGTGTGGAACAGCCCTTTCTAAGTTCTGAGTCAACACTGCCAACATGTTGGGACATCTCCTGGAAATGGACCTCGTCTCCATCTCAGAATGATACACATCTGTTACGCATTAGAGGTCTAAGCACCTTTCCTCAGAGAACACACACAAATGAGCAGTTGTATTTTCTTTATCATAAAACCGCCTGTTTGATTTGTCTCAATAAAAATATAAAAGTATGTGCCGCCTGTGGACTAGAGAATTTATGTTATCTTGTGAAACTCAGACGGTTGCAAGGAATGAAGGAAATCTGGAGTCAGGTTATAGAGAGAAGCACCACTTGGGTTTCAAAGCATCTCTGCTGCAAAGGTTAGGGAGCAATCCTCATGTTGAGACTGAGCTTTGCTGTGGCCCGAGTGACCTTGCTTCCTACCAATGAATGTCCCAACTTCTAACCCCCAAAGTGATAGGGCTCTTGGAAAGTGATGAAGTCATGAAGGTGTCTTCCTTAGGCATTACGTAACAAAGGAAGCCGCATAGCAAACTAGTCCCTCTCACCACATCATGGCGCAGCAGGAAGATCCTCCCTTTCCACTGAGTCTACAGGTTCCCTCTCTCTGGACTTCCCAACCTCCAGAACCAAGAGAGAGAAATCTGATTTGTATCTTAGAAACCCACCCAGCTTGTTCTGATCCTTTGTTATAGCAGCCAGAGACGACTAAGACAAGCTAAGAGTAGATAGATGGTCAGAAGTGAATTCTCTGGAACAGCAGTATGAGCTGGAGGAACCAACGGAAGCCTGCCGAGGAGGAAAAAAGACAGACTTCATAGCAAGAGGCGTTTGTTAAGTGCAGGATGGGGTGGCTCTGAGGGCTGATTCAGAGAGCAGCATGAGAAGGAATGCACAAAGGGAGTTGGGAATAATGTGAAGGGTGCAGGAAAGGTTACCATGGTTACAAATGGGTGTGTGAGGGGCCAATGAAAGTCAAGGATGTTGCTCATCGTTGAGTTCGCTTGAAATTTCCAGTTTTCCAAATTAGTTCTTTTCAATTTAAGATTTATGTATATGTAAGTTTTCATAAGATGATGGACAATACTCAATTGTTTTAGTTTTGGGTGTGGCAGCAGTGAAGCACAGACAGTTCCCGACTGAAAGAGGCCCTTTCCCTAATCCAACTCTGATTCTTCCAGATGGGAAAAACAAAAACAAACAAACAAAAAAAAGTGTTCAAGGGCAAGCAGTGTCCTGAGCGTTAACTGAAGGTTAATGGCTCTGCATATCCCAGAGCTGGCTAGGCAGCTAGAGGTGAGACCCCACGCTCCTCGTTTAGGCTCATTGGCTCTTCCTCTGCCCCGACCAGGGTGTGGTGTAGGGAGAAGCAAGCACACCTCTGCATGGCTCTCAGCTTTTAAACTCCTACTTCCTAAGACTTGCCTAAAAGGATTATAAAACTCTGAAAGAAAAAAAAGTAAATAAGTAACTGTTATTGGCTCCCCGATATGACCAGGGACTGTAGTAATATATCTTACAGAAGGAGACAAATAATGCTGAGGGGAAAAAAATGTATCTCCCAGAAAGCAATAAAGCTTTTAAAACTGAGTGTAGAAGAAACAGTGCAGCTCAGTTTCTCTGCAGTTCTTCCAGAATTTGTCAAGAATGACACCTGGAACTGGGCCAAGTTTCAAAGAATCCAGGAAACTACAAGCGAAGGTGTCGTGTGCCTCGAAAAACATGTCACTTTGCTTTCTTTCTAGTGTTCCAGAAAGGAGCCCTTTATTTGTGAGTGCAGAGAGTGCATTAGGTGAGGATTCCGGGGGAGAGACAGAGAGAGAGGAAGGTGTCTCTTGAGCAGTTTCTTTATTCTCCGTAAGCACCATCATGCCCATCCACGAGTTGTGGATTTTAATATCGGAGTTCAAAAATTATTTTATTTTTAAGTAGCGGCCTTGTACCACCTATTTCTTCTTTTTAAAATAAAACATGTTTATTTATTCTTTGGAAATTTCATTTTTGCACACATTGTACTTTGATAGTTTCCACCCAGACTTCTGACCAACTCTGTCCATACCCTTCCACCACATCCACGTCCCAATTTCATGCCCTCTCTTTTTGAAAAAAAAATCTATATCTATATCTATATCTATATCTATATCTATATCTATATCTATATCTATATCTAGTCCAATCAGTGCTGCCCATATGTGCATACGTGTAAGGTACCCATCAAAACATAGACAACCTACCAGGGCCACAGTCACAAAGAAAAGTGACAAATCCACAGAAGACAAAAACTGCTCCTCAGCTGGGGGCGGGGCCTCATAAGCCCCTCCTACCTCCTTACCTGGCTGTTGACTGGCTTGATCCTGTTCAACCCTTACTAAGCCACAGTTGCTGTGAATGGATGAGTGTCATGAGTGAGTGCATCATGTCCAGGAGACACTGTTTCTAAGCAGTTATCCTTGTCCTTTGGCTCTAAATGGTTCTTTTGCTCCATCTTCTCTCATGCTCTTTAAGTCTTGGGAGGGAGTGATATGATATGGATGCCTCCAGTTCGGCCTGAGCACTTCACAGACACTTCTATCTGCCCTTTGACCAATCATGAGTCTCTGTATTTAGTACCATCTACTGGGTGGGGTGGGGGTCTCTGGTGAGATCTGAGAACTGCAATAGTCAATAGGTAGATAATTTAAAAAGCAGGTTGATGGTATGTCCATTTAGCCAACCATAAGTAGAAGAATCTCCCATAGGGCCTATGACCTCTGCAGACACGGGTTCTTCACTAGATCTCCAGAACCAGGCATGAATTCCCTCCTTTGGAGTGGACTATAAATCCAAACAGATGTTAACCAATGTACTTGGTTCTTAGGTGGGCACCGAACTCAGGTCTTCACGGTTACAGAACAAGTTATTTACCAGTGAGCTATCTCCTAAGCCCAGCAACGAACTGTGTTGTTATAGTTCTTGTCATTTATGTTTTTAAAACCATGTTTTATTTTTTTAACAAGTTTAACAGTTTTTCTTCTTTTAAGAAAATTGAAAATAGATTTTTTTTTAAAATCAGATATATTATGATTAGAGTTTCCCCCTCCTTGTACTTCTCCCAGTTTCTCCCAACTGCCCTTCTCAACTAGATCTAAACCCTTTCTGTCTCTCTTTAAAAACCAAATGGGCATCTAAATAATAATAATAATAATAATAATAATAATAATAATAATAAATAATTAAACAAATCAAACTGGAATAGATCTGAACAAACAAGGAAAAGAGCCAAATAAAAAGCACAAGAAACACAGATGCAGAAACACACACATTTGCACACACAGGAATCCCTGTAAAAACGTGCTTACACAGCAATGATACACAAAGACCTGTCAGGTTAAAAGGAAAGACAGACAAAAAGAATGCTATGACTCAACATTATGAGACAAGACCTTCCAAAGATGCTGTTGGGTTTGTTTTGTGTTGACCGTCTCCTGCTTGGCATGCAGCTTACCCTTAAGAGTGTCTTGGCTTGCCAGTGAGGTTCCCTTGAAGAATACTAAGTTTTCACTTGCAAGTGGTTATCAGTTGGAGATAACTTCTGGGTTAGGGATGGGCACATGTGTCCACTTTAGGACCTCATCTGGTACCCATCCTGTGCATGCTGCCTCTGCCTCTGAGTTCATACGTGCATTGCTCCTGTTGCTTTCAAGGTCCTCGTTCCCTTGGTGTCCTCCACCTCTCTGGCTCTTACTACTCTTACTCGTTCTGCCTTCTCTTCCACAGGGTTCCCTAAACCCCGAGAGAAGACATTTGATGGAGGCATCCCATTTAGGACTGAGTGCTCTCTCATTCTCTACATACTTTCTGGTTGTGGATCTCAGTATTTAGTCTATCTGCTGCAAGACAAAGCTTCTTTGATGATGGCTGAGCAAGGCATTGATCTATAAGCATAGCAGAATGTTGTTGGGAGCCATTTGTGTTCCTTTAGCAGAAGAGTAGTATTTGGTCTTCCCCTAGGTCAATGGCCTATCTAATATCAGGTGCTTAGCCACCAAATCAGTGTTGGGTATGGGTTCCATCTCATGGAGTGAGTTTCGGATCTGTTATGGAGTTTGAGACCATTGGGAAAAAAACAACCAAGGCTCAGTTCAAAATGTCATTAATCGAATTTATTAAAACTTCTGTCAGGACTGCAGTCTCCAGCTCAAATGAGGGACTGCCACACAGAAGTAGGTGCAGGAAGGACTTTTAAAGAAGAAACTACAAGAACTGTTCTGTTCTACCTAGATTAGACGCTCAGGATGACTTTAAAACAGTCCTTGAATGTCTGCACAAGCAAGCCACAGAAACAAAGAAAAACAGGAGTTAGTCATATCATAACAATGAATAACAATGAATAAATTCTCTACAACACTAACCCTTTACCTCCACACTTCTAGGTGGAGGTAAAGGGTTAGTGTTGTAGAGAATTTATCTTCCAGGAGCTTAAGTCAGAGATAAATAGCTATTAGGTACCAAGATGGATGCTGAGCACAGAATGGAATTTCTTTTAGCCATTACAAATCTAATCAGAGATTGGTTGGTTACTCTCGAAAGCTTTGTCTAACTATTGTACCTATGAATCTTACAGGTAGGTCACCTGTGTAGCTGGGTGGGTATTTACCTTTCTTCTTTACTAGTGAGCAAAATCACATTTTGCTGCTGTTTTCCCTACCTAATACTTTCGTGTGTGTGTGTGTGTGTGTGTGTGTCTGTGTGTCTGTGTGTGTCTCTGTGTGTGTGTGTCTGTGTCTGTGTCTGTGTGTCTGTGTCTGTGTCTGTGTCTGTGTGTCTGTGTGTGCCTGCGTGTATGTAAATGCTGTGTGCCACAATACAAGTATGGAGGTCAGAATACAGTGAGCAGTTTCTCTCTTTCCATCATGTGGTAGGTTCCAGGAATCAAACTCAGGTTCTCAGACTGGCAGCAGGCATCCTCACCTTGCTTGCCAGCCCACTCTTTCTTCTTTTTTCTTTCCTTCTTTTCCTCTTTTTCTTTCTGTCCTTTTCTTTTCTTTGAATAGGATCTCACAGTATATCTCAAACTGGACTCAAATGTAACAATCCTCCTGCCTCAGCAGAGTGCTAGGGTTACAGAAGTACACTATAACAACTGGCTTTGCTTCTTCTTTTTTTTTTAATGTAAGACTCTAGACTCTAGTTCATCTTGAGTCCTTCTTCCTTCTAAGGCTTAAAGATCCATTTGGAGAGATTTGAAGTAGGTTTTCTTATAGCTGGTTTGTCTTTCCATTAAGCTGTGATATTTCTGAGGTTTTAAAAGATTACCTAAGTACTCTATTTTGACTGATGGCTACATCAATGTCTCCAGACCATGTGAGCTATAGAAATTGCCCAGTTTTCCCCTCAGCCATTCTTTGCTTGACCTAATTCAAGCAAACGTGTAATTTGAGTAATATACTGGACAACATTCACTTTGCTGTCCAGTACAAGACCTTAGTCTGCTTGCTGTGCAATGGAAAGCAACTAGTTAAAAAGCAAGGTGCTGGGCTGGCTGGACGGTGGTGGAGCATGGGGCTGTTTTGTGGGCAAGTTGATTTAGGGGAGGATTGCATAGGAGATGGCTGGTTGCATGCTGATAAGTAGAGATTTGTGTTCTTACACATCTAATCTTGATCACTTAGTCACACGATGTGGTTTCCAGTCGTTCAGGTCTTAAGGAAGAGGCTCATTGCTTCCCCAGTCTATTCTTGTCGTTGTTTGCTTTGACCATGTGAGGTTCCTGATTAATTTCACAATGGACAAGCTAGAGTGGGCAGCTGCCCAGAGGCCCTGCTGATCTGAAAAACTCCCCCAAAAGGAAAGCAAGCAGATCACACCTATTTATTGTGAAAGATGGGGGTCTTCAGAAATCCAGTGGGGAGTTATGGGGAAGATGAGCTCAACACCCATCTTCTTTATGAACCCCAGGCTTATGATTCTCAAGATGAACGTCCAGTAGGTATCTGGAGTTCTGTCTCTGTCCAGCTATCTTTGTCACCACGATTTTTCAATTCTGTCTCTTTAGCTCAGTGATTCTGTACTCTTCTCATGAATCCCTTCCTGCTAGGCTTTTATTTGCTGTGAAGAGATACTATGACTCTTATAAAGGGAAACATTTAACTGGGGCTGGCTTACAGATCAGAGATTTAGTCCATGCTGTCACGGCAGGAAGCATAGTGGAGCACAAACAAACGTGGTGCTGGAGAAGTAGCTAAGCATTCTACACCTGGATTAGCAAGCAGCAGGAAGAGACTGCCACACTGGGCCTGCCTTGAGCATCTGAGGCCTCACAGCCTGCCCCCAGTGACATACTTCCTCAAAATGCCACACCTACTTCAACAAGGCCACACCTCCTATTAATGCCACTGCCTATGAATCTATGGGGACCATTTTCCTTCAACTACCACACCTTATAGTACTTTCCACTAATGAACTCCACAGCTAGAGCCAAGGCAGCCACAAGACCCACCTCCATTGTCTCCTTTTCATCTAACAGCAGTCTTGCTGCCCTGTGTTTGGAAAAAGGTGCTGAGCATATCCTTCCCAGAAGCCATGGGCCCCTCTCTAAGATGGATTATAGTCTAGGTCCCAAAGCAAGTCTTAAAAATATGAAACAATTGAAATAACTTAACTCTTATCAGAACACAGTAAAATAAAGCTAGAAATCACAAGAATGAGAGAAATAACAAGAGCTACACAAACACTTGGAATCTGAGCAGTGTGATGTTGGATGGCTAGCAGCTCATCAGTGAAGAAACTGGGTAGGGAACTAGGAATGAGCCAAATGAAAATGGACACATAAGTTACCAGTTCATGCCCAGTACATCTAAGGCAAGACTAAGAGGAAAGTTTATGACTCTGGGTGCTTGTATTAAAAACGTTAACTATACATCAAATAAATGAACTACTGTGAACCTCGTCTTAGAGAGAAAAAAAAAAAAAAACAGAAATAGAAGACAAACCCCAAAGCAGTAGCTGGCAAGAAATAACAAAGACCAGACAAGAGTCACCACATAAATTAGTGAAAGAGAAGCTAAAAGAGCAATACACAGGTCAAAGTGCTAGCTCTTTGAAAAAAATAAACAAGATTTACAAGTCCCTACCCAATATAATCAAAGGAAAAAGAAAAAGGTCAATTTGGGAAATTGAATATAAAAGAGGGTGTCGCAATAGATTCCCACAAAATTCAGAGGATCGCAAAGAAAATAAGTATTGGGAAAAAGGTGAGGAAAGAAATTTATACCCTGTCGGCAGGGATGCAAACCAGGCTACCCACTCTAGGGTCCTCCAAAGACTAGGAATAGTAAAGAGAGCACAACATCATGATTCACATGTGGCAGTGAAACACGTGTCATTGCACGCTGGCCAAACTTAATAAAATGAAATAAAACTAACTGGGCTTCAGATTATTTTGTTGAGTTGCAAGTTACGGTGAGGAGTATATGTTTATTATTATAACAGTCCAAATTACTTATTGCGGCAGGCAGTGGACTCTCCGGCATTAGATGTTTTACAATTGTGCGATCTTTCCCCAGTTGTGGTTGAGAGCTTATTTTAGCCACTGATCGCTGAGGAGAAGTTTGGGCAAGTGAGGCCCCGTCTGGGTCCCACACTGTAGAGCAACAGAGCATTCAAACAGGTGAACTGATTGGGAGCACATGGCGGCGGTGCCTCCTGGCTGACGCTCAGCACTGACTCAGCAAAACCCATAACCAAACATGCTCTGTGACTTACACCATCCAGGATGCACCAGATGCCTCTCTCAATCTCTTGCCTGGTGTTCCTGAGTCGGAGAGCTGCAAATTGTCCTTCTCTGAATGCTGTTGGGATGATAATTGCAGAGACAGAGACTATGGCATATTGGGAGTATTTGAATATTAGAAGTCAAGACAAATTAGCGAGCAGGCCAAATTCTTCCTGTCAAGTATCTGAAATATAATAAACTTTAACTGATCATTTATCAGTAGCACCAAATAATTATTTTCTTTATTTTTAGATGAATTTAATTTAGTTATTTATGTGTACATATCTCTTGTCTGCATTCATGTATGTATGTATCTGTGTGTATATATGTGTGTGTTAAGAAGAAGCTGTTGAATCCCCTGGAATTGTATTTTCAGATGATTGTGAGCATCCATGTAAGTGCTGGGGACTGAACTCAGGTCATCTGCAAGAATGAGTGCTCTTAACTGCTAAGGCACCTCATCAGCCCACAACCACTGAGTTTCTTGCTTCTCGTGTTTCAATATGTTTCACCCAAAATGCATATAAAATTACTGTAGTGCACATAAAATAGTTCAACACAGCAACTGAAGAATGCTGGGGAATAGTTTAATAATTTCTGTTATGTTTGTGTGCATGCAGATGTGGTCAGAAAATGAATATAATGTCACGCACTCTGTACCTCACCAACAATATAGATGCTGAATAGAATTCTGAATAGGTTAAAGTTAAAGATACTTATATATTTATTAAGACAGTGAATTTATATAAGGACAAATTATTTTAATTTCAGAATCATTTCAATACTTTAATAGTTTAGATTAATAACTTGTGTGTATACTGACTTAATTTAATACATAATTTGAATATCTCTGAAAAATAAAATTTCAGTAACATGAAAAATGTTTTATGTTTAATTTTAATAATTGATAAGACATATCCAAATCTATATACTTTGAATGTTGTTTTAGTATTTTAAAAATAATTTTATAATGGGTACAGATTGAAACCATGATAAAAAATATGAATATAGTTTGTGTGTCTTCATGTGCGTGTGTGGGGGGGGGGGTATGTATTTATGTACATTATCTGTGTGTGTGTGTGTGTGTGTGTGTGATGCCTGGGCACTGAGTTCAGGGCCTTCCACGTGTTAAACAAGTACTCTACTGTTGTGGTAAATATTAATTGGGAGTTTCTACCCTACCTTTGATCATTCAGTTCCCAAATAAAAGACACAAAACCTTTTATATTTATAATATATGGTTTTATAAGGCTTAAAACATTAGAGCTGGCCAGATATCGCCCCTCTAAGATATTTTGCCTACTTTACTGTCAATAACTCTGATATCTCTTTCCACTTCTGCCTGGGCCACTCCTACTCCAACTGGCCGACCCTCATGGCTATGCTCTCATGATCCATCTACCCCATCTACCCCTTCTGTTCTCTTCATTTCTCTCTTGGTCTCTACCTCAGTAGAGAGGTAGTTGAGTTCAATTCCAAGTTTGGGAACTGAAGCTCCTCCCACCTCTCTTCTGCCCAGCTACAGGCTTTAGGAATCTTTATTAAGGAGCAAGGTTACATAGCATCATTTGGTGTACCAGAAAATCTCCTCATTCCTGGAGGCAACCAAACCCTGGGGGCCAGAATTTAGCATTACAACACTTAGCAACAGACCAAACTTAGCACTCTGCTATTGAGCTGTATCTCCAGCTATCATTTTACTGTTTATCTCAATACAGTAAGTTACTCAGCCTACCCTTAAACTCACTGTGTAGTGGGCTGGCCTTGAACCTTTGACCCACCTGTCTTGGCTTCCCAAGTAGCTGAAATTACAGCCCTACATCACCAGGGCTAGCAGTATCTCAGTTTTAAAGAGCTGTAGAGGAAAATACGAGTGCCATTATAAAGATGCAAATCTGTCAAGGCAGGGGTATCTCTCAAGGAGAATTGCCCTGATTTGTGAGTGCACCCGACAAAGACAACTTAAAGGGAAGGACTTGGTCTTCATTCACAGTTTCAGAGGCATCAATCTGTAGTCAGCTCAGCCATTTCTAGTGCCATGGTAGAGCTGCTTACCCCGTAATAGCTGGGCAGGCAGAAAGGAGGGGTAGAGAAAGAGAGAAGACAAGGTATGTTTTCCTAGACGTATGTATCCCAATGGCTGGTTGTTTGCCTCCTCCAGCCTGCCCCACCTCCCAACAATGCTGTGGATGGTACATCATGCTATGAAACCACGAGGGGATTGACCCATTGTTCAGATCAGAGTCCTCTAGAGCAAATCCCTTCTCAGTGGTTGGGTTTACCAGATAGGGACCAAGCCACTAACATATAATGCTTTGGGGGATCTACTTCATATCCAAATTATAACTGTTTCTATTGTAACTGTGTGTGTGTTGGTCTCAGGTTGGGCAGAGAAAGCAGGGAGTATAGGAAGACTGATTTGAAAATGCTTGCTCCCTAGATTGCTAATTATCTCTCTGCAAGGGGGCTTCCTTTTATTAACCAATCATTCTGTGGCAGGGGCTGAAGGCAAATAGGCTTGGCTTTGGGGCAGGACTCTAGATAATGAAAGACAACCCCAAGCAGGGTCACTAAGGCAGACAATTATCCCTACATGAGTATCAGAGTTTGTGATGGGGCAAGTTGGGTTTCGGTGGAGAAGAAAAACAAATATGAATCACCTGTCCTACTTTCTGCCCAAAGGCCTCAGGGGTACACTCACAACCAACTATTATGCCAACTCCTCAGAGGCACTTTAGCTGCTCCTGCAACATTTCCTACACAGGACAGGATTGACCCAGGCTCAGAGCTAGTGGAAAACATCGTGACTCCTGCTCAATAGGGTGGGAGACAAAAATAATTGAGATATTTTTGTCTGTCCCATGTGATTAAGAATAGTCTTTGGAGTAATGTGTTATAAACAGTTTAGCCAGAAGCACCTCGCTAGGCTTGTCTCCCAGGACAAAATTTATGATCTGCCTGTGATCGGCTCTGCTGGGTTATTTTGGCCGAACCAAGATGGATGCGGTGTTGTCTTCAAGCCAATCACCAAACTAGGCACTGGGTGAGCTTTGGGAAGGAGACGTTGGCTATCAGCTTTGAATGGACTGCTCCAGCTGGAGGAGGAAATTGTGGCTATGAGGAAGAGCTGCAGAAACAAATCCGAGAAGCGGGAGGTAGGGGAAAAAAAGAGCTGGGGTCATTCATTTAGCTAGCAGAGATTGCATCTCTCTTACAGAAGCAATCATCTGAGTGAACCTCGAGCTGATTACTGCCTGTTCACAGTGAAATGTTGATGTTGGTTACAGATGAGCCAAGGACCATGGGCTAGAGGAGGGAGCACCGGTGCTGCATTCGTGCCTTCCCCAGCCTCTAGGTGAGTGGTTGCAACCTTAGCTGTTCAGTCCCAGCACTAGGACAGCTCTTAACAATTCTCTTGCCAGCATCTACTCCAGTCAGTGACACTGTTTTGGATACGACGTGCTGGCACATTCTAGTTGTTAAAGCTTCACAGATGATTGCAACGTGTAGCCAGGGCTGGCATTTGTTAAGATGGCTAGCAGGCTATTGGTTGCGTGGTAATTGCTTGGCAAACGCTCAATAAACTGAACTTGGAGCCAGTAACTTTTGCAGGTGCCACTTTGAGAGACAATGAGGAGCGGGCTGCCCCCCTTACAATTGCTGAACTGCAGATAGAACAGTTTGTCTAGCGATGCACCCTACTTTTGTAAAACGGTGTGTGTTGGGAGCAGGGCAGGGTATGTGGTTTTCCTCTCTTTGGGTAAGCAACAGTGTGGCTAAGGCTTTCTTTTCCAGCTCCAAGTCCAGGGTTGTGATGAAATCACTCATGTTTTAAAGTTGTACCACATGATTGCCTTTTGCAGAACAAATAGCCTCTGTTCAGATTCACTCATTGCTTATTGGTCTAAGACAGATGTAACTTCCTCTGGTACCTGGGGGAAAGCCGAACTGGTAGACCCTGGCAAAGGAATGAGAAAGGCTAATCTAGGTACACTAAAAACACCCTAAATCACTCAGTTTTGTACTTCACATTTTTTACCAAAATATGGGTCTGGAGTTAGATTTAATTACAAGCATTAGATAACTTGCCTTATTAAAATATTTGCAATCCATAAAAAGCAGGTGGATAGATAAGGGCATGACCAAATAATAACTTAAGCCCCTGTGGCTCCTCCATTTGCTCTGTAAAGTCAAACTGATACAAGTTGCAGCCTAGTATAAGAGTGACAGGGTCACAGAGGCTAACCAGGAAAAGGGGGGAGATGGCCATGCAATGAAGAGCAGAGCTAGAGTCCCTGGAAAAAAAGACCCCAAGGGGCTGACATGTCCCCAAGGGGCTGACATGTAAAGAGGCAAGGGTGAAACCTGTTTCAGTAGAGACTCCAGGATGTCATGAGTGCCAGGAGGATGGATTGAAGAAAGCTGCAAGTCCTGAGTACAGCTGGCCCAAGAGAGAGGCCACATGTAACACGGACAGCAGACCTATAGAGGCAGAGAGTCACACCAATCCTTTAGAGCCAGATGATGTCTGTTTTAGAGATGCTGGATGAGGAGCTACAAGGTTGGGTTTTCATGTTCCTGAATTTCAACCTAGCTTTGGTGCAGTATTATCATATTGTCTTTCTCTTCCTTCCTTACTGTATGTCATTGGACATTGAAGGTGTGTGACTTAGAAAGGATTTCACATAGACCCATGGTGAAGAGATTGCATAAGAACTTTGGACTCTTGAGAAATGTTGAGGTGTTAAGAATCTAAGGACTCTTACATTGCAATGGAATGTATTTTCATTCTGATGAATCTTGAGGTGACTGTATACGGGATGGGTCCCCAAGTGGGCCGTCTCTGGATGGCCTTCCCTTCAGTCTATGCTCCACACTTGGTCTCCATATTTAGTTTGTTCCCCTTTCTAAGAAACACTGAAACATCCATACTTTGGTCTTATTTCTTCTTGGGCTTCATATGGTCTGTGAACTGTCTGTGTCGGGGAGAAGGTTGAAGAGGGGTGAGGCATGATTTCCCCAGGTTGTGAAATACGGACTCCTAGAGTGACCAGGACTGTAAGGTGAAAAAACCCCATAACTTCTCAGTTTGCATTTAGTGTCATGGCCTACTTTTGCAAAGATCAATTTCATTTTGAGAATTTCCCTAGAATTTACCATTGGACAGTGCACCAATTCTTAAACTGTGTATGCCTTGGGAAAGCCATCAGCCAGTTAGCTTAGTAAGAACTAATCCTATTTGCTTTCTTTTCTTTCCTCCTCTGAGTTGAGATGAATGAATTTTGGAGAGGGGAGAGAAGCCAGAGGGTGAAAGATAGGAACAATCTGTGATTATTACATGGCTGAGCTTAAGGATCTTGCTACCAGATTTTACTGAGAAGGAAACAGGTTCACTGATATAGATGACTCATGAGCAAATTTATTAGAAAAATTTGAAGCAGACTGAAACCTCTATTCTGTTTCTTATTTGAAAACCTTTCCATCCTCCACTCTTCTCTCCCTCTGTGGCCCGGATAGAAACATGCTTCCCCACTAACTATTGCAGCCGTGTCTCTTTGGTTACATCCCTTCATTTCCACAGCACATCACCATCAAGGTTTCGGTCAACATACCCCAGCACGTGACCTTTCTTATGGGAAACTGGAAGCAGAAGAATCATACTGCTTAAATGCCGTTTCTGTCCACAGGATAGGAAAAATTCCTTTCTAGAGTCTCCATCCATCTTAAGGCAAATGAAATGTGTGGCATATTAGCAGTCAGGAGCCCTGGAGAAGTCAGGATTCCTAGGGTCATGCAGCAATGCCATGGACTACTTACTTGGGACTGAGAAGACACGGGATTCTTAGCTCCAGATGACTCTAAATTCTCTCTCTACTCATTCCTAGCTGATGTTCTTGGGGAAACCTCTCCCTTCTCCATCTTCACTCTCTTGGTCTATAAACAATCTCCACCCATTGCTCTGAATGTTAAAGGTATTAGCTTCTGTATTCTGGGCATAGTCTGCGTTGATTGGTATACTTTTCTGAAACCGTGGCCTTGTGTGTGGATAGACACCATTATTATGTGTGCTTCCTGGATGATAAAATCATAGCCTTAGCCAGAGGCTAGTTCTGGTCTGAAACCAACTTTGGTTTCTGAGTCGCTGGAAAGTCCAAATGCTATGGTGTATGTGGAAAACTGTGATTTAAAGATGACAACCTAGGACGTTGACCACCTCAGAGTTGGACAGGACGCTGGCTGTGGAGCTGGTGGTAGAGAGCATGGTGATCCACCTCCCTGGGCCCCAGTGACCTCCTGTAGGAGCAGACAGGATCATCACTTCTCCATGTTGATAATGAGAATGAATATAAATTACTTCTGTGAAGCTGTCAGCATAGTTGCCAGGATATCAGCTGCACATTTACTGCTGTTGGGACCATGACTTTGAGGTAGAGGACAGGGAACTTAACAGTAATATGGAAGACAGCTTGTGGTATTCATGGGACAGAAAAGTGACCCAACAGCTCCGGGTCTCACTGCCTCCCAGCTGATGGTGTCAGGAAACTGATAAAGCCAACATTGTCTACTGAGGACTCCACGTGTGTCTACAGACATCTCCAGGAATGATGCTAACTGCTGCCTTATGGCTCCCCCATCTTTGCTAAACCTAAACAATGTCCTTCCTAAGGATGTTTATTTGTTAAAGAAAAAACATCAACTTTATTATGAACTACACCTTGGGGTCAGTGTTAAAATGAAAGAGAGGTTTCTTCGCAACTTTTATAGACAGTAACTTGAGATCCGTCAAATTCCTACCTATACCCTTTGTAAAGAAGCCCATCTGTGACTCTCCCTTAAGAAGTGGATTTCTGAGTTTGAGGCCAGCCTGGTCTACAAAGTGAGTTCCAGGACAGCCAGGGCTATACAGAAAAACCCTGTCTTGAAAAACCAAAAAAAAAAAAAAAAAAGAAGTCCATTTCATATTGGTGTGTGTTTCGTATTCCTTCCCTGTGTCTCTTTATGTTTACCATTCTTAAGATGAAAACATCTCTCTCTCTCTCTCTAACGCTGCTTCATAATGGCTAACTTTGAAATTATTTTCTTCCTTGAAGCCACAAGCCTGGTTTTAACTGAGTACAGACAGGTCCCTAAAAAGAAAAGGCACACTTTAGAATGTTGCAGGGGGTGGATTAAGGCTGCACCCCTCTCTCAGTCATGGATGACAATTTTAAGGTATTGATCCAATAGGAGAATAGACTTGGCTTTTTCACAGGCCTTTCCTTACCTTTCATTCTCTCCTTATTCCTATTTCAGTGTAATTAATATTCAGAGGAAAACTGATTGCTACCATTGATTTCCAATGAAAGCACCATGCACTGTGTGCTACAAGTGCAGAGGCCTCTGTCTGCCTCACTGGAATGAATGAAGCTCTGTACCCAGAGGCAGAACCAGGACAGGGACCTCTCTGGTCACACCCACTCCTTACCAGCTTCTCTGGCCACACCCACTCCTTTATTTTTTTAATTGGATATTTTCTTTATTTACATTTCAAATGTTATCCCCTATCCCGGCTCCCCACTCCTGGACACCCCCTATCCCATCCTCCTTACTCCTGCTTCTATGAGCGTGTTCCTCCACCCACCCACCCACTCCCACCTCCCTGCCCTCAGTTCCCCTTCATTGGGGCATCTATCAAGCCTTCATAGGACCAAGAACCTCTCCTCCCATTGATGCCAGACAAGGCCATCCTCTGCAACTTATACAGCTGGAGCCATGTGTACTCCTTTGTCGATGGCTTAGTCCCTGGAAGCTCTTGGTTGATATTGTTGTTCTTCCTGTGAAGTTGCAATCCCCTTCAACTCCTTCAGTCATTTCTGTAACTCCTCTACTGGGGACCCCGCGCTCAGTCCAAAGTCTGGCTGCCAGCATCCGTCTCTGTATTTGTAAGGCTCTCGCAGAGCCTCTCAGGAGACAGCTATATCAGGCTCCTTTCAGCATGCACTTCTTGGCATCCACAATAGTGTCTGGGTTTGGTAACTGTATATGGGATAAATCCCCAGGTAGGACAGTCTCTGGGTGGCCTTTCCTCAACACTTGATCTCCATATTTGCTCATGTGAGCATTTTGTTCTCCTTCTAAGAAGGACCAAAGTACCCACACTTTGGTCTTCCTTCTTGAGCTTCATGCGGTCTGTGAATTGTATCTTGGTTATTTGGAGCTTTTGGGCTAATATCCATTTATCAGTGGATGCATACCATGGCCACAGCCACTCCTTACCAGCCTGGACAGAGGCCTCTCTGTCCACACCTCCTTACCAGCCTCTCTGGCCACACCCACTCCTTCTGGCCACACTTCTTACCTGCAAGAACCAGAACAAAGGTGTTCGCCTGGGCTATGCTTTGCCCTCCTGCATGCATCCCAGACTGCTTTGTTCTTTTTGTGCCTTGGCTCTGAGCTGTCAAGTCTCCCTTCCGTTCCCCCTTCTTCTGCTCATCGTTGGGCCCAGCACCCCTTACGCATCACTTCCTGTTCCACAGTCTCTCTTGTCTCTGCAGATGAAGCCATCCCTGTTGTAATTGAAGGTGAGGAACTTTGCTTTGCACAGGGTTGTGTTGTCTCACTTCGTCAGTCCATTTTTAGCTCTCTTATGATTCAACCAGGAGGTGCACAAAAACAAAACAACAACAACAAACAAACAAACAAACAAAATCCAGTTTAGGCTCGGACTGTGTCTCTCAGAGTCAGCCCTTCAGATGTTGCCCCGCACCCCGGGAGTGTCAGTCATGTAGCTGAATTCCTGTCCTTTTAGGTGAATTCCTTTTTTTTTCTTTTTTTCTTTTTTTTTTTTTTTGGTTTTTCGAGACAGGGTTTCTCTGTATAGCCCCGGCTGTCCTGGAACTCACTCTGTAGACCAGGCTGGCCTCGAACTCAGAAATCCGCCTGCCTCTGCCTCCCGAGTGCTGGGATTAAAGGCGTGCGCCTTAGGTGAATTAGGTGAATTCTTAACTAGTCCTCACAGTGTGGCCTCACTCAGATACAAACTGTAGTTTATACTAGTTAAGAACAGGATGACTGCCTGGGTGTCATGACACTTGCCTATAACCTAGGTACCTGGGATGTGGGAGGTGGAGGCAGGAGGATCAGGGATCAGAAATCCAAGGCCATCCTTAGATATTTGCTGTGTGTGAAACTAGGTTGGAGCCGGGCGTGGTGGCGCACATCTTTAATCCCAGCACTCAGGAGGCAGAGACAGGTGGATTTCTGAGTTCGAGGCCAGCCTGGTCTACAGAGTNCACACACTCTTTTTTAATAACAGCTGGAAATCATCTTTAAAAGCTAATGTCAAAATCCAAGTATTGGGAACTGGAGAAGTGGTTCAGTAGTTAAGAGTAATTACTGTTCTTGCAAAGGACTCTGGTTCGGTTCCATGTACCCACATGGGGGCTCAAAACTGTTTATAACTCCACTTTAGGGGATCAGATGGCCTCTTCTGAGGGTACCACCCATGCATGTTGTACATACATGTATTTGTATGTATATATATATATATTATATATATATATGTGTGTGTGTGTGTGTGTGTGTGTGTGTACATATGCATACACACACATTTAAAAAAATAATTTATAAAGAACCACCAAGTATTCTTCAATGCACACATGCTTTGGCAGTGGAGAAGAGAAGGTGCAGCTCATGGCTCTTGGGCCATTGCAGTGGTGCTTTGCAGACAGCCTTCTCTCTCCTCAGTAGCTTTTAGGGCATCCGTACAC
This sequence comes from Mus minutoides, assembly GCA_902729485.2. Classification (NCBI taxonomy): domain Eukaryota; kingdom Metazoa; phylum Chordata; class Mammalia; order Rodentia; family Muridae; genus Mus; species Mus minutoides. The sequence goes on along the minus strand of LR749519.1, from coordinate 3,062,916 downwards.
TTTCCTTCTCTCTCTTCTTCCCAGGCTCCTGGGGCAAAATAGAAATCATATAATCTGCAACAAAACAAAACAAAACAAAACAAACAACAAGAACAAAACACCTCACCCCCAAGGATGGCATCCCAGCTCTTCCCCTGACAAGCGTGTGCTCCACATGAGTGTGCTGTGTGCAGCTACACAGATGCACATTCTCATGGAGCACAGGAGTCGCCACCCCAGAACAGCGCACCCTGGCGTTAGAGGGAAAAACCACAACAGCAGAGAGTTTACCAGGACCTTTCTTTCTTCCCCTGAAGAGGATCCTGAAATTTCTCACTATGAATACTCACAGAGCACAAGGAGAAGAAGACACAGTTCCTGTCTGAAGACAGATGGAAACAGAAGAATCTTAGTGGACAACTTTGCCATATGAGCACTCCTTCCCCCTTTTAAGGACACTTCTGTCCACCTGCCCTCTTCATCAGATTTACCCAGCACAAAGACACACAGCTGTCTCTGTCTCTTCGGGTCTTTGTTTTCATAAGACTCTCATATTACATAAAGCTTGAGTTAAAAAGTATTACTCTTTTCTCGTTTTATGGTAGGATCCCCAACCGTTTGCCCAGTGGTGAGTGAAGACATCTTTTCCTATGTACAGCATCTTTGTGCCTCTGAAGGTTTATAAACTGATCAATAGTGATCACCAAGATTAATATATTACCAAGATTATCTCATGTTTAACCTCAGTTCCAGGGATTAAAAAAAATGGGGCTCCCAAAATGTTTTGAATGTTTTCATCAGAAGGAAATTATCAATTTTAGAAGATGTGTATGTTTAATTGATTTAAAGATGATACAACATATGAACATACTGGAATATCATATGAAACTCTATAGATATATACAATCTGTATATCTTATGCATAAATTAAACAAATCTGCAGAAAGAAGTAAACACCATAGTAACCAGAAAGTGATATTATAATACAAATGTTGATAAAGGCAAGCCATTCAATTGATAGTGACATTAAATGCTTGGACAACTTGCAATCAACAACAACAAAAAAGAAAATAAATGTGCAAATTATGAAAATAAAAATTATATTAATAAATTAGAATACTTGCTGTCCAAAAAGTAGTTGTCACTTTATTTTTTTTTTCCTAAAGATTGCGTTGTTTGGGCACTCTTGGATATCTGGGCTTGTTCTGACTTGTGTGTGTGTGTGTGTGTGTGTGTGTGTGTGTGTGTGTGTGTCTGAATTTCCAAGTTCTTTCCATGGCTGTGGTTGGGCTGGGTGGTGAGCTGGCCCCAGTTATGCCTCAGAGTTTCCGTTGGCCTCTAACGGCCACTCTCCTTCAGTGTGTCCTCAGCTGCTTCCACCCTGACCGACTGTGGAATGAGCAAATGCCTCCCAGTGATTGCTTTTTTGCAAAAAGTTGTTAACAGTGTGATTTTTTTTTCTCCCCTGTTCAAAAACCAATTCCGTGGTGCTTGGCAGTTGAGACAACCAGCCTGGCTCGATAGTGACAAAAAAAAAAAATTCCCAAATATACAGCCTTTGGGGTGAGGAGACTATAAACAGTGAATATATTCTGTGTCATTCAGCCATACACCAAGAGTTCTACAAGCATAAGATTTTTCTTTAATCCCGAGAATATTTGAATTTGTTTTTCCTAAATGAAAAGTCAATAAATTGTCAGACATAGGTAAGAACACAAAACAGGGGCAGGAGGGAAGATAGCACACGTGTCATAGGGATACATTCTCAAAAGCTGTTGAGTTTTAAAATCTATTGCTTTGTGTGTGTGTGTGTGTGTGTGTGTGTGTGTGTGTGTGTATGTGTGTGTGTGTGTGTGTGTGTGTGTGTGTGTGTGTTGCACAGAGGCCACAGATCAATGTCAATGTCTTCCACTACTGCTTTCTACATTGTTTTTTTTGACAGGGTCTCTCCCTAACTCGGGTGTTCAGTAATTTGACTACTACTACTATTGCTGACGGCCCAGCAAGCTCGGAGCAGCACCTGTCTCCTCCTCCACCCTCTGCTCCCCTGGGTACAGCCGCACGTTGCTGTCCCCTGCCCTTTTTATTCCTTATGCGAATGCTATTCATTTGAACTCAGGGCCTCGTGTTTGTGCGACAAACATTTTACCCATTGAGCCATCTTCCTAGCACTGCCAGTGATTTTAAAAGATTCTATGAGCCTACTATTTCCATGACATCATTGTGACATTTCCACACAAGGACTTAAATCATATTCAGTCCTCTTTTAACCCTTTTTGTCTTCCTCCCTGCTCCCACTAGCCCCTGTGCCTATGAGTGTCAGAATCAGAGGACAACTTTAGGGAGTTTGTTCTCAGCTTCCACCATGAACTTCAGGCCACCGGACTCACACAGCAAGAACTCTTAGCTGCTGAGCCACCTTACAGGTCCTAAACCATGGGTCCATACGCATTCATCTACAGATGGCCACATGATGACCCTGTAAGCTGGTTCTGTTGCTAGTGCAGCAGTGAACATCAGTGGGTGGGTACAAGGAATCTGGTCAACTCCATGTTTTCCAGGGCCCTTCCCACTCATTTTCAGAACCATCGCATTGCAATGGATACCCAGACTAACACTGTTTCCCCCCTCGTGCCAAGTGGGAACTCCGCTCCTTCTATAAGGAGCACCATTATCATAAGTCTCAAGAAACTAGTTTGACCTACACTGATGGATGCTTAGGGACCTTAGGGACATCCTGTCTATTCCCTTAGACCCGATGAAAACTGTGTTGCAGTGTTAATTTGCATATAAACAGAATAAAACCACAATCTCCCTTCTTTATCACAGTGTGAATAGGCCCTGCTGTTCCTGGACAGCAGCAGTAGAGAATGCCGTGTACCCAGAGCCATGCTGGCCACTGAATGGTGTGATAGTAGATCATTTTGCTGTACGGAGGATTTTTACTCTCCAAAGGACTGCTGACGTACCTGTATCCTGTGATCCACTGAGGAATTTAGGAACCCACAGTGAAAGTCCTCACAGATCTTAGATGTTACACTACATAAGTTTGCCTTCCTGTCACCAACGAGGACATGCAATCCTTCAAAAAGGCTGCCTCGCCCTTCCATAAACATATCTAGGACAGATGTTGAGCACTGAGGAAGGGAGGTAACATGAAGGTCAAATTCTGAGGGCCGTCATGTTTTTTCTCACATAGTCCTTCAATGGTTCTGATGGTTAATGTCACTTCATCTCCATGTTACAAATAAAGAAACAAAGGTCCAAAGACCAACCAGCCTCTTCAGTGGAACTCAGAGGTAGAGAGTGTTCAAGTCTGTTCTCTAGGGCACTGGTCCTCAACCTTACTAAATCTGTGACCCTTTAATACAGCTCCTCATGATGTGATGAGCCCCAATCATAAAACTATATTCGTTGCAACTTTGTAACGGTAATTTGCTACTGTTATGAATTATAATATAAATACCTGATACACAGGAGATCTGCTATGTGACCCCTGTGAAAGGGTCCTTCAACCCCTCAAAAGGGTCATGAACCACAAGTTGAGAACCACCGCTCCAGTTGTTACACTATGATGAGTATTTTAAGGACTAGACTGGTTTCAGTATTGGGAAACAAACATACATCAAGAGTTATATTATAGGGAAGGGTAAAATGCTGTGTTTGCTGCAATATTTTGGTCAGAATTCATTATCACGGTGCAGGGCTGAGGCTTCCCTGTGAGTTAAGTAGGACACCCAGCCAAGGTGCCTCCTGGGAGCAAGCATGACTGGGCAGATCTTTATTTCTGAAGATCAGATGTCATTTAAAAAGGAAGTAACACCTTAAGCCAGAGGATGTGTGGCATTGTATTAATTTATTAGGACTCATTAGACAGGAAAACAGAAGCAATCATCTTTTCTTCTAATTTCTTCTAAATGTTTATTCTTTCTCAAGGCAAAGGACAGTGTCCAACGTTGTGCTAATTTCCTTTAAACTCAGCAGACTCTAAAGCTGCATGACATCTTTTAGTGGTCTTCTGTGGGGGATAATGAAACCATTAGATTCCTCTAATGTTGGTATCTGTTGTAACATTTTGATAAACATGGCCCTTCTCTGAAAAGGCGTTATGCTCTTTTGATATTCGCCGCTTATGTCTTTGCCAAGGGTGTCCCAAATAGGTTGACTACAAATGTTTCTGCTAATGAAATGGCCTGGAAATAGTACCACTGGGGCTCTAGGCAATGTAGTCAATTTGACTGCATTATTTGAGGCCCACTTTTGCTGAGTAAATCTTCTAACAGCCTTAGGTAGTTTTTATCATAATTAGCTTATTTGAGCATACAACTAGTTAACTTAACAATGTAATTTTAACCTAGTCTTGGGCTACCTTAAGTGCACAAACGAATTTTGAACCTTTACAGGGGCTTTCATGACTCAGATGACTAATATGCTAAAAAGAAACCACAGTCTAGTTTGAAGACAACATGACTGTGATGGTATGACTGAATCCCCCCTCTGCCTCTCTGTAATTTGGTTACAACTGGGCCTGAACTCACAGCACCTAGAATAAGCACTTATAGTGTACTAACAAGTGACTTAGAATCAACCTGTTACTGTTTTGTCCTAAATGACAAAACAGCATCATGCTTTGTGGTTTCTTGAGCGGTTCATGTTAGATTATTCAACTCCTGACGAGTTCATAAGTTTTACTTATGCTGGCTTTGGAAGTGAAGTGGACAAGTTGGTTTCTAAGCCAGGGATGTGCATACATTCAGAGTAGCGGATACCATTAGACTAAGAGCATGGGAGTGTTGGCTACCTCTTTAACAAAGGGCTTTAGAAGAGACCAGGCCAGTTGTCTTGCAGATTGTTCTATATTCTCAATTTATCCATCTGTACCTTTGTGGCAGACAGTAACTTGTTTCTCTACCATATGCGTATCCTGAAGCCAACTCCAGGACCAAAATGTTAAGTCTCACTAAAATTGAGTAAGTACATTGCCCATTAGCAGTTGTGCTGTGATACTGTCAATGGAGGCATATACCTTCAGATAGAGGACTGCTCATCACACTACCAGGCATTATGAACAGAGGGAGCAGGTGAGGTGAGTGGCCTGACATGACTTAGTACAACATGACAGGAAGGTCACAGTGTTCTCTAGGGACTATTGGGCAGCATTGTTCTGATTTTGAGCAGATGGAGGGAGACATTCTAGCACTTCTTGGTTAAGGCTAGTCATATTTTCACTTCTTTAAATCCTGAAGGGTATTCAGGCCAAGGGAACCCTGGGAACCTCTGTGACTTCAGTCGTTGTATCCACTTGATTTCCTAATGTTGTTGCCATAGCTAAGACTTCAAGTATTGTGAACTTAGTGGAACTGCTTTGAGAATTTTCCCTATTTTTATCATGATGCTGGCTATAGGCTTTTATTGTCTTACCTCCATGAATTTATGTAGTTTCTTTTGTTTTTATTCTATTATGATCAAATAAGATATAAGAAGTTATTTCCATTTTCCCATATTTGTTAAGACTAGCTGTATGACCTTATACATGATCTATTTTAGAGAAAGTCCCATGCGACGATAAGAAGAATGTGAACTCTGCACCGTGTAGATGGAATACTCTATAGTTGTGTTAGGTTCATTGATCTATTGTGTCATTCAGTCACAATGTTTCTTTATTTTTGTCATGTGAGTCTCTATTTGTGACAGTTGGATTATGAAGTCAACCACTATTATTGTAGTGGCATTAATCTGTGACTTTGCATCTAGTGGAATTTATTTTATGTAATTGGGTGAGACTGTGTTCAGATATGCTTAGAATTATGTCTTCTCGATGGAGAAGACATGTCCCTTAGTTGGCATGATGTGCTCTCTGCCTCCCACAACCAGTTTAGCAGTGCTTTCTGCCTGTGTTCTCCTGGATGTTTTTATCATCTTTCCAATGTGAAGAATCCCCTCCAGTATCCTCTGTAAAACTAGTATAGTGCTCATAAGTTCTGTAAGCATGCTTTTGTCATGGAAAGCTTTTCTTTCCCTTTCATTATTGCAACTAGTTTTGCTGTGCAATGGTCTGGATTGGCACCTGTGGTCTTCCTAATCGAGGGGTTACTTCTTTCCAAATCCTTCTGTTTTTTTTTTAAAGTTTCTCCTGAGAAGTCATCTGTTATTCACATGAAATGGCTTTTATATTGGACATTTTGTTCCAGATTTTCAACACACTTTCTTTGTTCTGTATATTTAGTGTTTTAATTATAATATGATATAGGAATTTTCCTCTTCTTTTTTTTTAACCTTGTCTATTTAGCATTGTATGTAGATAAGCATCTCTTTTTTATATTTGGAGAAATCTCTTCTATGGTTGTATTGACATTGTTTTCTATGATTTTGGTATCAAGTTCTTTTTTGTCTGTGCCCACAACTTACAGGTTTTATTCATGGTCTCCCCAAGGTCTCTTATGTTCCTTTCATATGTATTAAATAACTTATCTTTGTTATTCTAGTTCTTCGACCTTGTTTTCAAGCCCTAATACTCCATCCCCCCTGTACTGCGTTTTATTGGTTAGGTGTCCACTGAGCTTTACATTTGACTTATTTACGTTTCATTTGTATTATTTCAATTTGGTTCTTCTTCAGTATTTCTATCTCCTTATTGAATTCCATATTTTCACATGAAATCCTAGAGTTTTAATATTCTTCACTGAGATTTTTATTTAATTAAAGTGTTTTTGTGCCTTTTTTTTGGAGTCTGTTCAGTAGTTTATCTGTATCTTCTTTGAGTCCTTTGAACATGTAATCTTCAGATCTTTGCCTGGAATTTTACCTAAGTCACTTTCTTTAGGAAACACTGTTGTGAGATTGGCATACTTTGAGGACACATGTTTTCTTGTTGTTGTTTTTTATGTTATTTGTATATTTTCATTGAATTTTGAACATCCTGACTTAGATCCTTATTTAACTTTTTAAGTTACCTTTCCTTTTTTAGTAGAAGTATTTGAAATGTCCGAAAAAACTAGGTCATAATAGGGTTGAAATGACATTTACCTCTATCATTCTGGTGGTGTGGGCACCAGGCTTCATTCCCAGTTCTCAGTGCAGCAACAACCACTATCCATGAATAGATCCACCATGGGAAGAGAGTAACAGTCAACTACAAAGCTTCACTCCTGTCTTAGCTTCTTTTCCTGTTGCTTTGATACAATACTCTGATAAAAGCAATTGAAGATCTGAAATATTTATTATAGTTCCAAGTCCCAGATTACAGTCCATCACAGTGGATCGTACAAGGCAACAGTAGCTTCAAAGAACTGGCCACATTGTATGCACACCCAGGAATAGAAAGCAATAATGCTTAGGGAATGGTACCACCCAAAATGGACATGTATTCTCACATTAATTAATGTAATCAAAAATACTCCTCCACAGACATTCCCAAATGCTTTTATTCCAGATGATTCTAGGATTTTCCAAGTTGACAATTAGCATTAACCACTGTACCCTCCCAGCTTTGAGCAGGCTGACTCAGACCTGATTTGCCACACTTGCTAGCCCACCTAGGGTGGAGTCTTCGACCTAGGTAAAGTCTATTGTCCTGCCACATCTGCAACTTTCCTACAAGACACCACAAATTGCTGAGAGGCTGAACCTGTTTGGAAACTATCCTGACAAAGCAATGAGATCCTGGTGTGGTAGGAGATAGGTTTCCCCCCCTTTATAAGCTCAGACTCATAAGTAAACATTGGCCTTGATCAGAGAACTTGTCTCTCGCAGCCTTTCCCACCCCAAAACCCATCTTTCCTTTCAAGAACCCAGTAACCTGTGGCAGCTGGCAGCTACAAACCACCATAACTGTACCTTTTGTCAATTTGATGCTCAAACCCATCCCTTCTAGTTAGTTACCTTCCGCCCTTGTCCCCAAGGTCTCATGTTTACTTCATAATGGAAAATACAATCCAACTTTAGAAGTCCTGATAGTCTTTTCAATTTTTATACTTTAAGAGTCCAAAGTTCTTAACATTTGTTTTGTTTTACTTATTTTATTATATATGTATGAGATTTTGTCTGCTTATATGTATATGTGCCATATATATATGTGTGTATATGTGTATGTATATGTACATATATGTATATGTATATGTATATGTATATGTATATGTATATGTATATGTATATGTATATGCCGCATGACTGCAGAAGCCAGAAGTTACCAGATCCTCTGAAACTGGAGTTAACAGGTGGTGGTGAGCTTCTCAGTGTTGATATTGGAAACAGAAATCAGATCCTTTGAAAGTATAGTTTATTAGTTTGTTCTCTATAACTATGGTAAAACATAATGACCAAAGCCATTTTAGAGTGGATAGGGTTTATATGACTTACTCATCCTGATCATAGTCCATCACTGAGGGAAGCCAGGACAGGACCTGAATGCAGGAGCCTGGAGGCAGGAACTGAAGCTGAGGCTATGGAGAAACATTGCTTTCTTACTTGTTTACTTACTCTCTACGATTTGCCCAGCCTTTTTCTTATACAACCCAGGAACAGTCATCTGCGCAGGAATGGCACCACACATCAGTAAAATGCACGAGCGCGCGCGCGCACACACACACACACACACACACTCTCTCTCTCTCTCTCTCTCTCTCTCTCACACACACACACACACACACACACACACACACACACACACACACACACACACACACACACACACACACACTTTACTGTTGCCACGTACAGAAAAACCCCATATCCTCAGAAAAGCCCCACATCCTCACAAAACAGTGCTCTGAGTTTTGTTAATACAACGGCACTTTCAGTTCTGTCTGAATTTCTGGCCTGTTATCTGTGTAAATGTGAAGTTGGATTCTGCTTTCCGGTGTTTAAGGGCAGATGTCTAAATCCCTAGAAGGCCTTTAAGCACCATATTAGTATGCTATTTTTTAGTGTTTAGTCAAATGTTTGAGGTGAGTGAAAAGGTGAGGTACTCTATATTTTTAGAAACCTAGAGACTTTCAATAATTCCAAATGCCTCTTTTTCTTGAGTCCTGACTGAGGAAACTGAGATTTCTGACCCTTCCTTTGTGGTTGTTTGAGTTCTGATGTTTCTCAGATTCACCAGAAATTCTCATGTGGGGGGAAAAAATCCTGATAAATGCTATGATTATATAAATCCTCATGATGATATCTACCCTTTATCAAGGAACCTCTATTTAAGAGGTCCATCATTTAAGGTCACCATTGTTTCTGCAATTCTCTCTGACACCAGATTTGATGAACCTTTGGGTTTGGGCCTCTTTATGTGGCCCCTCTTTTCCATCCATTCTGCTTTTACAATCTTCTCTATCCCACCTCTGGCACCAATATTCTATTTTATATATTCCTGGGATACATGATAGTCTAGTTTTTATAGCGGTATAGTATAATAAACAACAGAGGGTGGCAGCAAAATTCTGAAGGCAAGATGGAAGAGATTGGCATGGTTAAAGAAGTCCTAGTAATGGGACCAGAAAACCTGCCAGGTACTTAATATGACCATGGCCTTATATGTTCAGACAAGAACATTTTCATCTGAAACCAACTGTTCTGAAGGTGGAGAGAGAGTATGGACTTCATGCACATTTTGCAAATAAAGCTGGATTTATAGGCATTAGGGGAGTTAAGGATTATATATGCATGTGTGTGTGTATATGTGTGTGTGTGGTATACATATACACACACATATATGTATAGATAGATAGATAGATAGATAGATAGATAGATAGATAGATAGATAGATAGATATAGATATAGATATATATACATACACACACACACATATGTTGGGGAATAGCTATTTAACCCATTGCAATGAACAAGCTAAGAATCGGATCCAGGCTCTTTTCCATTCTCCATTTTTCCATTTCCAGCGTGCTTTAGACTCTCCTCTGTGCTCTTCTTATGCACTGCTTTTCTAGTGTTAAGGACCACTGTAAGTATCAGGAAACCCAAAACTCTTATCAGGAACTCTGAAATTGGTGACATCACACAAGCGTGACCTGCACACCTGTTGCCAAGGCAACAGTCACCATATTCCCAGAATCCACTTAGCTCACCTTCCACCTTTACCTGTGACTATGTCAGCATCCATATATAAAAAAAGCCTCTCTCTCTTTCTCTCTCTCTCTCCCTATCTCTCTCTTCCCCCCCCCCCCCTTCTCTTTTCACTGCCACCTTGCCCCTCTCTCAATAAACCTCCCATGGAACTGCTTTGCCTGGTGTGGTCCTTCTGATGCCAATGATCAAGATCATAACAACCACGCCATGGTTTCTCTGCTTACTTATGGTTCATATTGTTCTCTGTGTTTGTTTTGTATGCCAGGGGACAGCCTGGGTACTTGGGAGAAATCACTGAATTCCACTTAGTTCTCCCTTTGCTTTTAAGGGGATACCCTGCCTTATTTCTAAGCAGTCAGTCAAATGGAATTTGTTGAATCATCAAAGCTTATGGCTACTACTTAGTGCTTATTATTTAGTGTGCATTAGGCTGATACTAATCACTTCCCATGCCTTATCTTGTTTAACTCTAAGACAGAGCGGTCAGTCTCAGTTCATGTTTACAGAGGACAGTGAGGTTCTGAGAGGCCAGTGAATTTGTTTCAAGTCCCAAAGCTGGTGATTGATGTAGCTGAGATTTGAATCCATGCAATTTGACTTCCAATATCATGCTCTTCAAACTGTAGTTAGTAATTCTACCACTATGGTACTGGCGCAGAGTGAGCCCCTGACGCAGAGTAAGTATTCTGCCACCAAGCCAGGCTGGTCTGGGATCATCAGTAAGGCTTAACAAAGAAAAACTTGTTAATCGTGGAATTGACCATGAGTTTCTAATAGGAACAGACTGGGCATTCAGACAGCTTTTTGTTTTCCTTCAATTCATTTTTGGACTGACTTGTTAAAAGATTTTGAGAACTGTTGAAGGAAAGTACTTGGAACTTGAGATCAGATTTTAGGAAAACATAAAATCAGGAGATTTCCTTTCTCCTGTTATCCCCAAGGTTTGGAGTTTCCTTGTGCTCAGAATGGTTACTTTGACTTTGTCAGCACATTATAATGGATGTTTGCTCTTAAAATACAGCATTATTTTCCCACACACTACAATGGCAAATTTTGTTTTGCCTATTCATCAATGTAAAACAAATTCCCTTCAACAGGGTAACGTAATAAAGGTCCATGTAACTCCAAGGAAGGATTTAGTGAAGCCCAATCAGAACCATAATTCTTCCCCTCTCATTAACATTTTAGCTGCAGGAAGAACAATAAATCATTAATATCACCCCTAAAGTTTAAACAAAAACTTATTGCTTTAGAATATATTAATTTATTTTTAATGTTCATGTCCATTTTAAAGAATGGCTTAGAAACAATATTTTAACTACTTAAAATGATAACGACCGATCTACCAATCCGTCATCTGAAGTCAAGTGCTGAACTAAACTACAATTGCTCATTGTATTTTCTGCAGTAATGAAATTCCTTAACAATGGCATATTTATAGCTTATATGGAAAAGGTCACCTTCTTTTTGTATATTGTCCTCCTTTAATTAACTCTGGGGTCTTTGAAAGCAATTTAGGCCTGAAAGTCTTGATGGATTTATCATTTTTTCCTCTCAAAGTAAAACAAATGTCACTTGCATGTAAAGGATCAGGCTACCTTCTTCAACTTCAGAGTGGTCTTTGAATGTCATGCATTTGAGAGATTCTTGGAAATGCATGCCTGAATTCAGTCTGGCAGCTTAATTGCATGAGAATGAACAAGATTAGGAAACAAAAACAAACAGTTCTGGCAAGAAAGAAAGACTGGCCCTCTTGCCCATCTGCAGTTACTTCCCCTCCTCTGTATTCAATACCAACAAGTCACCAAGACAACAGGAGGCAGGAGGCACTGGGTGGAGTAGCACACACAACCATTGGGAACCAGTGTGTTTAGGTATTTGAAAGCCACAACAAGGACTATGCGACCTGTTATAACAAAGTTTCATTTCATTATTTGGATTAATGCTTGTGCACAAAAGTGAATATTTGATGATACTTGCTGACTATATTGTTTTACAGACTCACTATGAATTCGAAAGGAAAGCTGTCTGCTCTTGACTTCCACATTCAGCAGACTTAGTCAATAGTCGGTGAATTTAATGAATTGAATGCATCCCGAACACTTGGTGGCGAGGCTACTGTGATGTTTTCACTGTAGAGCTAGGAAAACCAAAGGATCACAAGATGAAGAGATTTGTTCAAGGTCAATGGGAGATTAGGGAGGGGGACATTCAAAATACCCTGGGCTCATTGCCATTTGGTTACTCGCTCCTTCACTCATGTTTCCATTGCCAATGTCTTTTTCTCTAAAGAAGAAGAAAACGATCCTGAAACCCTTTCTCCAAATAAAGCATGCTTTTGATAGTTTTTCTATCCACAAATCTATTTTACTATTCTTGATTCCAGAGATCAATTCCTAGGGGTTCAAATCCAAGCATTTCTATTACTACTACTGATTCTCACATAGAATACCAGGGACACCTCGCTCATGGGATTCTCCTCTTATGTAAGTTGGGGGAGGGAGGGAGGGAAGGATAGATGGTGATGATGAGATGGGGAAGTGTTACTGAATCCTCCCTGCTACTGCTCAATAGCTCCTGGAAGAATCACAAGTCTGAATGGGTTTCAGTTCTCTTTCAGATCGACAGCATTTCACATCCTCAGAGCCACTGAATGTGCTCTTTCATTACTCATGGCGACTTTGAATGCTATCCAAAGGATCCTAAGTTCATGTGTGTCTATGCACACATGGATAAGGCCACCTTATTGTTTGAGAACAGGTCTCTCACTGAACTCAAAGCTCATCTTGTCTCTGTCTAACCCTGTACTGTACTGGAATCAGAGGTGCATGCTGTCTCTCTCTCTCTCTCTCTCTCTCTCTCTCTCTCTCTCTGTGTGTGTGTGTGTGTGTGTGTGTGTGTGTGTTATGGTGCACTGGGGATTGAATTCAGGGCCTTGGGCTTACATGGCAAGCACTTTACAGACTGTTTCATTTCCCCCAAACCTTCATCAAGGCCCATTAGATCTTCAATACGACTATTGGAAACTAAGAGAAGCTACAGAAAGCCGATGTCACAATGCAAGCCTTTAAAGGGATCAGAAAATATAGATTCCATACCAAGGACCAACAGACTGTCAGTAAACCTGGTCAATTTTAGTAGAGGCTAGAATATATCAAAGTAAGTATGTCCATATCAAAAGATTTGGAAACACATCTCTGGAGGAGTCTGTAAGAACATTTCCAGAGAGGTTTGACTGAAGTTGGAAAACCCACACTGAATGTTCATGGTACATGATTCCATAGGCTAAGGTCCCTCTGTGAATTTAAAGAACATAAGTGTTCATCTCTGTTTCCTAACAACAGGTTCAATGTAGCCAAGCTATAGACCTTCTCTGCCGTAATAGACCATTTCCCTTCTTAAATCCTGAATTCAAATAAATTCTTCCTTAAGTTGCTGCCGTTGGGTATTTTAACAAAGAGAGAAAGAGAAAGGGATGGGGGTGGAGAAGCAGGCGGGGTGTAACTGATGTGGAGTTCTCTCCAACATGTGCACATTCCAGTCCTTCATATTTTAACTGTAATAATGTAGTTTTATTTAGTTCAATCATTATCAACATTTACACTGTTTTAGGTCTGGTTTTTTTGTTTGTTTGTTTTTTGAGTTCGATTTTGGAGGTGAATAATTTGCCTTGAAGGTTTTAAGATCTTCTTGTCTCCTTTCCCTTGGTAGTTCATAAAGCTATATCTTGGTAGGCATCTATTTCATGCGTTGTTCTGGGAATTTTATGAGCTATTCAGTCGATAAAGTCACTGAATTTTCCTTAAATTATTAACTTTTTCATTCATTTTTCTTTGTTCTCCTTTTCTCCAACTCTTTGCAGATATTGATATTCCTTGATTACTTAATACAGTGTTGTTTTGTTCTGTTTTGTTTTGTTTTGTTTTGAAACAGGGTCTCACTATATAACTTGTCTGGCTTTCAACTCATTATGTAGACCAGGCTGGCCTTGAACTCAAAAGATCTGTCTGCCTTTGCTTTCTGATTAACAAAATGGTCTATAATATAGTGTAATATTTAATATGTTTCAATGTAAAAGCTGATATAAATAAATACATATTTGTACTCTGTATAATCATTTGTTCTCTTTCCCATTGCTTTTTCTCTGTTTCCTAGGAGGTAGGTCAACACGCCCTTCCATGCTCTCTGTTGAGAGTTTCAACTCTGCCATGTTTTCAATTTCTAAGCGTTTTTTTTTTTTTTTTTATGTTCTCTGAATGTGGCTTTTGAAGTAACATTCCAATCTTGTTTCTGTGATTTCATATCACTGTTCATCTCTTTAAGGACATTAATAATAACTTTATTTTGAAGTTCTCTCTGCAACAGAGTTTATTTCCCCTCCAAATTGTCTCATTTCTTTATTTTCTCTGTAGTTGTCTGGTTGATCTCTATCTTTCTTGTTCGTGTCCTTCCTCTCTGTCCTGGGTGTCTGATCGTGTCCAGTTGTGGGAGAATTCACATGTTGATGGGAGGTTCTGAGTGGGTGCCAAGGAGAGGGGTCTGGCTAGACCATGTGCTTTAGAGACCTTACGGCCTTTTGGGTCCATCAGAGCCCTCGGAGATGGCTTTTCTCTCTTTCCAGTTCTTTTTATTTTACCAGGAGAGAAAGATTCTGAATGAGACATGAAATTCTAGAAGCTGAATGAGTAGACAGGACGCAGCAGTGATTCTCAGCCTCCACTGTCCTCATCCCCTTCCCGTGGATCCTGTGGGGGACACATGCGCGAAACTCAGCCTGCACCATCCAGCCCACTGTACTTTGTCTAGCTTTGTATGGAAAGTACATTGCATTATTATTATTATTATTATTATTATTATTATTATTATTATTATGCTAGCGTGGGTGGGAGCAAGAAGTGAAGAAAGAGTCTAGGGCAGCAGTGTTTCTCCATGGTTCTGGTCCTCTCTAATTCAAGCCATGTTCTTTGCTCCCATGAATAGCTCTGTCTGGTGTCTCCAGCTCTGGATTCTTGATGATCTTTCAACAAAAAGTGAAGCAGCTTCAGGCTTGACTTTTTTTTTTAGTTTGCTTCATCAGTTTTTATTGGTCAAGCTCTTTGGGGTTTCCAAAGTGTGTGTGTGTGTGTGTGTGTGTGTGTGTGTGTGTGTGTGTGTGTGTTTGTCTTTGCTGCCTTCCTTATTCTTTAAACATTTACGCATTTCAAATAATTATTCATTGTAGATTTTAAATGGTTTCTAGAAAAGCAAAGTTTGGATGAATATACTCAAGATGCCACGTGTATCCAGAACTCACATGACTGGTCACCTTTTCTCTCTCTGAAGCATAGTGAATTTCTTTTCCTCCCCTGAATCTCTTAGCCTGTCTGTGGAGACCAGAAGTCTAGCCTCTTTCCTTCCATCCATCAGTTGGCCCCTGACATCTTTATTGATTGATCAAAAACCAATTGGAAAACAAGACCTTAACATCAGAACCACCCCCTACAAAGCTCTTTGCTGAAAGAGTTACTAACGGATGTGTTTTCAAGATGTAAGGAAAAAAATGATCCTTGGAGGAAGAAGTATAACAACAAAAGTATCAGTAGGTACAGGAGCCCTGTGAATGAGTGGTACCTCCAGTGGAGTGCTCTCCTTCTGAAAGATGCTGGTGATACTCAGTATGAAAACATCGGATGCAGAAGGCAGCCATGATAAAAGGCATCAGAACAGCTAGAAGCCATTCCAGACCTCTTGCCTTGCTCTTCACCATACAGGTGAGGAGCCAGTGTCCCTGGGAAGCCCATGAATCATTCTGAATCATTAAGATAAATATCCAGATATTGAATTTAACTTGTTGCAATTGACCAAACAAATACAATTTCCATACAACAACATAACTATGTATAAAATTGTTAAGTGGGTAATTTAAAACTCAACTTTTGGGGTCTAGGGAAGAACTTATAGGGGCTTCTAGTTGTTTAAAAAGCAAGATAGATCACTTAATAATTCCCCTCTGTTCTTCTCCTCTGTTTGCATTCTCAATGCATTTTATTGGCCATCCGTTGAGCTGCCATGCAAGCTCAAGGTAATTTCCTGTGGCTCCTAGAAATATGACTTTATAAAATACAGATTCATCAACGTGATTCCATTTTGCTTGAAACACCCCATGCCATCAAGAAGAGATTTTCATTTTCATCCTAGAGCCATTTTCCACATGACTGTTTTTAAAGTCCTAGTTGTTGGTTTTTAAAATAGCATCCATTCAAAGTTGAGACCATTCATCTTGTCTGACACAGCATCAAGACTGCAGATTATTAATTGTCCAATTTGCACACATACATTTTTAATTTCTATACACCCTCATCCCAAAGGCAAGATCCCATATATAAGCCTATTTTGATGGGTAGATTGTCTCATAAATTTCAAGTATTAGCCTGGACCCATGAAAAGCTTGTGCTGTTAGAAAGCAATAGCAAGTGTCTGTAAAGTGCCTGAACAGTACGCCAAGCACACGGACAGCAGTTGAAGCACTTGGACAATGCAATTCAAACAAGGATTCATGACTACCCTGCAAAGTGGCAGTGTTACTACTTCCATTTTTAAGTGTGAAGAAAACAAGGCACCCAAGGGCCAAGGAATGTGTTCTAGGTTCACAGGCAGTAAGTGACAAGCTACAAGTTGAACCCAATCCACCTGGCTCCTTCTGCTCCCACTTCTAAATAAATGGTCCTGCTTCTTAAATAGCGTTTTATTTCTCTCCTGTGAATTCTACTACTACTTAATTTTGTTGGTGGTGAAAAGATGAAGCTGTGTGTTCTTGTCTTAGTTACTTTTCTATTGCTGTGAAGAGACACTGTGACTAAGGCAACTTAAAATAAGAATGCATTTAATTGGGGGATTTCTTACAATTGCAGAGGGCCCCATGATATTTAAGGTGGAGATCATGGCAGACAGCAGACAGGCATGGAACAGTAGCTGAGGGCTTATATCTATTATACATGCTTGAACTGCCTCCTCCAACAAGTCTGTACCTCCCAATCTTTCCCAAATAGTTACACCATATAGAAGCCACGGGATACATTTTTGTTCAAACAACCACAATTCTTCAATTGAATCAACAGAATTATATAATGCTTGGTTTCATGCTAGGAATTCTGATCTGGTAAGGACAATCATTTTTTAAATTGTTTTTATGTATTTATTATCTATCTATCTATCTACCTACTTATTTATTTATTTATTTATTTATTTATTTATTTATTTATTTATTATTTTGCAGTGAGGAGACTCAAAATACAGAGCCTTTAAAGTACTAGGCAAGCAATCTGTCACTGGATTATACCTCCAACCACAACGTTTGTATTAAAAAATAGAAAACCTCCCAGATGGTTCCAGAGTACAGGCAAAGTAGTAAGTCATTGACTTTGAACACTGAAGAATCCTACAATTATGGAAGTTAAGTTTCTTCCAACTGGTGACCTTGGGTACTTGGGAAATCTGGAAGAACCAGTATCATTCAACATTGTTAACCTGGTGTTGGGCCCTTTACATTGAAAGAGTTGGTATTAGTAATAATATTATGTCTCAGCTGCTCAGTGGTGCTGTGGGAGCAACACACACATACACACACACACACCACAACCACCACCATCAACATCACTGACATTTCTCCACTTTTTCCTTGATCCCAAGTGGTGGCACATAACCTTAGTTAGCTCCCAGGGCTTAAGAGGCCATTCAAGGATAGAAGTGTTCATGAAGCAGCACATGAAGGCAAGACAACAGCCATGCTGCACCTTCCCACAGTGTGAAACTTGACGTGCCAAGGGTGGCAATCTGCGCGGGAAGAGGACACTATCTACCTGTGTCTCTTCTTACCTCTGTCACAGTTGGCATTAACACCGGTCATAGAGCTGCTGCAGGATCAGCATTCTATGGAACTTTCAGGGAAGAGATTAGTCCAGCTTTTCTAATTGCTCAGCCTTTCTCCTCATCCCATAGAGGGGTCCAATCTGGGTCAGTCTCAGTCAGCAGGACCCAAGCTGCCTTGTAATCTGTTTCCCTCTAGCACACAAGCCTAGACTTCTAATAGTCAAGTTCTCCTCCACCTTGCCCTGTTCTTCTGCCTCTCATAACCGTGGACTTGTTAAAGCTAGCCTTTCCTCTCTGGTTTATAAAATATTCTTCTCTCATCCCTGAGAGATCCCTTTACAACCAGTTGAGATTATTGCTTCTCTTTAGATTGGTTTTGTGAACCCAGGGCACATCTGGGCAGCTGATTCATCTCCACAGCTGTCTCTCTTTCTACTAATCAAGGAATTGCAGCTTTGGCAAACAACCTGGTCAGGTGTACCTACAAGGATACGCCATTCCTCAGTCTTTACCTCAGCATACATTTCCTGAGCCCGGGGAGAAAGTGGGCTGGGTTGCTCTTAAAACCGACACTTCTATTGTAAACACCAGAGGCAGAGACAATGTGATTGCACTACAGCAAGCTGCGGTGTCACTATCATGTGTCACCGCCACCTTCCCCCAGCTGCCCACACATACAGGACACGCTGCTAAGTTCAAATGCTAGATTCTCACCTTAAGGTGTTAGGAGGTAGAACTTTGGGGAAATGGACGAGTTGTGGGATCAGAGTCCTTATAGATGGGATTAACATCCTTATAAAAAGTCCCCAGAGAGACCCTTTATCCCTCATGACAAGTGAAGGCCAAGCAAGAGCATGACTAACTGAAGACAGAAGCCCTCACTGGACAACAGCCTCCAGAGCCATTTGAGGTAAACTTAGTCTGCTGTTTACATAAAACCTGTCTGAGACATTTAGTTGTAGCAGCCTGAACAGCCTGAGACATGGCTTAGGGGACAGCAGGAACATCTGGCCTGGGTCTTGAGACATGAACAAGAATGTTTGCTAGGCTGATAAAAGTATTGCAAACTGGATGGCTTAAGCACGTATTGCTTCTCAGTGCTAGAAGCTAGAAGTCGGAGAGGAAGAGTCAGTTGTGTTGATTCCCTGAGGGACATTAAGAAGGATCTGTTACTCCCAAATCTGGGGGTACCGGCACTCTTCAACATTCCTTAGCTTGTGGAACCATCACTGCGGTCTCTGCCTTCACCTTCACATTCATTCCCTGTGTGTGTATTTGTGGCCAAATCTCTCTTTGTGTAAAGACAACATGAATATTGGTTTGAGGCATCTACCCTACTTCATTGCAATTACAGTGACTTCATTTCCAAATAAAGAACTATTGAGATGCCGGGACTCAGGTCTCCACTAGGTGTAACTGTGGAGAAAGGACTGGAGAGTCTGAGAAGGTGGCATGTCAAAGTTCATGTTCAAGCCTGCCTGGGGTTAGAGGATGGCTTGGAGGAGGTGGGCTTTGGTGGTAGCTGATGAGAAGTTCATGCCCCAGTCTTGTGCTTCTAGGCAAGTCATTCAACTCCCAGAACTGAGTTTGTACCTCTATTAATTGATCTGCTTGCCTGTCCTGCTACACAGTCCTTAGAAAAGGTAGTTTTTTCACTTTGACCTATTAGCCAGGAGTTTAGATTAAACAAACAAAAAGTAGTAATAGTGAAGGATGTTGTCTGGTGGCAAGCTGGAATTTGGAGTAAGCTGATAGAGAAAAGATGAGCAGCAAGAGCGGAGCATCTGTTAAGGACCAGTTTCCTTTAAATGTTCCTTTAGTAGAAACTCCTACTTCCTGCAGCCAGGTCATGTGAATGGGGCAGCTAGGACAGTGGACTATATATGTTCTGTAATAAGAGGATATTTGTAAGAATTGACTAGCCTTGGTCTCCTTCCCTGCAATGGTTCATGATTCAGATCTGCAGCCGGCACATGTTAGCCCCCAGGGGTGAGAGGCAGCTGGAGCTGGGCAGTAACCAAGAGACACTGCTGGCCCCAGGGCAGAGCCCACAGACGGCACCTCCTGCTGGAATGCAACAGAGGTCACTGGCAGGACAAACCAGGAGCCTGGAATAGTTTTCAGCACATTTTCAACCTGACAGTGTGTATTGAGTGGAAGGACTTGGATGCATGTGTTGACAGACAGACAGACAGACAGAGGGACAGACAGACACAGACAGACAGACAGACAGACAGACAGAGGGACAGACAGACAGGCAAATACAAACCAAGACAGAGCTAAACACTACAAATGTAGTCTTTTTTTTTTACTTCTGAGGAAAATTACAGACATTTGTAAAAGTCAGATAAAGATGCATTTTTAAAGTTACTGGTGGGGATGTGTGTGACTGGAGAGACGGCCCAGCAATTAAGAGCATGTATTGGTCTTGCAGAAGACTAAAGTTCAATTTCCAGCACCCAGATCAGGCAACTCACACCTGCCTGGAACTCCAGCTCCAGAGGATCTGTCCTCCTTGGGCACATACAGATACACAGATACACACATACATATAGATAAATAATAAAGTATTTTTTTAAAGTTTCTGGAAAACATGAAAATGTACACTGGACCAAAGTGAATGCACCACTCCTTCCTTGTCAGTTAGGGTACACACTTCCTGTGATTCTAATGTGACAATTTTTGTTTCCTGATGCCATTTATTTTGTTTTGTTTTTTATTGAAACTAATTTTATGCAGTATATTCTGATCATGGTTTCCCCTATACCACCTCCTCCCAGTTCCTCGCCACCTCCCTTCCCATCCAACTTTGTGTCTTCTTCTCTTTTTAGAAAACAGACAAATAAAAACAAATCAGAATTTGAAAGAAAAAAAAAACACGAGAAACACATACTCACAGAGACACACATGAACAAAAAAAAAACAAACCCCATAAAAACACAAAATTGAAAACAATAATATTCAAGCAAAATACTGTTAAGAAAAAAATCATCTCCAAAAATATAATTGAGTTCATCTTGGGTTGGCCATCTACTGCTGGCCATGGGTCCTACTCGTAAGTGTGGTTTGTATGCCCAGTGAGGGTTCTCTCTCTCTCTCTCTCTCTCTCTCTCTCTCTCGCTCTCTCTGTTTTGGTTTTTCGAGACAGGATTTCCCTGTGTAGCCCTGGCTATCCTAGAACTCACTCTGTAGACCAGGCTGGCCTCAAACTTAGAAATTCGCCTGCCTCTGCCTCCCAAGTGCTGGGATTAAAGGCATGCTCCACCACTGCCTGGTGAATTTCTTTTTTGCAAGCATTATTGGTGATAGATCCTTCTTTTGGGAAGGAAGCTCATATCCACTTTTCCCTCTCAGTGCTGAGATCCCATCTGGCTTGGACCTGTGCAGCTCTTCTGCATGCTGCCACAGTCTCTGTGAGCTCATATGTGTATCAGTCCTGTTGTGTCTAGAAGATATTGTCTCCTTGGTGTCATCTATCCTCTCTGGTTCTTCCAATCTTTCTGCCTTCTCTTCTAAAGAGTTCTCTGAACCCTGAAGGGAGGATTTGCTGGAGACATCACAATTTGGACTAGTATCCCAAAGTCTCTCACTTTCTACACATTGTGTAGTTGTGGGTCTCTGTATTAGTTTCCACCTACCGTAGGAAGAAGCATCTCTGATGATGGCTAGGTGAGACACAGATCTGTAAGTATAGCAGGATGTCATTAGGAGTCG
Source organism: Mus minutoides (assembly GCA_902729485.2). Taxonomy (NCBI): domain Eukaryota; kingdom Metazoa; phylum Chordata; class Mammalia; order Rodentia; family Muridae; genus Mus; species Mus minutoides. The sequence continues at coordinate 3,041,301 of LR749519.1, read as the reverse complement.
TTTTATTGCCATTCCACTAGCAGAACAATAGTATGTGGTCTTCCAGAATGCCCATTTGCCTATCTAGCCTCAGATTCTTGACCACCCAAGCTGTATTGATTCTAGGTTCCATCTCATGGAGTAGGTCTTAAATCCAATCAGATAATGCTTAGTTTACTACCACAGTTTTTGTGTTACTATTGCACTGCACATCATACATTAAAGTCACCCTTGTAAATCAAAAGGTTTGTAGCTGGTTAGTGATTACCTTTCTCCTCTGGTAGCATATCAAGTACCTTCCAAGATCATGAACACTAGTAAGAATGCTCTTGTTAGGCACTATCTTGACTTCTCTATGTTTAATAGACATGTAAGTTCTGTCTTCAGAAATAGTACCTTACCATCAGTTTCTGGAATGCAATTGATAACTTTGGCAATAGATCAAGTTGTTTGGGGATGTCCATTGGGTCCCTTTGACCCACAACTTAATTATATTTAACCCATTTCTTTCTTTCTTTTTTGTTTGTTCATTTAAGTTTTTGGAGGGTTGTTTGTTTATTTGTTTTGCTTTGTTTTGTTGAGATAAGATTTCTCTGAGTAGCCCTAGTTGTCCTAAAACTCTCTCTGTAGATCAGGCTGGGTTGGAACTCATTCTGTAGACCAGGCTGGCCTCAAACTCAGATATCCTCCTGCCTCTGCCTCCTGAGTGCTGGAATTCAAGGCATATGCCACTATACTTGGCTTGTGTAACCTATTTCTGACAGTGGAGGTTTCACTTGGGGCAAAAGATATTAATTGTTAAATGTATATAGTGTATAAACTGACAACATTACTGCTCTATGGTATAGTTAAGAGAAAAGTAGATATGAAGAAGGGAAGAGCTAGAGGTATCTGGAAGAGTCCAGAACATAGAGAAAGTAGTAAACAACATGGTCATCAAATTGGATCCTGAGAGAAACAGGAACAGAAGAGAGAGGGAGAAGGAGAGGGAGAATGAAAAGAGAGAGAGAGAGAGAGAGAGAGAGAGAGAGAGAGAGAGAGAGAGAGAGAGAAGAAGGAAGAGGAGGAGGAGGAGGAGGAGGAGGAGGAGAAGAAGAAGAAGAAGAAGAAGAAGAAGAAGAAGAAGAAGAAGAAGAAGAAGAAGAAGAAAGACAAAGAAAGGAAAAAAGTGTATAGTCAAAATAGCAGTTATAAGGAGAAATGAGAAGCCAGGAGAATGGAACCCCATGAGCTGGAGAAGTTTAGGGTAGAGGAGAACATGAGAAGAGCTAGGATACTAACATAGACTCTGAAATGTATAAAAGGTACTTGCAATACAGAGGGAGTCTGGGGGCCAGCATGAAATTTGGTATGCTAATAGGCATCACAGATATTCGTTCGTCTCTTCTTCCAGTGATAATAATAGCTCCTTTGATAGAGAGGAATCAGCTTCACAAGTTTTTTAGGAATGCTGGCTTTTGTCTAACCACCAGAATTTGTGGAAATAGAGTTACCTTTGGACCTAACACATAGCAAAAGTGGAACAGGGGGAGAAGAAGGAAGAAAAAGAGAGATGAATAGAAACAGGAATGATGAGCGATGAAGCTCCAAACACAATGTCTTGACATAGATCAAAGGAGACCTAGGAGAGAAAATATAGATCAATATTTTTCAAAAATACCTAACACTAGAGGATACAATTCATGCACGATGAGCATTGTGTGTCTGACTGCTATAGTTGTTAGAGTCCTTTCTGCCCATCCAGTTACTAGCTAGGTAGGAGGCAACGCAATAGCTTCTTGTCACTTAAAGGCATGTGGTTTGGGGGAAAGTTGTAAGACTCTCTTTGCTTCAACTTTCTCTACTATGGAGGGACTGGACTGGTCATGTGTGCTGGCTACATACTCTAGCAGGGTGAGCACTGTTGTTTCCCAATGAAAAAAATCCATTCTTTTTTGTTGCAAGTTATTAAACAACATTTGAAAAATCAATATTTGTTCACATTGACCTGAATATTAATCCCCTTTTGAATAATAGCTAGAGCAGGTAGCCTCCAGCTGGCCTTGGTCTTGTCAGCTCACCAGAATGCTTGGAACTCCCATTGCCTCCCTGGTACTAGCTCTCTCCACTTATTTATACAACTTCACTGACCTCTTGTATGGTAGTTTGAAAAAGAATGGCCCCCATAGGTTCATCTATTGGAATTCTTAGTTATCAGAGAATGACAATACTTGAGAAGGATTAGGAGACAGGGCTTCATAGGAATAGGTATGGCCTTGTTGGAGGAAGTGTGTCTCTCCCTGCTGCCTGCATACCCAGATATAGAACTCGGAGCTCCATCTTTAGCACCATGTCTGCCTGTGTTCCACCATACTTTCCACTATGATGATAATGGACAAAACTCTGATACTATAAGTAAGCCCCCCCCCCATTAAATACTTTCCCTGATAAGAGTTGCTGTGGTCATAGCCATTTACATCACAGCAATAGAACACTGACCTAGACGCCTGGCTTATTCTGTATGATTTTGTTCTATCTTACCTCATCAACACATTCTCTTCAAATTACTTTCTTATTAGCCAGCTCCATATCTCCAAGACTGACACTATGCCTTGTTCACCTGGATTTCCAGCCCCAAGTGTGATACTTGGTTCATAGTGGACATTTGGGAAACATTTGCTGAACTTATATCTTCCCATGATACTGTACAAGAATGAGAAGAAGGGAGAGTGAAGTGGAAATTCTGTTTTCTTTGGAAACTCAGTTATGTCATATGATGCTTTGCTGAGGCAGACAGGTAAAAGGATGTTATGCTGAACCAGACACGTGAGAGGGCACATGATGTTTAGAAAGACTCTAAGTATGACCTCACAACGGGAGGAGGCTCTGGCATTGGTTCGCCTTGCTTTGCCTTGCTAGTCTTGGCTGATGATGTTATGGTATTGGCTCACTTTACATCACATTTCTGATCTTCGCTTGTCATGACTTCATAGACAGTAACTCACCAAAGAACCTCTCGTGACATTCTTGTTGCTTTCTCAGACTCAGGCTGATTGGCGGAGCCTTGAGGTTTCTTCTGGATCCAACTGCCATTGCTGATTTGTGAGTAGTGATTGCTGAGTGGACTAAAGCTGCTGATTCATGTTGGTGTTTTACTAGAGGACTGGATTGCTGACAATGAAATTGCCCCAAAGAACTATTTCTAAACAGGTCCACAAATCCCAATTCCTATTAACCTTTCTTTTCCCACTACTTCTGGTGAGTGATGGAGTTTAAAGCATTTAAGAGATTTTATTAAAGTAGGTTGTGAAATTTTTAAGCCTACAGGAAAGCCAACCACAGAAAGGAATGTGGGTGCTCCAAACAGCTTCTGTGTTGGGGCAGCACAGTGCATGTGGTGCAAGAGCAAACCCTGGCTTACTTTCTTCTTCCCCCAGGTAAACTCCTTCCTGAGCTTTCTCCAGCTATGGGGAGAAGACAGAAAATAGCTACAGAAACTCCTGCAAGGAACATCAGGGTTTCACTTGGCTCTCTTATGAAACCTGAATTTAGAAACCTCCAGGATACTAGAAAAAGCACAGAACATGATTAATAATACTAGGGCTGGCCCAATTCCAGTGAGAGGCCAATACTATGGGTTGACACACAGTAGACACGGAGCACAGGTCATTTCCCCAACATATGCTACAGGAAGCCTCTGTTAAAAAGAAGTGTGCCTTGTAGAGTACAAAACCATCCGAGTCTCACTTTCGGGATCAAATCCTGGTGGCTTATTGGCCAGAAGTGTAAACTTGAACAAGTCAATTGACCACTCTTGGTCTGTTGTATTTTTTTTTATTTGAAAAATGAGTACAATAACAACATCTACTTTACAGAGATATTGCATGAATTAAATGGGGAAAGCATATGAAGTGTCTGGCATCTCTTTCTCTTTCTCTCTCTCTCCCTGTGTCTGTCCCTGTCTCTGTCCCTGTCTTTCGCTCTCTCTCTCTCTCTCTCTCTCTCTCTCACACACACACACACACACACACACACACAGACACACACACACACTCACACACACAAACATACACACATACACACACATACACACATATACACATACACACACACACACACACACACACACACACACACATACACACACAGGAACAAATGACTAAACCTTTTGCAGTGTTAGAGCCAGAAGTTCAAAGTCAAGAGATCTGCAAAGCTTGCTCCTCAAGGACTCTTGCAGTGGGGCGTGTGTATTTTTCACCTCTTCCAGTTTCAAAGTTCCATACATTCCTGGGGCTGCCCAGCCCAGTTCCCTTTCCATCTTTATGTGATCCGCTGTACGTGTCTGACTTCCCTTCTGTCTCTTACAACACGTATTTACCATTGAGTCAGGGCCCATCTGTTAATTCAGGGTGACCTCATCTCAACATCCCTAATTTTATTACTTAAGCATATAGCCTCTCTTTCCAAATAAGGTCACATTCGTGGGCTTAAGGATATGTGCGTATGGCCTTAGGGAGAACACCGTTACCCTACCATACTTCCTGAATCTGTGTGCTTTTATTTCAGCTGGAGCTTTACATATATTATTGATCCTTTGACTAAACTAAATCTTGAGGGATAGATTTCTGGGTCCCTGAACTCTGGGTCTTCCTTTCTGCATGATAAGAGAGTACTGTAGCTGTGCAGGCTCCATGTTCAGTGACCAAAGAACAAAGACTGATGTACAGAGCACCTAGATTGTCTAGAGTTTTCTCTGCAACCCTCTGCCTGACTTCTGCAATCTTGCTTCCTTCCTGTACACAGGTCTGTGGTGGGCACTTACTGACCATAAATTTATATACTGGATGGAAATTTTACTTCACTAAGTTTGTGCTAGTGTCTAATGATCCTGTTTTCCATAGGTAGTGTGGCCTTAAGGTTTTAAATCATGTTTTAACTGTTTGGCTATCTTCCCAGGGCTTCGATTTTTTTTTTAATTTACTTCCTTACAGCTTGTGACACGCAAGATGAATTGAATATTTCAAATACTTTTTAAGTACTTGAGCAAAGCAGCACCAGTTTGACGGTGGCTTGTGATTGACAGTGGCTTGTGATTAACAGTGGTTTGTGCTTGACAGTTGCTTGTGATTGACAGTGGCTTGTGAAGCTGAAAACAGTCTTGAAGTTCAAATGGATTCACATCTGTCTCTGAATGTCTGTATCCTTCAGAGGGTGTCATCTCTGGACAAGAAGCCAAAATGAAACTAAGGTGAAGGAGGCTCCTCAGCTGGCTGGGTTAGTCTTGTCTCTGCCACCTGTTGCCACTGGACTTTGTACCTCAGTTTCCCCATCCATTAAATGGGGCTTATGGCACTAGTCAGCTTGCTGTTGTTGCAACAAATACCCGAGATGATCAACTTATAAAGAGGAAAGGTTTCTTTAGGCTTACAGCTTAGGAGGTTTCTGCTCAAACCATGGGAGATAACATGTGCCCGTGCAAGGCTGTTGAATTTATAGCCAGGATTTTGGAGAGAGAAAGAGGAACAAGCCAAGGACTCACCGCCCCTCTAAGAGCACATGACAACAACTTGAGGACCTCCCAGAAGGCCACACCTCTTAATTCTCTTCCATAGAGCCTTGTGGCACCAGGTTGAGAAACAACCTTTTAACATAAGGGTCTTTCAGAAGCACTGTGGATCTAAACTGTAGTAACAACATAGCAACCTCTTATGAAGATCACATGAGATTATTTCTATAAAATACCTGCAATGATGTATATAATTAATGTTCTCTTTTCTCTCCTACCTGAGGGAATGCATATAAACACAATGAGTAGCATACCACAAACAGGTTTCTGATCCTTTGAGCCATAACTTACAGAAAATTCATGAAAATATGTCTGAACTTCAAAGACGGATTCCAAACACTTTTTTCAAATTAAGGAGATGGTTATTAGATTTTCCACTACTAAAGCAACACTGGAGTGACGACCTAACGGGGCAGCCAGCCATCCGTGGGGAAGAGCATTTTGAACAGTGGAGATGGCTAGTGTAACGTCCTGTGAGGACACAGCAGGGCTGTTTGGCAGGACAGAAACAAACCAAGCGTTGAGGGATGACAATGAGGAGATATGAGGTTTGGCTAGATGTGACAGGTCCTTGTGAAAAATTCGGCCTTTGATAAGTGATGTGGGAACTTGTTGTTTCTTGGGCAAAGAGTGGCATGGCCTTATTTTTGTATCAAAGGGAAGCCCTTACAACTCTAGTCAGAAGGAAGTGTGGTAGGCAAGGCATAAGAAGGGAAAAGAGCAGGAGGAGGAGGCCACTGTGGTATCCCTGGGCAATAAACATGCCAGCAGCGACCAATCATGGCCTGAATATGAACATGGAGCAGGTGGGTACCTGGTGTGATGTCAGTCCGGAACAGGCAAGATTTGGCATTGTTGTGAGAAGAGGAGAGCTTTCACACCTGACTCTAAATTCTTAAGTTTTTGTGTCATCAGCAACTGGGAAATAACTCTGTTAACTAAGATGGAAAAGAGGAAGTTCAACAGTGTGAACCGTTCTCCTTGAGACCTGTTTAAAAGTACAAGACAGCTTGCAAGCATCCACGTGGATAATGGTCAGGTGATAGTGAGACAGAAGCCAGCAACTACTGTGCATCCCCAGCTAGTCATCAGCCTCTAATATATGTGGTGATATCTAAATGTGAGGGACGAGGTAAAGCACTCAGGGAGCGGTCTGAAAAGGAAGCAGGAGGTTAAGGAAGAGCTTTAGTCAATCCAGCTTCAAGGGCCAGGGAGAAAGGGCATCCAGGCCCAACAAGACAGCTGCCGTGGAAGGTAGGAAAAACAAGCTTGAGGGGTCAAAGTGAAGGCAGTGAGCAGAGCTTTGAGAGCTGAACAGGAGTGTTCTAGACCAGCGGCCCTCAGAAAGTGGGTCCAGGCCAACCTCAGCTGGAAATTGATTAGAAATGTACAGAATCAGGAGTCCCACCCCAGAAGTACTGGATCAGGGACTCAAACATGAGCCTCTTTAGGGGATTAAAAATAAGCCTACTCTAGTCACAGAAATGCCTGCACAAGCTTACAAAGGGGATTAAGAAGCAGAAAAAAAACTAATTTACTTTTAACTATTTGATATCAGGGAAATGACCCCCCCCAACCTTCCATTAGAATGACTGTTTACAGATGAGGAATGCCCCCCCCATTTCACTAGACCAGGAAATGCTGAACACCAAGCATGCCAGACATTCTTCTGCCTAAAAGGGGGGGGGGGTACTATTCCAGGGTTAGCAACACTAGGTCATTAGTTCTGAACGATCTGAGAATTAAAACTTATCCCACGCCCACCATATCCAAAATTTCCTCTAGAAAGCCCTAAGAGAATTCCATTCCTTTCCATTCTAAAGAAAGGTGGTTAAAATTAGGGTCTCACACACACACACACACACACACACACACACACACACACACACACCCGGAAAGATTTACAAGCTACATGCAGGGAAAGCTGTCCCCTGAAATAAGCTGTTTCCCACCGCGGATGGGCGGGGCAGGAGCCTCTGGTCACAACCCAGCAGAGGGACTGCCCCTTCCAAGTCTATGCAAGAGGTCTGGTCCCCAGCTTTAAAATTCTGGACGAAGGCACCACTTGCTGACCTCTTCTCTCCCCCTGGTCCTTCTCAAGTGTGCAGTTGTCTCCTCCCTGTCCAGTCTGGCGGTCGTCCCGGGCCCAACCGGGCTACGAGTGGGGGGACGCTGCAGCCTTGCGCTGGGCGCTCTGCTCCTCAGACTTCGAATTTGAGCAGCCTGTGGCATCCCCCAGCAGGTCCCCAGCTCCTTGCCTAGCACCCTCTGCTTCCCTAGGAGCAGCGAGCCACAGTGAGCCAGCCCCCCTCGCGGGTCCTCCTGCCTGAAGTTCAACTATGCTACTAGAGGGGGTCCTGCTGGTAGTGCAAGGTAAGAACCAACAGGAGACCCCCGGGGAGGGCGGGCGTCCCGGAAACTCGCTTCCTCTTGGCCTGTCAGGGTGGGGTTCTCCGGTGTCCGCTCCACCAATCTTCTGGACCATTCTCAGCCACTAAGCTCCCTGCTCTCCCTGGTCAAGCCCGGGATGGGGGTGGGTGTGGAGTTGCGCAGAGGAGGGTCCCAAGAGTGTTGGGGGAGGTCAGGCATCCTTCTCTCTTTCCTTCCCACAAGACTCCCCCGAACTTCACCAGGTAGTCCCCAGGGCTGCTGCAATACTCCAGGCAGAAACCCAAACTGAAAGAAAGTCCCTTTGTGCCCGCAGCCTTGCAGCTTGCCAATACCCTGGACCTGCCCGCTGGCTCCTGCGCCTTTGAAGAAGACACATGTGGCTTTGACTCGGTGTTTGCGTTTCTGCCTTGGATTCTAAATGAGGAAGGTAAGGGGACTCCTTAGAAAGGTGGTCGAGGTGAACTTTCTTCAGGTCTTGTTCCTCCCAACCTCCCGGAACTAAAGTTATCTTGAAGTTCCTTTCCTTTGGGAGGAAAAGTCTGTGAGTCATGAAACCTCCTTCCAACTCTCCTGTAGCAAAGAGTGGCCAGGGAAACCACGGGAGGGGGCGCGGGGGGGGGGGAACAGCTGTGTACCTGGCTCCTACACCCAGCACACCCAACTGAAAGGGACAAAGGGGGATTCTGTTAATGATTGTTGCCCCTAGCCGTGTGCCCCCTGCAGGCTGATAGCCTTGCTAATCCTCAGTGGCTACTTGCCTGAGCTGAGATTGCCAAACGGACTAGCTCGTCGGAAGCTTTGCAGAGATCTTTCCACACGGTTGTGAGCGTCCTCTGTGCTAAGCTCTCTCACTTAGGTCCACCTACAGCAGTTTTACCTGTATTCATTCTTTCCTGTCCAGTATCTAATTCAGCACTGGACAAAAGAGTTAACTCCACCACGGAGTGCCTGAAGCCACTGGGCTAGGGCCAATTGATCACAGTCACATTACTCTGCACCGCTGGGGTTCCGGTGACAACGTTTAAGTGAAAAGGAGTCTGTGATGTGTTTTCTTACCCTTCATTGTTACAGTAAAAAAAAAAAAATTCCAGTAACAAGCATTGCTGTCCCTCTCCTTTCCTTTCTTCGCTCTTATCACCATCATTTTGAAATTTGTTACTCTGGACCATTTATTTGGGCTTGGAGTAGACACCCTTAGAAGATGTGCTGCTGTATAAAGGAAGCCGGCTGAGCATTCTCCCAACTCAGGCATCCTTGGAGTTCAAGTCATCCAGCCTGGCTCCCTGGAACTGGACCCTTGCTTAAGGGGGAGGGCCTGTGACCACAGTCCTTCCTGCCCATGTGACTTTAGGAGCCTTGCCTATGTGAGCTTCCCTGACCCGCACAGGTGGCTGATAATAGCATTCATATGAGAATCTGAGCCTTCCACTAGTCACATGGTTAACTGAGTGACCAGAACTGAACCACAGCTAGGGAAAAAACAAAACAAAACAAAACAAACAAACAAAAAAAACGGAAGATACTAAGTCTATAATCATCTCTGTCTCCAACACTTGCCAGGTCTTGAGTGCGGTTTATTTAGGTTTATGTGAGAAAGATATTTAAGGGGTCCCTGCCTCACTGGTGGCTTAAGAGAAGAGTTTAAGCTTGTCACCCCTTCATTATATACTCTGTTCTGACTGGGTTTGAAACATTTTGAATGCTGACTCTACCTGTTACGGTAGTGGCTTTGAGAGCATCATTCTCAGTTTACAAGGCTTCTCAAATGCCTTCTGGGAGGTCATCTCAGGATGACCTGGTGGGCATGTTCCAATGGTTTCCTATCCCTTCTTGAGAGTCTGATTCAGTGGTCTGGATTGGGGGCTGAGAATTTCTCACTCCAAGATACTGGGACTGCTGCTGTTTCTACTGATCTGGGATCCACACTTTGAGAATCCTAGACTACCACAGTATAGACACACATAGACACACACACACACACACACACACACACACACACACACACACCACCTATACCCATACCTATGTCACTAGCCCCAAGTAAGACCAGGATCAAAATGAGCCCCTCACCTGAGAGCAAACAGTGCCCTAAGCTCACTTGTCTCAAGCTGCTGTGGACCTAGGAAAAATGGCTCTCTCTCTTTCTCTCTCTCTCTCTCTCTCTCTCTCTCTCTCTCTCTCTCACTCACAACCAGGACTCTGAGTCCTTGCATGCTCACTATGGCATCCTGTCAGATCAAACTTGCTTTCCATCCAAAATCCAGGGCGAGCATGCTGCTGCCTGCTGAGTCCTAGGGCCTCCCAGTCTGGCAGGAAGTACTGCACAGAACTGGCATCTCTACACCAGTGTGACCGTTAAATGGCCCCCTCCAGGGAAAACAGGAAGACGCTTATAGGAAAAGGTGATTAGAGTTTAATCACATAATAAATGCACTGTGGCTCTCTTCCTTTCTTTCATGAAGCCAGTGCTTTCTGGCTGGAGGCTAGGACCTCCAGCTTGACTAGGGGGACATTAATTCACCCTGTCCTGAAGACTCCAGGGCAGAGCAGACAAGTTGGGTTTCTATTCTACAGATCCAAGTCTCAACGGCTGAAATGTGGGCACAACTGCCCATTGTAGACTCTGGGGCAGCAAGACAGATGTATGCCAGTGGCTGTACTTGCCGGCAACACAGTGATCACTGAGAATTCCCCTTACTCTAGATTGGGAAATTAAAACGATAAAGTTGTCCGGGATTGGTCGGGTGGTGATGGCACATGCCTTTAATCCCAGCACTTGGGAGGCAGAGGCAGGAGGATTTCTGAGTTCGAGGCCAGCCTGGTCTACAAAGTGAGTTCTAAGACAGCCAGGGCTACACAGAGAAACCCTGTCTTGAAAAAAAGAATTGTCTCGGGTTAAAATTTGGGAAGCTATTTGAAAACCTGAGCTTTGTTGCAGAAACCCTTTGAAACAGAGTCCAGACACTTCTGTGGGCTGCATTCACCAAGAAAGCTGTGAATGTCACAGACTTTTACCCACAAGTCCTTGCAACACAAATAGAACTTCCTATATGTCCTTGGTCAGTAGGTTAACCTACAGTGGAGTGAGCAATGTCAATGCCCAGTGAAGAGTGAATTCCAGAAATAAATTTGTAAATTAGAATCTCCTAAAGGAGGGTCTGGGAATAATTAACAAACACCCTAGGCCACAGGATCACTCCCCTGCTGTGTGAAACTATGTGAGGCCCATTTCTTGATTTATCTACACATTTTTAGACTACCTGGTTCATAGTCATTGTGTTTCTGAGTGTGTGTGTGTCTGTGTGTGTGTGTGTATCTGTGTGTCTGTGTGTCTGTGTATGTATACATTTATATATATATATGTCTATATACACATGTATATACATATATATTTATACATATATATGTATATACATATAAATGTTCCTAATTATCGAAGTAAGTGACATTATGTCAAACTCAAACTAGAACTTGCTCTGAAATCTTAGGTTTGAATTCAGTATTAGAAAATAAGAGATACATTTTTTTATACTAGAAAAACTTCTGCATTCATTTATCTTTAACAAAATCACCTTCACTCATTCATCGTCCAGTGACTATTGGATCCCTTTTGAGCAACAATCTTCAGCAAAAAATTGAGACTTTCACTTTCCCACTGACAGCTGTCAGAGCAGAAGGTGTTAGGCTGAGGACCGACCCTTAGAGACCAGACAGTTGGCCTCATCACAGTTCAGATTCAGTAACTGAGTGTTCTCAGGTTTGTCTTAGTATCTTAACCTTCCCTCTAAAAAGCCACGATCTGAACTCTGGGAGGAAGAACAAACTAAACTTAGGAGAAGATAGATGTGGGGATTATTCTGTTAAAGGGTAAAGAAGAAACAACACATTTATGAGGAAGATCTACTTTGTGCGTTTTTTGATAGTGTTCAAGGAGATAGAAATTTCCCAATACAGGAAACAGATGTGTGCCTTTTGTTCCCCAGCATGAACGACAATATGGAAGCTGGGAAAGAATAACCATCGGCAGGGTAGGGACGTGGTAAGGGTGTACTATTATCTCATTGTAGTGATATGCATGCATCGCTTTCTGGTACCCCTTTCCGACACCCAAACTCTGTCCGTAGCTCTTAAGAATACGTCCCATCTGCCATCTGAGTTTCAGTTCTGCACACAATCATGTGCCAGTTATTATTAATAGTGATAAATCCTGCCTGATTCTTCTTGTGACCCAACTGGTCCCAAAGTCTGGCAAGGATGCCAAAGAGACTTTATGGAAGAGGAAGTCATTCTCTCCTTTTTTTGTGCCAACCTTGGAAGGCCACTGGAGCATCTCACCCAGATATCACCAGGTTGTTAAGGAAGCTCTTGTCCCCTCTGGACCTGTGTTACCTCTGCTGACTGCTTTGTGGAGCTTTTCCAGAAGAAGCTCCACTTACCCACAATCCTGCTGGATAGAGGCTGAAACCCAGAACAAGTCTAGAATGTTCCTTATGTGCTTCTCAAAAAGATACTGGCTGCATCAGCTGTAGCTCTTTGAAGTTATTCTGATGTGCCTGCTGCCCCGTATGAGAGTGACTGTGGTCTCTGGGCCTGAGCAGCTTGGGCCCTGCTCAGCCTCTGCATTCGACATAAGAGCTGGACCTCAGAGATCCAGTGAGGCTGCCTGCTTTTCACCCTATAGCACTGGCACTCATAGTTGGGTACAAGTTCCATGGGAACCCTGGGGCAGTAACCTGTCTTACCTGCTCAATACCATTTTTCTCTACATAGCTGGTAAACTGCCTCTTTTTGCTGAGCCCTGACTTCCAGGCCTCACACTGTTAGTAACACTTCATCAGAGATCCAGTTGTATATTTAACATGTGGAAATGCACAGATTCCCAAAGGTAGTATTTGGGGCCTCTCGGACACACAGAGAACTAGATTTGATGCCATGTATGTATGTATGTATGTATGTATGTATGTATGTAAATGTATGTATATGTATATAGGTATAAGGTATAGGTATAGATAGATAAAGATATATTCTCTCCAATTTGTAAGACCTGCGTGCTTTCTTCAGTGTAGAGGAAAGATCTTGGCTCATAGTTGGAACTCAATACATAGTTGAATGGATAAATTGAGCACCTGACCATGAAAATGGCCTTATGCCTTTTTTCATGTTCTACTGTTTTTCCTTCACCTTCAAAGTCAGTTCCTTATCATAAGAAACAGCTTGAACAGGTTGTTAGAAGTCTAGATAGCCAGCTTGTATTAGAACCAGGCACTGTTCCTTCAAGTATAGTTGTCTTACTTAGGACCTCTATGGCTGCCATGACCAAACATCATAACCAAGAGGAACTTGGGGAGGAAATGCTTTATTTGGCTTACACTTCCTGATCATAGTTCATTACTAGAAGAAGTCAGGACAGGAACTTAAGCAAGGCAGGAATCTGGAGGCAGGAGCTGAGACAGAGGCCATGGAGGGATGCTGCTTACTGGCTTGCTCTTCATAGCTTGTTCAGTCTGCTTCCTTACAGAACCCAGGACCATTAGCCGGGAGATGAAACCATCCACAATGGGCTGGGCTCTCCAACATCAATCACTAATTTTAAAATGCCCTACAGGCTTGTCTATAGCTTGGCATTATGAAGGCATTTTCTTAATGAAGGCTCCCTCCTCTCAGATGACTTTAGCATGTGTCAAGTAGACATAAAACTATTCTGCACACAAGTCGTGGCTTTTTTTTTCTTCTATACATCTTATAAGAGCTATGAAGCCGCTAAGAGCACTGGATAATTTTCCAGTCTCTGGGTTCAATTCCAAGCTCCCACATGGCAGTTCACAACCATTTGTAACTGCAATTCCAGGAGATCTGATGCCCCCTTCTGGCCTCTACAGGCACTGCACACATGTGCTGCACAGACAAAATACCCATGCATAAAATAAAATGAAAAGAATACATAAAATAGGAGTAGTAAAAAATACCTGCCTTGTAAGATTTTTGTGGAGATTATTCACACTGATGCACTAACCACATAGGAACAACTATATGATACCCATAACCTGATCCTCACACTAAATACCAGGTTTTATCTTAGCAAGATTATACACATTATAGATAAACATTTCTTCTTCTGGCTTAGCCTTCCAACACAGCTGCTGGGTATGGGGGATGTGAAGGACACTGTAACTGTGTTTTGCTTTTAGCTTTGCCATTTGCTTTTTGTTATAGCCAGAGGGTTAACTTTCTTATCATTTCTTCTATGTTGACCTTCAAGAGCTTCATCTATCATCCGTGGGCCTGGAAGATACATACATGTGTGTAATGAAATGGGGTGGTGTCTCACACTTAGCCTATAGTCTCATTCAGCAGCTCACAGTGTTTATTTTTTTCATTACATCATTTTCTCTCCATCCTTATTCCTCCCCCGACTCCAGCCTGTTCTCCTTGTATCTGTCTCACAGCGCTGAGTCCTCAGCCTCAACTGCTTCCTCTAACTGGTGGTGTGGATACCTCCCTGAGACTCCCAGCTCTGCTCCAGGCAGGCATCCAACCTTGGCCTTCCTCAGCCCGTTGAGGAGATGTCCTTCCTGATCTTGGGATTTAGCCTTGACAGCTTCTGCCTGGCTGGCTTATGGGATAGAAGCTGGCAGTATGGCCAACCTCTCTCCAGGCCAAAGTCCTGGCTGAGTTCTTTCCCTTAGATTAGAATGTTGACTAGGGAGCTGTTCTCTGGATCCAAGAACTCTCCCCCAGAAATGTCTTGGGATGTTTAGGATATTTTCCCTCTCCTAATTACAGAAGTCAGCCAAGGTCACAGGATGCTGTCATGGGACTTTAAGGTCACAGGATGCTGTCATGGGACTTTATGCTTGGTTTGCCATCCTCAACTTTATTAACCTACAGTGACTGTGTTTTATAACTGTGTGTTACAATATTTAACAATACAATATTTAACAAAAGTTCTGGCTCTTTCTGGGTGTGATGGTTTCTCTTATCACTCAGGAGCTTGGAGATCAAGAGTGCAAGACTTGCCTGAGCTGTAGCACAAGTTCCAAGAATGAAGTTTTATCTCAACAAAAGCAGAAGGAGATGGGGGAAGAGGGAAGTAAGGGAGAAGGGAGGGGGAAGGAATCTTGTTTTTTTAAAGATTTATTTATTTTAACTTTATATGCATGAGTGTTTTGTCTGCATGTATCTCTGTGCATTGTGAGGATGCAGATCCTATGGCCAGAAGAGGGTGTCAGATCCTCTGGCACTGGAGTAACAGATGGTTGTGAGCTGCCATGATCTGAAGACTAGCCAGTATCCTTAACCACTGAGCCACCTTTCAAGCTCCAAAGTCCTAATTCTTGGGTCTTTGTTCTTAGAATATCAGTGTTTCTTTTATTAGGTTACCCAAAGCCTGGTTCTATTTCTACCTTATGTAATAAACTTGATGATCAAGAGTTTGAGTGAGATTCAGCTATGCTAATAGAGGTTTGGGCATTTCAATAAGTAGAGACAGCTACTTGGTAACGAATCCATCTTGGGCATTCCAGATGAATGACCCTGATTTTCACACCTGTCCTTTCTCTTACTGTGCCATTTTCAGATATGACTGTTTTGCTCCTCTGTCTTCTCCCATCATGGTATTGCCATCAAGAGGTCACATGACCAAAGCTACCTGATCTTGGTCTTGAACCTTCAGAAACTGCAAAACTAAATGATTCTCTCTTTTTTAAAAATATGTAAAACTACTTGCCTCTGGCATTTTATTGTAGTATTGCAAAGGTGACTGATACAGATGCTATAGATGCTTTAAACCATTCCACAAGCCTCCCAGATGAATAGGACATTTCCCTTCCCTCTGTTGACACAGAGCTCTTCACTGTATGTCCTATAAATTCTTCTTATTAGTGTCTTCTATTGGAGCCTCTGCCCCTTCACCTCATCAGAGGCCTGATGGGGAGTATTTGGTATTAGCAAACACCTTGAACCTAATCCATCTCTAATGTTCTTCAAGTAGAAAGAAAAATAAAAGCCTTCAATAGTTTTCCTTGTAGTGGAAGAGGTTTTGGTTGTGTTTAGTGGCCTTTCCTACTAGATGACTTCAAAGACATTAGAGGCTCACATTGTAATTTACAGATGTAAAGGTGTAATAGCATCCAGCTTAACTCACCGATGCCTTGTCTGTGGTATGTCAGTGGACAAATAGCCCTTGGGTTATTCTCCATCAATGCTGCCTAAATGCCTTGACCCTCCACCAACATAAATAACCACAGTGAGGGCTTGAGAGCTCTCCTGCTGGCTCTGGGAAGTAGCTTTTGGCCAAAGAGGATTAGCTGTTGAAAATGGCGTTTCTAAGGAGTTCCAGTATGAGGTGTCAGTAGTGCTCGTTTTTTATGGGGGTAAGCAGAGATGGATACTCATCTGCTCTATGAAAGGAATGTAGGAAAGTGACAGCTGGGGAAACCAGAAAATAGGGACAGCAGTCAGTAAAATCCGCTGGATCGTCTGATTCTCCTGCTTCATGAGAAAGTGAAGTGTGTTTGGAGGACTCTGCTGCTAAGAATGAGATAATGAAATAACAAAGCAGTGTAATGCCAGAAGTCCATAGTACCACGAACGGATCCTAGTCTGTAGGAAAGAGCTGTTAAAGAACATTTATCCTATCAGCAAACTTTTAGTGCTTGCTAGGGAGCTAGGTTGGTAGGTAGAGGACACATTGCATAGGGTACAAGTGTATGGAGTTTGTAGACACAGGTTCTGTCTTTGGTGGCAGTCAAAGACTAATGAAATTAGACGAGTATCTATAATTCATGGGAGAGAATAGAAAGAACTGTGTATAGTCACATATTATAATTGCAAATGACAAAAGTAGCCATTTAAGTAAGACAGAAGGGAACTTGTTTGAAGGGAATCAGTTAGCTCCCGACACCAATAAGCTTTCTAGAGGGGTTTGAATGGGAATAAAGAGATGCAAGATATTTCTAGAGCTATTTCTATGACTTTCCCGTTAGATATTGGTTATTCCATTCCTGGACCTGTGTGTTCAGTAACTGTGAGGCTACTTTGGGTAGAAGGGGTACACTGCCTGAGGACTGTTCAGTGATCTGAGAGGTGATAAAAGGAGGATTGGAGCTGGGGAGTTGTGCATGAGGGGGAGAAAAGAGTACTATACTACAAAGGTGATTCACGTGGCCTGCTAGATGTCCTTGGTTGCAGTAATGAGTCAAGGAAAATGGCCCTCAGATTTCTAGTCTGAAAAGGTGCCACTAAGATTTTGAAACAAATTTAAGAAAAGCATCATATCTAAGATAGGAAAGACGTTATATCTTCTAGGCTGCTTGGGAGAGATCTAAGTGAGGGTCTCTAGTAGGTGTTTGATGTAAACATTTAAAGTCTGCTCTGCTTTCGCCTGCTGAGAGGTTCTCTCACCTCTTCCATATCAAGTGCCTGCGTCTGGCAGAGCTGGTGGTGGTAAGAAGAGGCAACTCCTTTCTCACCTCCAGGATAATGAGGAGTTTTGGCCTAACCTTTGAGAGCACATCAGGGTAGTGAGGAGCACTAACCTTTGAGAGCACATCAGGGTAGTGAGGAGCACTAACCTTTGAGAGCACATCAGGGTAGTGAGGAGCACTAACCTTTGAGAGCACACCAGGGTAGTGAGGAGCAAGGCAAAAATCACAGATTATGATGCTGAAGGAACTTAGCTGTTTCTCCTGAGACCTCCCCTCACTGTTCTACTTGTTCAGTTGGAGATCGGATGTTTCATTGGCAAACCACAACTATAAGACAGCCCATATCAAGGTGGTTCGGCTTTGGGCTTTTGGAGGGGTTGTTTTTGTTTTGTTTTGTTTTGGTAATTCATTTTTCTACCTCTCCAAACCACCTAAGGTTTCATGTACAAGAATTTATTGTCCAAATATTAAGAGTAATGGCAGCATTTGTCTTGACATTCCCAGATCATAGTGTCTTTTATTCATTTGTTCACTGCTATGTGAACCAACCCCAGAGGATCCCTAGTGCTAGAGATTGCACAGATCTAAAACAAAGACAAAGATAAGTACTGGGCTCAGCAGTGTGCTCCCTGAAGGTCAGTAGAACTGCACTATAGCTGGAATGAGCCTTACATTACTATTCTTTTTTTTTAACCAGGCCACTCCCCTCTCAGACCCCCTCTATTTTAATTTTATTTTTGTTTACCTTCTTCCATGCATTTTCATGCTCATCTGGTGAAATATAAGTTCTTTGAATAATAACTGCTTTTTTTTTCTTTTTGATTGATTTGTTTATTTTATGTACGTGAGTACACTGTTGCTCTCTTCAGCCACATCAGAAGGGCACATTGGATCCCATTACAGATGGTTGTGAGCAACCATGTAGTTGCTGGGAATTGAACCCAGGACCTCCGAAAGAAGTCAGTGCTCTTAACCACTGAGCCAATCTACCCCCTTAATAACTTCTTTTAGGAACTGTAAAGTAGTTACCAGAGAATGGACTGGCCCAAGATTTAGATATCTTTTGTTTGTTTGTTTGTTTGTTTGTTTTGAAAGCTAGAACATGGGCATTATGTGGCCAATGACTTCACTCTAACTTATGATGCTAAACTCACCCTGGTTGTTCTAACCCTGATGAAGAAGCCGTCAGAGTCAGGAAGGGAGATGGATGCTCAGCTGTCAACATCAAAGGAAGCAACATGATTCTAGCAGCATCCATTCCTGTTGAAGCCTGCCACTGTTAGAGACTTGAGGTTACACGCTGTACTTTATGCTCATAACAAAAGTGGCTGCAGAACTGGTGCTGAATTATAGTATCAGTGGACATGAAGATGATGTATTTGATGCATGTCGATAAGGGAATGACATACCATGGTCTCCAGAGAATGGAAATGGGAAGCTAAACACCCTTTGTGTTCCAAAACAGGGTCTCAAAACATTTTGTATTGAAATTATTGGGAGGCTTGGAGATAATACTTAATCTATCTCCCAATATTGTTTAATATTGCACTAAAAAACTGATACAAGGTGTCAGTGGATAAATGGTCAGTTAATAGCTCTCCTAGCAACTGATTTATTTTTCTTCAGTAAAGGTTTCAAGAACCAATGTGGGGGCAGGGGGAGATCTGGAAATGATTTGCATCTTAGACAGACAGTAGCGTCTCCAAGCAGGCAGATAGCCAAAAATCTTCATCCCAGAGGATGGAGACGCCTAAGAAGAAGCTTTAGGTGATAACAGCAGGAGGCCAAGAATGGAGCTTTATGCTTACATTTAAGGACTAGGTGTAGGAAGGAGACAAAGGCGTGAAAGAAGCAGAAGGGACAAGGATTGCATGCAGGGAAATGGGAAAGAGGAAGGCACAGCAGCCAAGGGGGTGGGGCCTGCCAATGAGAGGATTCAGTCAACCTCACCCTGGGCAGCACAGAGAGGGTCATACAGCTTGGTTACTAGGCTTGCTCATCCATAGAGCATGCATGCACAGCAGGTGCATGCTCAATGGAACAATGACAGCAGAAGAGGAAGATATTGAATGGGGCCTACTAGGTGACAAATTCTCAGCAAAAAGATTTGAATATTAGAGGAGAGATTCAGTTATCTTCTTTTGTTCTGTTTAGGAAGTGGAGCCCTGACCTTGCTTGCAGATTAGGGGGAAGGATCTAG
This sequence comes from Mus minutoides, assembly GCA_902729485.2. Lineage (NCBI taxonomy): Eukaryota > Metazoa > Chordata > Mammalia > Rodentia > Muridae > Mus > Mus minutoides. The sequence continues at coordinate 3,021,761 of LR749519.1, read as the reverse complement.
CAAAGAAAGAGGATTCAGCAGAAAGAGTTCAAATCAAGAGATGCTAGGGGACAACTTGGGCCTAAGGGAACTCTAGTGACAGAAAATAGTCTAGTTCCTGGGGGAAGTGGAAAGGGAACCCTATGGCACAGTCACACAATAGTTAGGGCCTGTGACATAGAGCTAGCAGTACTGAATAGTGCCCAGCCAGCATGGCTACTGCCCTTATCTCTGACCTTCACAACAATGGAGTGATTTTACAGTAATTAAAATAAAACCAACACAGAGAGTGTTGCCAGCCTCAAAGGCTGGAGCTTCTGTGGATTCTGGACCATCCCTCCTCCCCCTAGTACCTAGGATGGCACCTGTACACTTGCAGAGATCAGCACTAGAAAGACAGGTGGGCAGACTTTGTGCCAGTCTAGAGAACATGGAGAGGTTATTAAAAAAAAAATACTGGTAAGGCTACAGATCCCAAGTCTGCCCGCAGTTTCTCAGTTACAGCTAATGTGTGTCCCATGCTGTCACAAGCCCTTGGGAAAGAAGACATCAGCAGGGGCAGGCAAATGTACTCAGTGGTTTTTTTGGTTTTTTTTTTTTTCCCATAACGGATTAGAGTTTGCTCTCAGAGCCATGAGGAGGATTCACTACTGAGGCCTCAGCGTAATCTTGGAAAAAAAACTCCAGGGAACTTCACAGCCCAGCCTACCATACTTTGGCAGTTTTAAGGGATACCCCTGAACTTCAGTCTCATTGCATCTTACTGCAGAAGAATTGGAAGCACACTCAGCCCTGTGCTTGCAAGCTGGCTATCCTACGAGACACACAGAGCCAGAGCTTATCCCATTCCTCGTAGATCGGCAGTGCTGCTGTACAGAGGAGTGATCTATAACTTAGCAAGATGTTTAGAGAAATTTCCATGCCTTATTTGAAACTGTTCTGCCTTGCCGCCAAGGAGAGCTGAAGTGTTGTTTGGAGCTGTGCTTATGATAAGATGACTTTAATACTCTGCAATTCCCAACAAGCCGTCCCATGTGCTTGCCCGTGTCTTGGTGTTTTAGGATTGAGTCTAATTCACTATTACAATCCAGGAGCTTTTCTCTTTTAAGCCTCTAGAGCAGCCATTCTCACTCTTCTGAACACTGAGGCCCTTTAGGACAGTTCCTCATGTTATGGTGATCCCCAACTATAACATTATTTTTTTAGCTACTTTCTAACTGTAATTTTGAGACTGTTATGAATTGTAATATAAATATCTGTGTTTTCTCATGATCTTAGGCAACCCCTGTGAAAGGGTCATTTGATCCCAACAGGGGCTATACCCTACAGATTGAGAATCAATGATGTAGAGAATTCTATTTCTGTAAAATTATAACACACACACACTGTAAGGTCAAATTCCAGAGGATTTTCTTTTGCAAATGTCTTTTTGATCTTGCAAAGAGAAAATTTAAAGCATAAACTTTACCAACAGAAAAGCTTTGTGTTTTATTACAAACCCTTAAATATGGAAGTAAGTGTTGCAAATTATCACATATTTGTTCCTGAAAATGTTCTCTTTTTCACAAATGTTAATGGGAACTATTTGAGCTCTGTGTGTGTGTGTGTGTGTGTGTGTGTGTGTGTGTGTATGGTGTGTTTGTATTGTGTTTCTGTATATGTGTGTTTCTGTATGTGTGTGTGTGTTTTATGTGTGTGTTTCTGTGTGTGTGTGTTTGTATGTGTATGTGTGTGTGTTTGTATGTGTATTTGTTTGTGTGTGTGTGAACATTGACAGTGTCCTCCTGAGCTCATACTTGCTACACAGAAAGCATGAGAATCATGGATCAATTCTGAGTCCTGCAGGGCATGACAGATTTTCATCTTGGTTGTTGACATAAACTATAGTACCTACCCATAGTCTGTCCTGAATACTGAATAGCACAGGAGAAATGAGGCTGGAGATGTAGCCGAAGAGGAACTGGACAGCCATGCAATATGATTCACTCCAAGCTTGGGCTCATAAACTAGGGCTTGTCTACTTCATTAGCATGTGCTTTACAGAGTGTTAATTTTAACAGGAAATTATGATAGCTTTAAAACATAAATCCCAAGTTTCTGACCACTGCAATGAGAGACCATGTCTATAATTGCCAGAGATATCCTTAACTTCTGTCATGCTCAAATGCCCCTTCATCTGTCGATGCTGTTCAGCTGCGTTTAGAAGAGGATGAGACCTACATATTCATGTAAGCTCTGCAACTGGGTGGCTCTCAGTGTTTCCCATCACACCTAAGATCTCCTCAGCTCCTTTTCTTTCCACAGAGGCAGCTACTCACAATAAAATGCCACCAATAGAGGAAACAGGACAAAACTAGTTTACATTTTTTTAAATTAACCCCTCTCATTTGTCATTTTGGTTGTCAGGAAGCTATCTGTTCTTTTGTGAATGTGTTCCTGCCATAAAATAAGTTTGGACACATTTACAAGCCATCAAGTGCTGAGCATAATATTGGCCCGATAACTGAACAAAATTAAAAAAATAAAAAAGGACTATTCTCCATTACTCCATTGCACGTGCAGTTAACAGCAGTTATGCCCAAGACACTCTGAGTTCCAGATTCAGGACAATCTCAGATCCTCTTGGAGACATGTGATCACTGAGCGAGGCTGGGGAGTGAGCAGTAAGGATCAGAGGGTCAGGCTCCACTTGGTCTCTGCTGCCAGGCACTCATGTGTTGTAGCATGTTCGCATGACACTTTACCCTTACATCTCATTTCAGAGTTTCTAAACAAACTCTAAAGCCAAAGCGGGTATTTCCTGGCTATGTTGATGTGGATGAAGACCCCACAGGAAGGCGAATGGTGATCATCATCTTCTAAAGCACTTATTATATCACCTTATTATTATATATAAGCTGGACACTGCAGTAAGCTTCAGCTCACTGGCTGCTTGCAGTGACCCAGTCAGGAAGACGCTCCTTACCGATGGCGAAGTTGGAGATGAGAGGTTTCTTTTTTTAACATTTCCAAAGAACTAATAGGTCCTGGATTTTATCTTAGATCTGTTCTCAAAGATGAAGAATCACCGGGCTTGTTGTCTCTCTGGTCTCCCTGTTGCTTGGCATGGGTTCCCAACCAGCTTAGAGATAGAAATAATAGTAGTTAGGAGGACAGCTACAGTTTATGGGAGTGATTTCTCCTATCTGAGCCTTGGCCTGTATGCTTTATGGTGAGTAATTTGAACTTCTGAGCAACCTGGAGATCTAGGTATCTCTGATAGCACTTTATCTAATTTCTGTTCTAATCTGAATTCTATGAAGAAAATAACATTTTATTTTGCTCAATTTTTTTTTCAATTCTGGGGATTGACTCCAGAATCCTGGATACACTCAGCAAGTGTTATAACTCTAAACTACACTCCCAGCCCAGGAGAGAGAAATTTTATTATTTACATTTTCTCTGCACTGTGTGATGGCAGTCTTCTCCATGATTTCTGCTATAGCTAAGAAAACCATATATAAAAACTTTATTTCTTCTAGACGTTTCTGTGCATAGAACCCCCACCACCAAATAAAGTCTAATTTGAGAAGGATTTATGCCAATCTTTTCTTTTAGAAATAGCACAGGGGCCTGGGATAGGAGAAGAATTTTCTGCTCGGTTCCAAGTTTAATGAGATTAAGTTGAAAACTTGTGTGAGAGTCTCCCACACAGAGAGTCCCCACGAGTGCCTTGTGTTGCCTGGACAGAGTCCAGTGTCATGTTTTTGATACCCTTGATGGCCTTATTTTGAAAATGAGTCAGAGATATTTTATGAAAAAGAAGGTAGAAATGTAATATCCGCTTGCCTTAGGGACGTGAGTAAGACATGCCTTATAAACCTAAAAGGACTACAAAAGTTTTTAACTTGAGAATAAAGGCAAGGGGTTGAGTTAGTCTTCCTGTGTGTCTTTATACTCTCTGTGTACTAAGCATGTCTTTTGATTCATAGATAGACCCTGGATTTCCCTTTATTCCTTACAGCTCAATGTGAAAGATAGTCTTTATTTAAAAAAAAAACTGGGAATCATAAAGAATTAAGCATTTACAATGCTTTTTATAAGACATGAATATATGCTGGAGAGATGGCTCAGGGGTAACAGCACTGGCTGTTCTTTCAAAGGTCCTAGGTTCAATTCCTAGCAACCATATGGTGACTCACAACCATCTGTAATGGGATCTGATACCCTCTTCTGGTATGCCTAAAGATAGTGGCAATGTACCCATATACATAAAATAAATAAATCATTTTTTTTAAAAAAGGATATGAATATATATTTTAGGAAGCAAAAAGATAATAAGGGAAATGGTGTATGAAAATGAATGCTTTTAGTTGATTTTTAAATTTCATTTCATTTCACAACCTACCTGTAATGAGAGTGGCAACATTGGGTAATACACATCACAGAGATATGTGTTCATCCATGTTCATTTCTGTCTTATTAATAATAGCCAATAAACAAACTAGCCAAGACACCCAACAACAGATGACTCAATAAAGAAAATGCATACACACAGGCTTTTGTTTAGACATAAATAAAAATAAAATCATGACCTTGTGTGGCATGACATGACACATGAGATCATTATGTTAAATGAAATAAACCATATTCAAAAGGACATTGGTAGAAATCAGGTATGGCGATGCTTTTGCCATTGTTGCTTTTGCTAGGGTTGTTTTGCTGATGCAGGATTTTTTGCCCTTCCATACAACTTTTCTATGTTTGGGGTGTTTTGCCTATATGTGCAACACTTGTATGGCTGGTATCAGAAGAGGGAGTTAGATCCCCACGTACTAGATTTACAGATGCTCATGGACCATCATGTGGGTTCTGAGCATTGAACACCAGTTCTCTGGAAGATCAGCCAGTGCTCTTAACCACTGAGACATCTCTCCAGCATCATGTGACTTTTAAGTCTGTTTTTTTCCCCTCTGATTCTGTGAAGAGGGACATTAGAATATTGTTGGAGATTGCAGTGAATCTGAAGATTGGTTTTGGTAGTATAGCCATTTATTTCCATAATATTGATTCTTCTAGTTGATGAGCATAGGAGGTCCTTGCAACAGCATCCTGATGTCACACAGACAGAAGTGGCACAACCAGGGCACGGAGGATTGTGGTACCTCTCTTTCCTCCACAGTTCCAAGCACTATCATTATTTTTCACCTCTCTTAAAACCTTTTTCAATCTGTTGAAGAACAAAATTATAATTCAGTTTAAAGATTTGGTTTTATTTTTGCAATCCTGGAATCCAACAACACTTCCTTCCATAAACTAGAATAAGTGTTTCATGGGATGAGCAGAGGAAAAGTTTTATAGACAGAATAAAAACAAACAACAACAAAGCAGAGGCTTAAAAACAAAAACAAAAACAAAAACAAAAAAGTGGATTGTTGTTTCAAAGTTACTTCCCTGGTAACTGGAAATAAAGAGAGAAAATAATAGGGAAACTGACCAGTTAGCTTCAAGGTTCAGTTTTCACAGGACTAAGTCAGGGAACATGGGTCTGGAGAGATGGCTCAGTGGTTAAGAGCACTGGCTGCTCTTCCAGAGAATGACAGCTTTATCACCAGCACCCACATGGTGACTTACAACCATTTGTGACTCTAGTTCCAGGAATCCAACTCCCTCTTCTGGCCTCCGCAGGCACCTGCCATTCACATGGCCCATGAAGGAGAGAGAGAGAGAGAGAGAGAGAGAGAGAGAGAGAGAGAGAGAGAGAGAGAGACTAATTTTTTTAAACAGAAAATGATATTATTGTGCTGATAGAAAATGATCTTCTTTGGATATGGGTTGTTATTCCTCTGTCCTGATAGAGAAGAAGGTCAGATGACATTCTAATTTGGGTTTAGTGGCAGGGAACATGAGTGACTCCATTTCAAATTTTAACCTGAACCATTGGATTCTAGTCCAAGGACCCAGTCCAAAGCCATGATCCCCTGGGGTTTTGGCTCAACAAGTCTTATTTAAGGACATCCTTTCCTTCCCATGAGGCTGAGATTCTAGAAGCCAAAATCCACATTGTTTCATTCTCATCCTCTTGGGTATGATGTAGAAAGTGCTAGCAAAAAAATCTCAGTGCTCAAAATCAATAATGTTTTAATGCACTAATTTAAAACCTCAAATTAAATGCAAAATTAGGTCAACAAGGCATCATAATTTCAAATGAACACAGTTTCTAACCCAACACGTGGTGCCTACCCCTGCCTTCCACCCTCCCTCCTCTCACCCTAGCCCTAACCCTGTAAAGAGGATTTACAACTAACTGAATGAATGGGCATAAAATCAGTGTTTGGGTCATGTGAGCTAAATTCAGGATTAATGATCTAGTGAAATGTATTTAGTCAGAACTGTATCCAGTGGATGGATTCTTTCCTGCTGTTAGTCTGTCTACAGATGTTAACTCAGCTGTAACAGTCGTGTGGAAGCCTAGAAGAGTGGCCAGCGGCCAGAGGCCACTGGCTAGCTTTCTTATGGCCTATACTGTACTCAGGGCTGTTCTTAACAGCTATCTAATAAGGAAAAAAAATGGTGTTGGATGTTTCTACTATGAAGCATCTGTGGTTGTTTGTTTTGTTTTGTTTTATTCCTTTTCATGTTTTTGGATTTATTCCCCCCACCACCACCACCTAAGAAATTATAATACAGCTATCCTTTGGTGTTTTCAAGGAGTTTGGTTCTAGATCCCAGAGAGGATGCCAAAATCCAGTGATAAAGTGTTTACTTGCAACCTCTGCATGTACTGCTGGTTGCATTAAGTCAAGTGTAGGTGGCTCACAGCACTTAGCATGGTGCGAGACCTGCAGACAGGCTGTATTGTTTAGGGAAAAAAAAAACCATGAGGAACAAATTCGAACACGTTTAGTCCAGTCACAATTTGTTTCCTGTGAATATTTACAACAACCCATAGTCAGTTGGATTTGCAGATTTGGATCCAAAAGATGGAAAGACTGATCATAGTTGTTTAGACACTCAGGATGATGACATATAGAAATATATATGTACATCTTCATAGAATATGACTTCCTACCATATGCACTCCACCACCAGGGACAGAAAATATAAGCTTAGTAAAATTTGGACTGTTGGAGATAGAAGGTAGGAAAAAAACATGGTTTAGTTTAATTAGGATTAAATTAAATACAAAGTCACCATTATGTTTTATAGTCAACTTTTTAATAGTCCTCTTGCCTTGTAGACAAAGAGGACAGCATGCTTAATTTGCTTTCATTTAAGTTAAGCCCATTTTTTGCATGCTGTTCTCATTTTTAGTGTTTGGTACTCAAAAGGCCTAGACAAATGTGGGAATGCAGTTTTAGTGATGTTCACAGCTACATGTCATGAAACAAAAACCCAGGGTCCTAGTGTATGCTGGGCAGCCTTTCTTCTCATCAAACAAGCTCAGTTCCAGAACAGATCCCTATTTTCCCTGGGAAACTTCAACTTTCCTCTAAAGACATGTCTCTTCTAGCCCATCCAGACAAAAGCTATAGAAACCAAGCTTCAGATAAGACAGACCTAGGACCTCTACACATATGTAACACATGTGCAGCTTGGTCTTCACATGAGACCCCTAACAGCAGGAGCAGGGTGTCTCTGACTCTATAGCCTGTCTTTGGATGTTTTGCCCATAACCAAAGTGCCTTGTTTAATAGAAAATGCATCTAGTTCTACTACAACTTGATATGCCAAGTTAAGCTGATATCCATGGGAGGCCTCCACTTCTTTGGGGAGAAATCAAGATGGGGATGGAGAGGGGAGGAGAGAAGGAGGGATTGGGAGGGAAGGAGGGAGGGAAAACTGAGATCTGGATGTAGAATTAATTAATTAATTAATTAATGAATAAGAAGACAAACTTCAGGCCTCCAAGCTGGTGAACTGAGAAGATCCCACAAGGTAAGAGACAATGAGTTTCCTGTGCTAAGGCATCCATGTAGGAGCACAAGCATCCGTCATGGAGATGGGTGTGTCAGCTCACCTAGGGTGCAAATGCTGACCCTTTGGGCATAGACTATTGAAAAGAAGAAACAGTATCCTTCACAGGTTCTCTAGGTTAGTAGTGGAGCAATTTCCTGGAGATTACAAGACTCTGAGTTCAATTCCTAGCCAAGGCAAAAGAAAACTTGTTTTCAGTCAGAGTCCCACTACACAGTCCCAGCTAGCCTGCATCTCACTATGTAGGCAAATCTGGCTTCCAACTCATGAGATTCACCTGGTTCTGCCTCCCACAAGATGGAAGTAAGGGTGTGAGCCACTGCACTCAGCCCAAAAGGGAGGCTTCCATCTGAATACCTATTTACCCAGGCAGGAAATTTTTTCAAAAGCAAAATTAGCTGTTTTCAGTGTGACCAGATCACTCATTCAATCAGCAAATATCTGCAGAGTGTCTGTCTGTGCCCAGTGCTGGGATTCAACAGTGAAGACAGTAGCCAAATAGCCATCTGGCTCATGTAGAGCAGACATCATGAAGGGAAGCAGTTTAAGGTGAAGTAACGAGGGGTGTGAGGGTTGTGTGTGCTCTGTTTTAACACCATTCCCTGCATCCTTTATAGACAAAGAACAAAAGGTAAAGTGAAAAAATAAAACTCAAGTGAACAGTCTAGTCAGCTAGGGGAAGATGGATAGACGGATAAATGGATAGAGAGGCAAAGCTTATAGACTATGGAATTAACAGGGATGTAGTCAGGGTTAAGAGAGCCAACAGCATCACTTACACAGTGTATATAGGAAGCAAGGAGACATGAGTATTTTCTAAGCTTCATGTGCTGACACATGCCTGAAATCCCAACACTCGGAAGGCAAAGACAGGGGGATCGATACAAGTTCCAGGCCACTGTGTGTTATATAGAGATTTCTAGGCTACTGGATACAAGACCTGTCTCAAATTAAAAAATAAAATAAAAAATAAGCAACAACAAAACCAGACCAAAAAAAGATGATTTTGGTTGATTTCACAACTGAGTAGATAATGAGGCCATTAATGGGGATAGATTGCAATGGGGACCATAACTGGGGAAAAGCCAAAATAGGGACCAGAAAAATTCAATATTTCTAGTGTGAGTATGTGCCATTTGAGTCTCTAGTTGGAGATTTAAATGCAAATATTCAGAACACTCTTCATATTCTGAAGCTCGGGAAGCAGTCTAGCAAAGAGACATACATTTGGGGATTACCCTCAAGCAAACAGCAAACCTAGCTAGCCCAGGCTGGATGTGGAGATCCAGAAAACTGGTGCAGCCAGGAAAGAGAGAGGGCAGACGATCCAGTCAATATTCAGAACAGGGATGAAGAGGAGATGCCAACCAGGATGGCTGAGGGGGGTAGCCTGATAGGGAGAAGGCCGCTTGTGAGCAACAGAAGGACTTCACAGACAGAGAAAAGAGGATGCCCAGGTGGGAGCACTGCAGGGATTTAAGAGAAGCTCAGAGAAGCCATTTGGTTGGACAGCACTGGGAATTTGAGATAATTTCACAGAAAAAGTGTGGAGTTGGGAAGAACAGAGACTTGGTGATCTTGAGTGGGATGGAGGAGAATAGCTTTGAGCAGTTGACCTTTGGCCAAGAGAGCCACGTTTCATAACCCACTGTGAAGTTACTTGTGAAATTTTTTTCTCTGTTGGATACAGAGAAATCCATTTTCTAAACTTTTGAACAGTTAGAAAATGGATTCTCTGTATCCATTTTCAGTCAATGCTGTCATTCGCTGAGACAAAATTAACTGAAGTGCTTGGTGTCTTTTTCTTTGTCTAAAGCTGAGCAAAGTGTCCAGATTCATTTGTGTCTACTACTTTCTATGTGTTGAGAATCATGGAATTGTCAGACCACCTTGATGAGCAAGTATACTGTTTCTTTACTCTGTTTATAAGGACACAAAATCATGGAAAAGTCGAGACTTTTTGTTTTCTTTGCTTGGGGTTGCACCCAGGGATTTGTATACACCTGACATATGTTCTACCGCTGAGCTATATATACACCCAGTTTCTAGACAAGAAAATTATAGGAGCAGATTAGGACCTACGAATCCTTGGGGTATATCATGTATTCAAGTTTCATGATCTATAGAACTTTATACCAAATTGCATGAACTTGAAGAGTTGTCTTTTAGTAAAGGCATTCTATCTCTCAAGTATCATAAGATAGAATCAGGTTTATCTATCAACTAATTGTCTAGGATATGAAAAGTGCTATTGATGAAGAGCAAAGACAAATAACTAAATAGACATAATACTTTTCCTTCCCACCAGAAGGCATTTCTGTTCATCCCCTTATCTGGTTTTGGTAACATGGATAGAATCTATTCCAATGTTAGATTTCACCATCCTAGGTTAAATAGTTAAACAGCTCTGTTTGTAACTAGATCATATAAAGACCAAGAACACAAATCTTGGCCAAAGTGACTCAAGGCAAGATATGCTTATTTCAGTACTTTTGTTTAAATTTCACACAGGGTCTGTTCACCTGACTCACAGCACATGTGTCTTGTGACTCACAGGAAATCGAGGCTTAAACTCTGCTATAATCCTGAGATGGGACATAGTTGAGAGCAGATGAGTATGTGAGGACCACATGGCTAAAGTCAGAGTGGTAGGGAACTACAGGACTAAAAAGGATTGTGGATGTTGTGTATCTCTTTCCTTTGAACACAATAGCCACTCCCATCTTAATCAAAGCAATGGTGATCACAAGAAATCCTCAGGACTGAACCTGTCAAATTTACCTCATAAGGAGAAGATGAGTGACATTACGTACTCACATGAGGATCTATCTTCTGCCCTCTGTGTCCCCATTCTAGCTATATGTAAAATGTCCCAGCTGCACATCGTCTCTGGGGGTGTCAGGTTAGAAACGGTAGAAGATTAACTGATCAGAGGGCTTACCTATCAGCTATGGAAAAGTCATCACCATTATAGGGTGGGACATTTTAGTGATACAGCTGTCTTAGGGGTCACCCACATTCCTGAAAGTAACACTGTGAGCCCATGGTTCACCAAGCTTGTCAGGAGTGGACTCAGACCTTTGAACATCATCAGGACCCCAATTTGAGAGAGATGTGTGCTTCTGTTTCCCTGGGAAGGTTTCTACAATGCCTCGTCACAGTTAATGCCAGAGTACAACCAGGACATGTGCAAAAGGTTAGAATTTCTCAAAGAAGTGTCTGGGTCCAGGTGCTGACTGGATTGTGGTGAGAAGTCTTTGGTGCTCCAAACTCCTGGTTTTCTTGCTTAGAAAGCGGTGGTGGGGAGGGGGTCCCCGGACCTTTAGGCTTCTTTGTTTCTCTGACTTGGGGTATGAACTAGAAACAGCAACACTTTTGATACCTACTAACAACTTTCATCTATAAACTGTTGAAACATGTCAAAGCTGAGTGAACGTAGGTATGGATCCACTGGGAAGTGACTTCCCCAGCATCCGCCTTGCTCCAGCTTCGAATCAAATCATCTTTTCTCCTTCTCTAACTCCTCTCCCATAGATCAGAAACACCTTACAAATCAGCTTCATGTTCTTTTCTTCTTTTAGTATCTTACCCAATACCGAACACAAAATACACACTGGAGAAATAGTTACTATGTAAAAGGATTTTTAAAATATTGGAATGTTCTCAGTATCCTATGTTTCATGACTAAGTATTTAGATCACTATTTTTAAAACTCATGTTACTTTATCACCACTGTATTTTAAAAGTGAAAGTGACAACATGACAGTAATGTACCTGCTTCCAAAGCCTACTGTTTGCGAAGCATGTTCTTTCAACAGATCTGTATTTAGGTATTGTTGTTTTAAAGATTTATCTCCATTGTGGAGAGAGAGAGAGAGAGAGAGAGTCTATCTCTCTGTCTGTGGAATTGTGTGCACATGAATGGACACACATGAGAAGACAAGATGAGGATATCGGATCTCCTGGAGTTGGAGTTAGAGCCAGATCCACCTGGTGTGGGTGCTGGGAACTGAACTCTTGTCCTCTGCAAGAGCAGCCAAAGCTCTTTACTGTTGAGCTGTTTTTGAGATAAGGAAAATGAAGCTTAGGTAAGCTGCCTGAAATACAGGCTTTCAAATATTACATCTGGGATTTGTACCCCAATAACTTTCACTCCAAAGCCCATGCTCCTTGCAACATGCTAGTGACTAAATGGAAACCTACAAAAGTAATAGGATTTCACTCTGAAGGCCTTTATTGACTGAGCTATATAGGAATAAGTATTTTTATCTTAAAAAAATAAAGTGTATTAAGTTCAAATAAAATGTACTTCTCATATCATTGTTGTTGTTGACACTAAAAACTGTTAGTTAAAAATAACTATGTATAAGGTATTTTAAAATAAGTTGTTACTCACTCATTATAATCATTAAATTAAAAGTCTCCTTTCTCCCCTACCCCATCCTATAACTGCTACAACCAATTTCTTATGTATGTTCTGAAATTGTACTTGCATTTATGAAAGAGAGAGAGAGAGAGAGAGAGTGAGTTGGGGTGTCTGATGTGCTGTATTGTGCCTGTCTATCCATCTCAGGTGTGTTCTTCAACTTCCTAAGCAACAAACATTTCATTACATAACTCTTCTAAGTTTAAGAAGCATAAAACATTTATGCTGGGGGTTGGGGTGTCTCCAAAGACCCTCTTCTGGGCAGATCCCTCTGGGTGACAAATGACTGTGTAGGCCATACAGTCAGTAGAAGAAGACAAGCTTAGGTCTGCTATCCAGGAAGAAACTCAGTCTGGTACCCATATTGTAACAACAAAACAAAGCAAAAGTCAAACACTGAGCTGCTGTAACAGAACAGAGAACTACTCATTTAGAGCTTAACTGTATAGGAGTTAATCCTGAGGCACATGACCAATTATGTTTACATCTGTCCATGTGAAGTATAAGAAGGATAAATTTTAGAAAGCATCCCTCCTTCAAATCACAGAGGAGACATACCTGAGAAAAGAGCAACAGTGAATACAGCATGCTCAGCAAAGCCTGTGGGGATCAGCTTTCCAAATCCGGACAGCAGGTCTGACATAAGAGGCTGTAGTTGCAAATGCATTTGTATCCCTGAAAAGGTGTGTCACGGTGAGCATTCTAGTACATCAGCTTTCATTGATGGCTTTTCTATTTTTTTTGCTCTGCCAGATGTCCAGAGTTGAAAGCAAATGTGTTTCATCTTAAGAATCCTGACATTTGTGCAAAAGATAACTGCTTTTGTTGACCACTAATCTGGCTATGTGTAAATATGATTGTCACCCATCTAGCTATAGGTAATATCTGAGACTCCACTGGTGATCACTAATCTATCCACAGGTATATTTGAAGACTGGCAATCTATCCATAGGTAACATCTGAGGCTTAGAGCTCTGTTAGAATCAACTTTAAACCACTAAACTCTAAGACGATGGTAGTTCCAAAAGCATTCTTCTTTCAACATCCGAACTGGAAAAGCAATTCAATCTTTATCAAAGAGAATGGACTGAGCCTCATCCTGAGCCAGGCAGGAGTCCAAGCCTTTCCTGGTTCAGGCTTAGAAGCCCCTCAAATTTAGAATAGGTCAAAAAGTCCCACAGAGTTAGGATGTCCCGTTTTTTGCCATGAACATGTGCTCGTCACCCAGTCCCTTGCCTAGGCAGTGCTCTCAAACACAGAGTGGAACACACACCCTGCTTCTTCACCAGAGTCGCTTCTCAGTCTTATAGTCTGTTTTTGCAGGACTTTCCAGGGCCCAGGATTCTCACAGTACAGAATCTAGGAAGCTCCTCTCTGCTTTTCCTCACCATCCTGTTCCTATGTGCTTTCAAGGATTTTTAGATATTTTTTATTTTTTTTCTTTTATTTTATATGTATTACAGTTATGGACTGCGATGTGGCTGCTGGGAATTGGCCTGCATGCATCCTGTGGAAGAGCAGCTAGTGCTCTTAACCACTGGGCCATCTCTGCAGTCCCCACTTTCAGAGATCTTAGTGGGAATCAAAGCGTTTTGTTCTTACCATCAAATCCATGAGTCACTCCATGTGGTAACATAGAAACTGTGTATATGACAGTAAACAGGACAAAATTCTAAACTCAAGCAACTTACAGACTAATACACGGGCATTGAAAATAAGTAAAGGTGAGAGTACTGGTTGAGTATTCTTTCGCCAAAGTTTATATTGTAGCTAATGTTTATTGTCAACATGACTGAGTCTAGAACCACCTGAGAAATGGGCTGTTAGGCGCATGTGTGAGGGATTGTCTTGATTACATTTGTTGGCATGGGAAAACTCATTTTATCGTAGATGGGACTATTCTTTGAGCAAGGGATTCTGGGCTGCACAGGAGGGAGGGAGCTGAGCACTAGCTCACATCTTTGTTCTGAGTTTACTGGTGTCATGTGATCAGCTTCTTCAAGCCCCTGCTGCCTTGATTTCCCCACCATGGTGGGTGGCCTGTACTTTGACCCGCCAGCTAGAATAAACTCCTTCTCCTTCCAATTACTTTTGTCGGAGTGTTTTTTTCACAACGGGAAAAGAAACTAAGATCTTTGGGAAGAGAAATGTTTCATCTTTGGGATTTTTAAGTATTTGCATATACATAATGAGAAAGCTGGGAGATAGGACCAAAGACTGAACACAAAATTCATTTATGTTACATGATGCATCTGATACATATGGCCTGAAGATAATGCTATACAATGTCATTAGCATAGCTGAGACTATTTTTTAAAAAGTATTTCTTCCTGTAAGTATCCAGCCAAGCCTTGAAATCATGGATGCTTATGATCCTCTGGCCTCTACCCCCTGAGTAGCTGGGACTATAGGCATGTACCATCATGCTTGATCTACACCTCTGCTTTGACCATGACTTGTCATGAAGTCAGTTATGGAATTTCCCACGTGTGGCAGCATGCAAGTACTAGGGAATTTTTTATTTGTGACCATATTAGGTTCAGATGAGCAGTTCTCAACCTACATAGAGATATCCCATGCTACAAAAATATTAAGTCACAATAGGAGACCAGGAAGGGAGGAAACATCTTGGAAGACTTCTCTCACAGCTGAGCAGAGAGACCCCCAAGAAATAAGGGAGGCTCTTTGTCTCTTTCTGGGGTTCAAGTGCTATAAGCAAAGTGTGAAAGAAACTCAAAGTCCCTGAGGAAAAGCATGCTTAGAGTGTATGAAGCCATATTTAGAAGATCATGAGTAAAAATGAGGTGAGAAGCAGCCAGTTTACAGCACTAACACACTGACAAGGTGGTTTTGAGCAGAGAAAGGACATGAGGATATAGTTGAAGGATAAAACTGTTGCCTGTAGTTTTACACCGTACCAGCCTTTAGCTCTGGGAAGTGACCTCGATACTAGACCCCACCCAGATTCCCTTGAATCCTCAGATAAAAGATGCACACACACACAGTTGTTCTTTTTCAAATTGCCTCTGGACACTATTGCTGGGCGACACTATCTCCCGCCTGGAAAATCAAGCCCTTATCAATTTCTTATCTCCATCCATCTCACTTGCCCTAAACTTCAGTTGCTAAACTACTCTGACCATCTGCCTATAGGAGCACCCACAGGCCCCACCTCCTCCTGAGACCTCACATGGCTGCTGGCTTCTTCTCTCTCCAAAGCATGGCAAAACTCTTTTCTCTCCTTCCTTGTATCCCCCTTTTCCTCCTGGGATCTGAAAGTCCTGTCTGCCCAGCAATTAGCCCATGGCTTTTTTTACTGACAGGTAAGAACCATTTGGGGAACAGGACCTTAGCATCAAAAACCACCCCTTCATAAAACCAGGGAAGTTTGCAAATAAGGTACTGAAAATTGACAACCCAAAAAACATTATGCTGTCTAGGTCCCTGGGTGTAGACCTTAGCAGGTTTACTGGTCAGGAAACTTAGAAGAGCATGCTTGAGGGTCCATCTCCAGTGAATGGGTGATGGAGGAAACAGAATTTGGTAAGGAAAACACTGAGCTGAGATGCAAACTCAATGAAGGCTAAAACTTACTTCATGGACACCGAGGCACTGGCAAAGCCCTTCACCTTGTTCCAAGGTGGGACAAGGGAATCAAGCCTTTAAATCCACTTCTTTTACACCCAGGAAAAGTATGGGATCTCAGGTGTGCCAGCTCCCTTCACCAAAGACACTCTCCATCAAACTAACCAGCTGGTACTGCCTTCCATCAACTCTCTGATGGGTTGGAGGAGAGTCTCCCATTCTGAAGGACCTATGGCATTCTGTGAATGCTGACCTTACAACATTCTGTGTCCCAGAATATACTCCATGCCCCTGTCTATGGCACATAAGCAGTCATGTTGTTTTTCCTGCATATCCAGATACAGCAACTTTCTGGTCAGTTATCAGTGAAAAAAAAACATATTCTCTTTATGGGGTTTACGATAATAATAAAAGTATCCATCCTCACACCCTTAATAAGTTTTCAGTGTTCAAGAGAAAAACCGCACATACAGCAAGAAAAGTACTAGACTCAGACTGACCTGGTTTGCACCTTCCAGTCCATCATTGGCTAATACTGTCTTAACATGAGTTTTGCACCTGAGGCTGGGTCTTGTATTTGCTGACATGGGTGGAAAGTAAAGTGGGAGATGCAGCTCTTCAGGATAACTTAATAAAATCACCTCAGACTCCCATTGTTTGACTATAGCCTCATAGTATAGTGTTGCCATGGTTACAGTTCCTCATTGGGAGGAGAGGTCAGAGAATCAGATTAGAGTCAACAATTATAGTTCCATCCAGGCCTACATGTGCTGAGTGAGATGGTGCTGTGTGTGGCACTTATCCTTTCTGAGTTCCAGTGTCTGTAACATAAAGAGAGCCGTGCTCTGTGTACCCCATGAAGAACCTAGCATGTTGTATGGCTCAGGAGCAAATGCAGGTTATAAACCATAAAGCACAATGCTAATTGAGGTTGTTATAGAACGGAAAGAAAGAATCCAGAGCAAAGTTAAGCTTGACAGAGTTGACATCCTAAAAGTATGAAAGACTATACAAGTAAGGAAAATACTTATTTTATTTAAACTGTGAACTAGGCAAAGGTTATTTTTGTGATTATTTTGTATGTGCCCACCACTTAAAAGGCAGGACAGGAACTGTAGATCTAGGGCAGCCAGTGCTTAGAGAGCACAGCCTGGAACAGGCATCAGGTGAAACAGCTTTTGTTGTACACCTTTTCTATAGGGCTGGGGAGCATTGGTTTGGCAGTATTGTGTGACAATGAAGGCATTCCAAAGATAAAAAGTCAGGGGAGGACAGGAGGTAGACATGTGGCTCCCTGGACCAACTCTGATGTGTGTAAAATGAAAACACAACATCCCTTCATAGTCCTAAGAAAGAAAGACTTTTGCTGGGAAAGGGAGGGGAGCAGAAAAATCTTTTAAAGAAACAGAAATTGGCATTCTACACAATTGTGCACAGGGTAGGACTCTGAGTTTTGAGTAAGCAAGCCAGCATAAGGCAGAGGCACAAAGATGGGTACAAAACTCATTTCTGGAGTGATTCCCCGTGACTGGAACAAAGACTAACAATGGAAGAGTTGCCACAGCTAATATTCCCTGACCTAAGAGCATAAGAGTGTTTTCTTCAGGCAATAACCACAGCAAACAGGTGCATTACACGTGTTGCCCCAGTTGTATGGATATGTAATATGGGGCACAGGGAGTTGAGTGAGTTACCCATCCAGCTAGCAAATGGCTGAGATTAAAACTAAAGCAAGTGTCATTCAAGAATCCAGTCTTTAAACCTGTGCTGTACTGTGCCTCCGTGACCAATGAGCAGAAAAGGTAAGGTGAGCCTTCTCTTTTGAACTTACTGTAAAGGTGATAGAAAAAGATATAAGTGTGTTCTTAATTCATTAGACACCAGAGGTCCTGAAAATTGGTGTGTGGGCTAGTGTTAGGACAATGGTTATTTCAGGAAGTACATGTTAGTGTTATATGTTTAGTTTAACATGTATTAGTAAAAGTGTATTCAGTAAATAAAAACCTGGATCTCCTGGAAATGGTTTCTTAGAATGCTATTCTATTTCTACAAGTTGTGTCAATTAAAGACTTTATTAAAGTTGCTTATGAAAGAAAAAGTAAATAGTAATACAATTGGTTCTTAACATCGTAAGCCATGGATTCAGAGTCATGGAAACTCCAAAGGAGCCATCGATTCCCAATAGAGCTGTGAAGCTATAGTGAATCCATGGAAACACAATGGGGCCATAAAACCATGACAGAGTCAATCCCAATCAAGCCATGTAGCCCTGATAGCATGGTAGGACCATGATGTCACCAGAATCTTGGAACCCTGGGGTAGCCATTGTATCATGTTGAAGCTGTTGAAACTCTAATGGGGCCATGGAACACCAATGGAGCCATGACCAGGGTGACACCTTAGGAGATACAGCCACAGTGTAAATGACACCACTTAAAGCAGAAAGGGACAGGTAGAAAATACCCAAAGTTCTCTTTCCATTCAACTCTCACAACTTCCCCCTAGAATACCTCTTATTGGTTGAGTCCTGTCTCCAGAATGCAGTCCTGCAGTGCAGAACAAGAGTTGGGGGTAGAGAGGAATAACATTGGACTCCAGCACTGATCTACTTGGGAAGTAATTACAGTGTAACTTACCGAATAGGGACATAGAAAGTGCATTCTAGAGGCATTTGCAAAGAGAGTGGATAGGATTTCCTATTGCCTGAGGGCAGGACCTGCAGGAAAAGCTGTAAATGAAACAAGAGGAAGCTGACCTGAACCCATGAGTAATAGCTCCAAATAATCTCCCGGATATTCCAGCTCACATGTGGCATTCCATTACCATGGCCTCTTTCCCATGCCATTTTATTCCCAACCATACCAGGAGATTTTATTCTTCTGGTTCCTGTTTTGTTTACTTGTAGTTATTGTTTTATGGGTTTATAAAAAAAAAGGTAAAGAGACAAATATTAGTAGTGGCTACATTTATGACGACTCTGGGTGTTTTTACTGTTTTTCCAGTTTTAGCACAACCTATGTGGCTCCTGCTCCCACATATCTTCTCTGATATTCTTGTAGCTGGGATTCATCATTATAAACATTTCATAGAAAATAGTGTCAGCAGTGAAATGTGAGAGTGTACCTGACAAGTCTTTAAAATAAAAAACCACTTTAAGCCATGTATGAT
The DNA here is from genome assembly GCA_902729485.2 of Mus minutoides. Lineage (NCBI taxonomy): Eukaryota > Metazoa > Chordata > Mammalia > Rodentia > Muridae > Mus > Mus minutoides. Next base: position 3,002,647 of record LR749519.1, on the reverse strand, counting down.
GGCTAATATCTGTAATCTCAACCCTCAAGAAGCTGAGGCAAGAAGCCTTCTATGAGTTTGAAACCTGCCTGGGCTACATACAGAGTTCCAGGCCAGCCTGAGCTATAGTCTATCTCAAGACAACAGCAGCAGCAGCAATAACGACAACCCACAACCCTCCTTTATTCCTTACTGAATAGCACAGGCTACAAACACTCCAATGTAATATTTTAAGAAAGAATTTTGCAAATATTTTCAACTTCTAATGCCAAAAAATCCCTAAGATGATCCTGAATTGGCCTTGAACCACCCTTGTGTACCTGGAGAGACAGTGCGTGCTCTGATTTCTGGAACCTCATGACCTTGAGGAGTTCCAGGAAAATGTTGGAAACAATTTCAACCAGAAACATTTGTTCTTTCAGTTGTGCTCCCTCTGGTTCCTAGGACACCACTTTCGTGTCAGCCTGATCTTGGCTGAGTAGAATGTATCCTTCTTGACAGTTTCTTCCACTCAGAGGAACTGCCTTAATTGCCTTTTTGCAACCTTGCCCAGTTGCTCTGACCTCTCCATCTCTGGAAGAGATGATTGCAAAAGTCACGGGCAGGACTTTAGAAACTGTGCGGAGTGGATGCATGAGGACTGGTGGGCAGAGCACATTTTCATTGTGCATTATTAAAACCTTATTAAAACCTAGCACATCATGTGAGAGGTTACCAAGAGCTAAATGCTTCCCTGGCCAGTGGCACCTGGATTTATCGCACTTACTAAGAAATATTCACACACAAAATGAGTATTGGACTGGCTGCTCTTTGGAAGGAGAAATAGCAAGGTTTAAGCTCATACTCTGGAGAAGTGGAGCTAGACTTTAACCACCTAGAGCAGATAATACAAATAAAAACAAAACAACAAAAACAAAGAAACAAGCCAAAACAATGAATCCTTTATAGGATTATAGACTTTGATATATTTAACACTGAGTGATTGCAACACAAGTATTATTTATTGAAGAAATAACATTATTTTTGGTGGAGAATTTTTGTTTTGTTTTTGAGATTACAAAATAATTACATAATTTCTCCATTCCTTTTCCTTCCTCCAAACTCTCACATGTACCCTTTCTTGTTCTCTAGCATATTCATGGACTCTTTTTTCATTAATTGTTATTACATGCATATATGTATACACATATATATCTCTAAATATAACCTACTCAAGTCTGTATAATGTCACTTGTATGTATGTTTTCAGGGCTGACCAATTGGTATTGATTGGATAACCAATTGGTGTGCTCTTCCCTGGGATAGACTATGTCTCCTGCTCTCAGCTTCCCTTAGTTACCTATAGTTCTCTGTGTAGAGAGAGGCCTCCTGGTATCCCCCACATTCCCACCATCTACTTTGGCTTTTCTATTGTTATTGTCCTAGTTCAGCTTATGGTTAGGCAGTTGTGTTAGTGAGACTTTTTGGTTGCAGCTTCTGACATTACCAGGGGACACAGTTTTATACCAAGCTCCCTGGTCCTCTGATTCTTAAGGTCTTTCCATCTCCTCTTTCACAGTGTCCCCTGAACCTTCTGAGCCAGAGTTGTTTTCAGATGTATCCATTAGAACTGAGCTCCAGACTTCTGCATTTTGATTGGTTGTGGTTTTCCATAATGATCTCCATCTGTAACGAAGAGAAGTTTCTTTGGTGAGAAACAAGGACCACACTTATCTGTGTGTACGAAAGCAAATATTTAGAATGTAGTTAGGGATTATGTTGTTTTGGTAAAGTGGCTGTTGTAGGTTCTCCTCCAAGACTCATGACTTCTCTAACTTTGGGTAGGTGTCTAAGTTTCCAGTTGCAGGTGTTTCTTCCTTGCTGAGCAGGTCTTTGGAAAACAAAGGGTTAAGAGGCAGGTAGCCGAGCCATCAGTTCTTTAAAAAATAAAACATTGACATTTAGTATAACTTGCAAGTACTAAGAGACATCCAAAAACTTGAGTCCCTGGAAGTAGAAAACTGAGCAAATAAACTGTTTAGTGACTTCTTAGAGGTTGATTATTTGAATGATTTGAAAGACTAGGTCTTATTACGACATAATTCTCTTATAATGTGATCTGTGACTTTTGACTGCATAGTAAACTATATTCAAGCAATAGAACATTCCTTGACCTTATTATATGTATTTACTCTGGAGCTTTGACTAATGTATATATCCCATTTGTTATTTTCCTATTTTAAAATACTGCATTTGGGTTTTGTTCTTGGATTTTTTTTGTTTGATTTTTCATTTTTGCTTGCTATTTCTATACCTATTTGTTTTCTCCCCCAACTTTCTTAAGTAAATATTCTGAGGGTTAAATATATAAGGTTTATTAAATCATTCCAAAAAGTATGCTGTTACGTGGCTGGCTTTAAAAACAAGAATGTGACCAGTCAAATAATTTAAAATTAATGGCCTCTTAGTTGTAGTAGCCTTCTAATGATACTAAAACGTCCAAAATATAGACTTCTATAGACAAAATTTTAAAAGGCCAAAACTAATTCCTCAACCAATAGTGCTTTTCAGAAGGTCCGGAGGAGAGTACTGGTCTACCTGAAGGCACTTATTAGAGTTGGTTTGCTAGAACTAAGGTTGGTAATGCTGGGCCATACTCTTTAGTAACAGAGACAAACCATAAGATACAGGAGGCAGCACGAGATTGATCTAAGCTCTCACGATTTCCACTCATGCGTCTGAAAATTTTCTGATTGGCACCATCCTACATCCAAGGGCTCCCAGAACAAAGCAACTACCCTGTGTGTGTGTTGGGGGGGGGGGGTTCCCGTTCAAGTAGAAATGGAAATTAAGTGCTGAGATGTCTCTTGGCACTTAAAAAACTATCCTAAACTGCCAATGCTTTCTTTTATAAAGAACCAGCGGCTTAACTACCTGCCTGTTACTTTTCTTCTTCCAAGGAGAACTTAAGACCTGCTCACCAAGAGGGGAATTAATCAAGCACCAAAGAATGAGTTATATATAAGTCTACAGGCTATTCTTTTTCATATTCTTTCTCATATTCATGTCGTGACATCAGAGTGACTGCTGGGTAACTTATCTGAGCCGAGCTGCTGCTGTTGGCCTCACTATACCATCCCCAGGATTTCTGTGCAATTAACAGAGACTGTGGAGCTGGACCATGTTTTATAAACTTAACGGTCCCTATACAAGTGAGCTATAGTTTTTATTGTGACTTATTAATAAAATAAAACCATGGCAAGAATTTGCATTATATAGCCTTTAGGTAACTTTTTTTGTCAGCTCTGGTGGAAAGCATTTCCGTTTATGAATTTGTGGATAGGGGAAGTATCAAAGACTATAAACTCAGCAGTTCCAGAAAGAAACCAGAGTGATAATTTAAAATAATAAGGGGGGGGGCTGGCTCAGACAAGATGTGATATCAATAGACAGAGTAGCCGAGGGAAGGGAAAAACATGAAACTGACATTTTTCTAAAAGTTCCTTCAAGTATATTTCAGAGCGAATGCATGTGCTCGAAAGCAAGGATGCTGGGTCACTAAATTTAGGAATGCAAATGTCGTATGTTCTAAAGAAACCTCATTCCCACTACTTTAAGGGCTGCTCAAGAGTAAAACGTAATGGGATATATTGAAGTTTAGCTGTCCATTTACTGGATGCCATCAATATTATCATCAATGAAAAGACAAGCAGTGCCTGCTTCTCTTATGTGGTGGAACCTGAGGGTCTGGTAAAGGAATTGGAGCCTAACCTGGATTACTCTGAGGCTCTGTCTCAAAACAAAACCAGACACAGAAAATAAAGTGTCTTTCCTTTTAGTCGGGAACTAATAGAGTAGAGGGATGAGAAAGATGAGGGTAGAAGTGTATACAGAGAATCTGCTCAAAGATCACTATGCGTTACCTGGCCTCAGTTAGACCAGCAAATTAAATCAAATTAAAAGAAAGAGAGAATTTGGTTCTCAATGATCACAGGTTCTATCACTGTATGAAGTTTCTGACAAGACCTAACTTTCCAAGCATCAGATTTCCCATTCTAGCCAGGGTCTTTCTCTTCAGGATTCATCTTAAATTCTAGTCCCTTCCTCAGTTGTCTCAATCTATGATTTTGCTCACACTTGACCAATAGTGGCAGCTTCGTGCTTCTCAGACATGTTCTACAGTAGCAACTGGGGCTCATCTGGCCCTAACTGCAAATCTCTAGGCTGTAGCACTGATGATATTCACACTTTAGTTGAAACCGTCTTTGTGCTGGTAAAACTTCCCTGGGTTTGCATCTAGCCAATGAGGGTTTTCTCCCACCAAGCCAAGTTGTATTTCTAATCTTAATAGTTGCATTTTTAAAGTCTTGAATCAACAGCAGATTACCACACATGTGTTCCCATCTCAGCCACACTAAAACCTAAGCCTTAGAAAGGCATAGCCCAAAATGAAAACATGTTTATTAGCTCCTATTTAAGATGCAACAGGGCCCTGTGTGAGGAAATGAGAAATGGGCTGTCAGTGTCTTCAGCTCTCATTTCCTAGGATAAGCGTTTACAAATATGTGGTTTTAAAGAAGGCGGCTTTGCCTTCTGACAAGCCAAGTGTGTTTGAATTTGTGGTGCTTGTACATCTTGTACCTGAGAATCACTGGATATTTGCAATAAAGTGTTGTACAAAATAAAACAATAACAAGAAACCCACAAAATAAAACAAACTCCTATGGGCAAGATGAAATTCTCTCCAGAATTGAATGACTTGTCCAGGTAATGATAGGGGTGCCTCACCATCAGTGCCTCACTCATCATCTTTGCAGCTGGAAAACATCTTCTTGGACTGCTGACAGGGTTATTGAACTTTGGACATTGGAGAGACCAATTGGAAAAAACCAAAACTCACTCTTCTGCAGTGATTTATAAACAGTCTGTTAGCAGTTTTCAAATAGTGTGAATTATGTGCAAGACGCTAGCAGCTTTCAGAGACCAACGCCATCATTTTATGGTACTTTGCTCAACTGCATTTGACTTTGACATTATGTTTCTTAAGGTTCCTGAAAGTTTTGTGCTCAGCAAGTCTGTTGATGTCTTGTTTCCAGAAGCACAGATGAGCACTAGCATTTTTATTTTTTGCAAGTAAGTTTTCCCCCCTCTGCCGTGCTGGGGATGGAACTCGGGGCCTTGGTCAGTGCACATGGCAGGCAAGCATTCTGTCAATGAGGTTCAGCTCCAGTGCAGTAAAGTGTATTGTAATAAATTGGCATGCATTGTTTTTTAGCTAATGCTACTGTACACTTGAACAACTCCAGTTCTACGAACATAACTTCTATGTGCAGTAGAAAAGAATCATGTGACTTGTATTGTAGTGCTGTTCACTTTATTGTAGTCCTCTTAAAGGGTACTGTGATTGCTCTGAGATGTGCCTGAATGGACTAGGAGGAGTTCATTTATGACACTGGTTTAGTTGTGACTCTCACTTCACCAAGATGACACTGGAAATGGAAGGGCTCGGTTTTTCTCTGGTCTGTCCCACAATCTCCATCTTCCAGTCCAGTCCTGCAGTGTCTCATCTGTGTTGTTCTGCTCTGTGCCCTACATTCATTGACTAGGGACCATTACTACTTCAATGTGAACAAAGAGAACATTGAGCAGACATTGACAGCTCAGTCCTTATCGCTGTTACTAATCTCTTGTGATCATCGGTCCTTTGGAGAATCTGATTGAAAGGCAAGCAAGCAGTGCTCCCCTGAAAAGCATTCAGATGTCTGAAAGCTTATGGTGCACCTCAAAAATCAATACCTGGGTACCAGAGTAAGAAGCCTGGGCTTATTACCTTTACATCAGTTATATCATTTGGAATGAAGGCTCCTTCTTATATAAACTGAAGGCATGACCTCTCCAAGGTAGAGTGCTCTGGAAGAGTCCAGAGCAGAGAGAGAAAGTAGTAGACTGAACATGGCCAGCAGACTGGACCTGGCCATGAGAAGAGAGGCAAGGAGAGAAAGAGCTGAAGAAAATGAGGCAAGGAGACCAAGAGAGAGAGGCAAAAAGAGAGAGCATGGAGAGAGGACAAAGAAAGGAAGACAAAAGAGAGGACTATGGTCACCATAACAGGGTTATAAGAAGAGTGAGAAGCTGGGGCAGCAGGAAGCCCATGCGCTGGAGAAGTTTAGGGTAAGGAGCAGGATGAGAAGAACCAACATGCTAGTATGCTCTCTGAAATGTGTAACAGGCACTTGTGATACTGAGGGAGCCTGAAGGCCAGCATGTGTTTAGTATGCTAATAAGCACCACAGAGAGCCATTTGTCCCTTCTGCCAGTGGTAAGGGAAATGGCGCCTTTGTTAGAACTGGCTCATTTGGAATGGGTGCAGAATTTGGGGAGTGGTATTTCCTTTGAACTTAATACTTCTAACTCATTTGCCATTTGTATTAGAACATAATAGTTTTTGTTGTAGTAAAATACCCAAGGGTGGGTATTGTGTTTTATAAAAAGATAGAGAAAAGTCAGGGATGTGTTTGGTGAAGGAAAGGCATGGTGTGGGGGAAGGGGGTACCTCTGTGGGCCCACGCTGAGATATCACTTCCCCACCCCCAGGTACCAGCCACAGAATGGTATAGTGTAGAATAGAGTTTATTTAGAGCATGGAGAGGGGAGTTAAGGCAGTAGTAGAGATAGAGAAAGGCAGAGAGAGGGAGAAGGGGAGAGAGAGAAAGGGAGAGAGAGAAAAGAGGAATAGAGGCCGGCCATGAGCACATGGAGAGAGGGGGAGGGGAGTGAGGAGAGAGGGGGAAGAAAGCAAGAGGAGAAGAGAGCAAGAGCAAGAGAGAGAGGAGAGAGCAAGCAGGCCCCTTTTATAGTGAGTCAGCACACCTGGCTGTTGCCACGTAACTGTGGCTTGGAGCCTAGACTAAATGCCAACAGTGGATAGTTCATCCAGCTCACAGTTTTAGAGTTTGAAAAACCCAATAGTATCAACCATACAACCCCAGTGGGAGAGCTTCTGTATACGTCACAGTATGATGGTTAGCATGCTGGTCAGAGCACATGACGGGAAGAGGGAGCAGTCATGTGGTACAAAGGGAAATACAGGATCTGGGAGGCCAGGTTAACTCTTCCTAACAACCCTCACATGGGAACAAACTCAGATCCCAAGAGAACTATCTCAATCCCTTCCAGGGGTGGCACCTCAGCACCCTAATTTCTTGATGCCTCCATTTCCCCGCACTGCCACACTGCAGACTATGCCCCCAATACTTTGCTCTATTGTATCCAAACCACTATGGCAAGCCAGGTTGTGGCTTTATTCTTGTGGGCTCAAATAGAGGCAAATATCCCAGTAGCAATTGCATTTCAGGCAGGGATACAAAAATTTTAGCCAGGGATTAGAGATAATTTCTAAAGCTGTTTCTCCAGAGTTATGCTTAAAATCTATGGTGATATGCAAGGATGGCCTCTGTGCATAAGACACAGTTAAACAGATGATCACTGTCTTAGAATTTTATTGCTGTGAAGAGACACCATGACCAAGGCAACTCTTATAAAGCCCAACATTTAATTGGAGCTGATTTATAGTGTCAGAGGAGGTTTAGTCTATTATCATCATGGTGAGAAGCAAGGCAGCATGCAGGCAGATATGGTGCTGGAGGAGCCAAGAGTTGATTCAAAGGGAGCCTGGATCACATTGGCCACATTTGAACATATATATATATATATATATATATATATATATATATATATATATATAAAACCTCAAAGCCCTGCCTCAACAGTGACATAGTTTCTCTAACAAGGTTACACCTCCTCGAATAAGGTCATACCTCTTAATAGTTCTACTCCCCATGAGTCAAGCATATTCAAACCACCACAAAAAATCCATATAAATCTGTTTTATAAGTAAAGTTCAAAGAGTCATCAAACATGTGGCTGTTGCATGTAATTTTAATAATCACACTTATTCCAACTAGGCTCTGGGACTAGCAGCCACTCACCTGCCATCTTGTCAGCCCCTGGCTAGCTAACACTTTCCTGAGATCCCGGCTATGCTCCCAGAACAGCTACCAACTGTATCCCCAATGTGTTTTTAAGTATTGGCCCCTGGCCCTTCACCTCACAGACCTTCTCATTTTCTTTCCCTCCATCCGTACCATTGTCCTGGGTACATGGTCTCAGGAAGGTCAGTACCACGGAAGCATATCCCATATGGCTTCTAAGAGCAGAGTGTGGTGATGGTAGCACCCATCCGGAACTGCCAACATCACCAGGAAGAAATTCAGACAATTTACTAAGATGAGCACATTACTCAGCTCCATTGTAGCTGCCTGGCATGTTCCTGTTCAGGGATGTTTCAGTAGCTGCAAACATCACTGGGCTGCAGGGTTTGGGGACACCTGATTATGGGGTGAGTTGGTGTCTAGCCTGATTTCTTTTTACCACTGAGTCACAAACAGGACGACCCAACAGTCCTGTTGCTCTGATCTACACCAACATAAGGGAACTTTATCTGCCTGATGCACATGTGTGCATGATGGGTGGAAGGGAGGTATATAGCACAAACGGAGAGGAACCATCATCCTCAAATCAAGAGAGATACCAGAAGAAATGCAAATGCTTTATAATTAGTAACTTGAGCAACATCTTTTCCCTACTCTTTCAAAGAGGGAGCTCTGCCTTTTCTTTTGAACTGAATCCCCAAATTATACATCCCATCCTTCTGTGTCTTACAGGCCAGCTTACAGTTACAAAGGAAGCAGAGAGACATAGTCTTTATTTTAGGTACTGGTGGCCACGCAGGACTTCTGATGCTGTGGAAGATGGAGAAAGTGACTTCTGAAGTAGATAGCTGGTAGTTTATTCTGATTAAGAAAATATATGTAAAATAATTACCACAGGCCAGGCATGATTGACAGTGTTTATAACCTGTAGTTGATTCAGTTCTACAATCAACAGTCTTACTGACTCCAGTTACTCAGGAGGCTGAGGCAAGAGAATTGCAGTTTCAAGGTGTGACTAGGCTGTTGAGTGAATTCAAAGTCAACTTACTGAGACCCTGTTTCAGAAGTAAAGAGGCTCAGGGGTATAGTCCAGCACAGATGAGACCCTGCGTTCAACTCCTAGCACCACTAACACACACCGACTCAGACACAGACAGACAGACAGACACACACACACACACACACACACACACACACACACACATACACGCAACACACCAAGATGACAAAGGATTCAATTTAGCAAGAACACATTCAGCCAGGGGTGAAGTCAAGTTCAAACCTAGGCAGTCTGGACTTCAATTCCCAGACCCCAAGTCAAACAGTGAGTTAAAATGTATATGGACAGATCACCAGTCCCTGGAATTTTTATTTGAAACAAATCCCCCAAGGTGATTTTTATATAAAATATTGTTGTAGAGCATGAGGATACAATGAACTTCCTGGGATGAGTGTTGTCTTCGAGGTTGTAAGGAATGCATTGGAGCTGGAGAAACAGTAACACATGCTCATAGCCTGCTCGTGGCCAACAGTGCAACAAGAAAAGTAGTAAAATAAAAAAAGAATATGTGACTTATTAGGTTACAACAAAGTGGTGGAAAATTTAACAGTTTCCATTACAGTTTGAGATGTGTCGGCCATGTGACCACCTAGAAACAACATGCTGCCCTAGATCTCCACTGACTTGGGGCTGGATGTTAGCTGGGGCAGCCTAGGCAGCTCTGGCCCTCTTTGGAAACCCTGTGCTGGGGAAGTCAGTGATCCTGTTCACCAATTCCCATTGGCCTGCAAGGCTGAGAGAGTGACCTGACTGGGAAGAGAAGGGATGAAAGAGCATCATACCTGGGTACAGAAAAGCTCAGAGCAGGTGGGTAGTGCACTCTGATGCAGATGTACCCGCTGCCCGAATGCTCAGCCCATTTATTATATACAGCTGAAGGAGAAGGCGCATTAGGAAATTGTGATAGGGGAAGCAGTCTTGGGCTGCAGTCATCTAGGAGCTTGATGCTCTGGTTCATGCTTTCCGCACACACTGTACTCAGAGCAGGGGAAGGCTTTGCTATCTCCGTGAATCTGAGACATGGTTGTGCTCACATCAACAATACACTCAGGACTTCTTCCTCTCCCCACATCATGGCAAAGGGAAACACCTCAGCATGTCTCTTTGGGGGAAATCCTATGTTTCTGAGATTGTATTAGCTTTTCCATCTAGAAGGGCTCCGTCCAAATCCTGGAGTGAAGACAGGCTTTCTATCCTTTAGTGCATTGCCGTAGGGGTGTGTCCCTCTTCCTGATATGTATGATATCCCTCTCCTGTTGAATTCAGATGGCTCTGATCTGTTGAATTCAGATCAGCCAGCAGGCTCATCCTGACAGGGTGTTTTCTGTGCTTGGAAGAATGCTGACTTACGCCCTTGAGTGGGCACATGCCAGAGTCTCCATAACAGATTGTTCTCTTAAAATAGGCCTCTCAGCCTTTCCTGTCAAATCAGGTCTCAAGGCCCAGAGTCTGTTGCTAAAACAGAATGGGTACTTTCCATTGCACATTGTCCTTTAGGGCTCTGAAGAACCAGGAGGCTCAGGGGACATACCTCAACCAGCCATCACCAGCTAGAGAGAAGAGCTGAGATTTTAGGTCAGTTTTTCTTTACTTAAAAAGCAATAACTAAAAACTGAATAAACTGTTTGCATGATGAAAGATTGTTATCTTGTCTTGGGGACCTCAGTTAATTCATTCTAGGTTTCTTCTGTCTATAGTAGCTCCAAAATGAGATCTAAGGAGGTCCTGAAGCTGTGTTTTTATAGCCCTCTCATAGAAGTAAAGAGGTAGTATAAATTGGCAAGGGGAAGGAGCAGACCTGGGGGAGTAGTTCCTTTGTTGGAGTGTGTTACTGAGCACATACAAAGACCTGGATTTGATCCCCAACACTGCATAAAGCTCAATATGATGGTCCGAGTCTGTAATCCCAGCCTCGGGAGGTGGAAGCAGGAAGGCTGCCGCAGACTTGAGGTTAGCATGGTTTACTCAGTGAATTCTACACTAGCCAGGGATACACAATGAGAACCTGTCTCCGTAAACAAAACAAATTAGAAACAACCCCCACACACACAAACACACACACAGATGTGGTGGTAATGTGTGACATGTTAACAACAGGCTGGTATGCTGGTGCATGCCTGTGATCCCAGCACTCAGGGGGTGAGGCTGGAGCATCAGAATTTCAAGATCAGAAGGGAGAAACACCATGGGTTTATGAAACTGTTTTAAAAAACAAACAAACAAACAAGCAAACAAACAAACAAACCCTAATGGACAATAGAGTTTAAAGCTCCCTTCTCCACCCCTCCCCCAGGCCTCAAACTGGTACTTTAACTGCTCTGACTTCATGAAGGCCCAAAGTTATGTCTAAGATATATATCTATCTTGGAGAAATCTTCTATGACAACTGCAAAACTGAAATGTGGTTACCATGGCTGGGGAAGTAAATGCTTAACCATATGTTATTCCAAACAGTTTAAGTAGCCACATTTAGATGGTCATTGTCTACTATTGAGACAGCATAGCTCCTCAATGCTTAGAATGGGTGCCAGGGACTAGGATTTCTGAGTTCTGTCTTCATGTCCAATTAAGATGTTAATGTGTTCATTTTCCATATGATTGGCCCTCACTCTGTTGCTAAAGAGGTAAGGGCCACTTAGAGATCCTTGCTCCTTACTGGACTTCATGGAACAGATGTGATTGTCAACGGTTCCTTGTCTGTGCTGAGTTTTTTGTTGTTGCTGTTGTTTTTTTTTCCCCCAAAATACAAGTGTTGATGTAAATACAAGACAAATAACGCAAAAAAACAAAAACTACAACTTTCATCGTAAAGGGAATAAAGTCATAGTTTATTCTGAAGCCATTTTGAGTAGCCATGCCCTGAGAACAGAGTCATGAGCCATCCAGATTCTGTTTTCCATCACGGAAGCAAGCAGTTTCATAGTTTTACAGAACAAGAAAAGAAAAATCAGTGAGCCAGTCTTTATAGATAAAACTTCTCTCTACGAGTTCTAATAGAAGTCAGAGACTCAACCCTGGAAGGGAAGGGTAACATTGAAGTAGGACCCAACAAAGAAAGTGATAAAATCACAACCTACCCCAAAGCCCCACCCTACACGTGAGAAGCCTTCTTTGCATGCGTATCTTTCTTGAAATTGAGACTCAATTCTTTCATTTGCTTTGACTTTAATTCTACTCGTTCTTGCTTAGAATTTTTATCTGAACATAGAAAGCGTTTATTACTGCAGTGCCGTTTGTGGAACTATAGTGCCATTGTAAAAACAGTATTATTACAAAACATCACAGTACAGAGAACCACGATGGCATCTTAAGATCAGATGTCATTTAATATGGAGTCTTTTTTAGCCCTATATTAGACTGATAACTGTCCTACATCCTGTTTCTTCTCTTGGAAATGCTCTCTTCTGCATTAGTTTCAAAGGTCCTATGTATTTTCTTACACTGCTGATTAATAGACAATGTGTATAGTCGGAGTTTCTTCCTCTATGTCCTCCCATGTCAACAAAAGTCTTCATTCAAGACTCTGGATCCAGTGCAGAATCCTCCTTTTACTAGGAAGTCTACCTTGGGGAAAGGCTGGAGGTAGGTTGAATAGCCCGTAGCAAACCTACCCTACCTCAAGCCCAATTATCTTTGCTCCTACAATTCCACATTCCACATACTCAGAATTGACACACAAGTCACCATCTTCCAGAATTAGGCATTACAGACTTAGCTGGTTTGGGTTGTAATCACAGCACAGCGTGGATCACCACCTCCTCCTGCATTCTGACATCCACTCATGGCTAATAAGCTCATGCTTTAGTTCACTGCCCTCACAATAGAAGTCTCGATATGCCACAGGCAGGTGACCACTGGCCCACTCACCCTCCCTAACAAGTAGAGTTACAGAAAGCACAAATCCTGCTGGCTCAGACAGTTACTCCGGACACATGGATGTGGTGTGGAGACACACACAGAAGCTCTCAAAGGCCTCATTCAAAGAACAAACGCATAACACATTCCAAGCAGCTATAAGAAGGACATTAAGTATTCCTCTCTCCCGCTGAGAGAGCACCCGGCAGAGTGTCATGAATATAAACAGCCGGAGAATTGCAGATCTTCTTGTGCTGTTGATGAGCGCACATGGTTCTGGAGTGCGCAGTGTGGGTGGTCCGCTGAGGGATTATGGATCAAAGCCACGGGGTTTTCCTCTTTGCTCAGGCTCATCCGGTTGTTTCTGAGCACTTGGCTAATTGCTCGCGAGCTGCACATTTTATGGTCCCTTCTGAGATTTTGACAAGAAAATGGCTACTTGTTTACTCTCAGTTGTCATAATAAATCTGTCCTTTACAAACCGGAGAGCCAGCATGGCCGCAAGGGTGGGTGGGTGAGTTTCGGAGGACTTCCTGGGAACTTCACAGCTCACAGGGCAATCTTAAGGGAGTCATGAGGCAGGGTGTTTCCAGCCTCTACCAGAGGACACAAGCTAAGGGCACCTGCCCTTGGTCTGCCAGAGTGGGAATTTGTGCAGCTGCAGAGGATTAAAACTGAAGCAAAGTCTGTCTACAAACAGAGTTCCCTAGTGCTCTGCGTTATGTAATTGTGAGCCTTGTTGCCCAATGTCACTCCTATTTACTCCATATTTTTTTTGCAGAAACATTTTAAACTCAACATTCACTCTGCAAGGCAGAAAGATGGAGTATTTCCTCAAGTTGCTGCTTAGGGCTTGAATATCCTGGAGCGATTGGAGTTCCGTTTGCTTGGATTTCAGTGTCTTGGTTTTTTTCCTGTAGGGATGAGAATTAAACTGTGGGCCTCACACATGCTAGGTCAGTACTACTCTGTAAATAAGCTAGGCTTTTAGCGGCCTCACTATTTATTATTGTATGTGATTTCAGAAGAGGGTGTGTGTGTGTGTGTGTGCGCGCGCGTGTGTTTTAAAAGCTGGTTATTTTAAATGGCCAGTAAAAAAAAAAACCTATAAAAACCTAAGTAAAGTGTGTGTATGCACAGATGAGGAGTTGACAAGCTTCTTTGTCCTGTTTCCATGAATGCTATTTCCCTCAACTGCTCAATATGCATAAGAGCATAGACTCCTATTTGTATAATTTGTAAATGCACACTATAGCCTTTATATGCCATAGTGATAAATACATATCCACATTCATGCATATGACATATCTCTAAGTTCCATATATGATCACCTCATTCTTTTCAGTAGTTGCTTAAGAGTCTATAATATAATCTATTTAGGCATCTCTCTATTGCTGGGGTTCCCCCTCTCCACCTCTCCCTACAACCTCCATCCTGCTCCCTCCTCCCCTCTCCTGCTCCTTTCGTTTTATTCAGCACATCGTTTTATTCGCCCTCCTCTGCAGCAGGGAAGCTTGCAGACTCAGTTGAGTTGCAGGAGCGTTTGCGTTTGGGAAGATTGTTTGTTTACACAGTCCGTTCCCTGGGTTTCCATGTATCACTGCCAATCCATGACTTGGAGGCCAAAAGCTAAACTGTAGCTTGTGGCCAGATGCAAATTTAACATCGAGGAATGGAAAATCTTGCAAAGTTTCTAAAAGTCAAGAAGGTTTTCTTTTTTTTCCCTCCAAATCAGGTCTAATTTCTATCCCCCCCCCAAAAAAAATAGCGGGGAATCATCTAATTTTTAACAATCATTTTAAGTACATACACTCCTCTTCTACCTCAAACTACATGGGATCTGAATTCAGATCCTCTTGGCAAAACATCTTTCTCCAAAGATCCCTTGATCTTATTTCCATTTTCCATACACCAAAGCATATTTATGACATTTTAAAAGCCCTAGTATTCTACCTTGTGGATTTCTCTCCAGTAAAGTCGTGAGGGTTGCACCTACTCTTCCTGAAGGTCAACAAAGTCCAAGCACCTTTAAAAACAATGACCCTTCTGTTTTAGTCCTCTCAAGGCTCTTGGTCACCTTAAGATATCATTGTTCAAAGTGATTCCGAAATGTGTAAATAGACTGAGCAAATTGGAAGGAAACTCCATACTTATCCAAGGAACTAGAGGATTAAAACTGAAGAAAAAAAGCAGCGGGGAATCATCTAATTTTTAACAATCATTTTAAGTACATACACTCCTCTTCCACCCCAAACTAGGATTACATGGGATCTGAATTCAGATCCTCCTGGTGAAGAGAAGATGGTATTTCATATATTATCCTTCTCTGAAGACTCGTTATGGCTGAAAGTTCCTCCAGGGAATGCCTAAGGATTCACCTTATGCCTACCCATTACTCAGTCTTCCTGTGCCAGAGGATTTTTCCTCTTTCCAATTTCACATCTGTCACATTCCCTAGATCTGGGGAAATCCAGGAGACAGGCATGGCCGAAGCCCAAAGGAAAGTCTAAATGCAAAGGGCAAATAGACTTACAGAGCCTTCCATCTTCCCCCTTGATTTAGCCAATGAAGTGCTGTGATATAAAGATTTGGACAGGGTCATGGCTATTTTAACTGTTGCTAAATTCACAAAAGACTAGTGTTGGCAGTAACCCTAAGCAAACTTCAGAAATATGTAGGAATTACAATATTTTTAAAAATGAAAAAGAAAAACTGGGCGTGGTGGTACACGCCTTTAATCCCAGCACTCAGGAGGCAGAGGCAGGCATATTTTTGAGTTCGAGGCCAGCCTAGTCTACAAAGTGAGTTCCAGGACAGCCAGAGCTATACAGAGAAACCCTGTCCAAAAAAAGAAAGAAAGAAAGAAAGAAAGAAAGAAAGAAAGAAAGAAAGAAAGAAAGAAGAAAAAGAAAAAGGAAAAGAAAGAGGAAGAGGAAGAGAAGGAAGAATGTTGAATACAAGTTTGTTGTCTACTGTGAGTTTCCTGGGAAAGTCAGTAATTACCATATTTAAACCTAAGTGTGCTCTTCTGTGGAATGCTCCAGGTTTGACCGCCTCAGTCATTTCTGAGTTGGAGTGTCCCTGACATCATATCTCTCCAAAGTTGTTGGAGCACATTTTCCTTCCTTCCATAAGCCCTGTCTTTTAATCTAAGAATTCAGAGAAGTGGCTGGGCTTCTCCGTATCTGAAAAGAAAATTAAGAGCTCTGGCAGTCTTAAGTCTAGAGAGATGGACGAGCCACTCAGCACAGGTTTGGGACTCCTCCTAGAATGATTGCTGCTGGAGGACAGGTTAGGAAACAGTAATGTCCAATAATCATGGACGTTATTTTTCTTTGGAGAGCCCCAATTCCCTGCTCATCCAGACTTGCAAGCTTAAAAAGCAATTTCTTCTACCTGGTCCACTTTCAGCTCTCACAACACAATGCCACCTGCAAATCAGAACTTTATAGTAAATGCCTCCTCCTTTCTCCTAAAAGAAGGAATGTTTTGGGAAATGCTAGCAACAAAAAATGAAGCAATACTCCAGGAGAGGCTCTCTTCACTAAAACTTCAATTTCAATGCTCCTTTTAGCTCCTAACATCTTCAAAAGTTTAAGTTAGTTTGAGCTGGGCTGTCTCTCAGTAGCAGAGCACTTATCTGCTATAGGTGAGACCCTGGGCATCACACACACACACACACGTCTTCAGAATTAACAATGGAATCAAAGGACATTTAGTCCTGTGAGTAAAATCAGAAGGTCAGAGTTCAGAATGGCCATTACGAGCAACTTTGGAAAATGGAAAGAGAAAGAGAAGTGTTCTTTTCATGTATGAGCACTGGCTTTCTATCCCAGCAGTCCTTTCCCTGTATATTCATATTGTATCCTCAGCCACTTAATAGTAACACAGCATCCTTATTTCAAAGTGTTTATCTATGAGACCTTGCAACTTTTGTTTTATTTGATGATGTCTGCTTTGAACTGATTTTCTAGAAAGCAGTTCCCATCTCAGATTTTCCTTCTTAAATGTTTCTTATTTTACAATCAAAACAACAGATAAAGGGGCTACATAGCCTGTGAAACTCTTCTTGCATAGATATATTCTGTCCCACAAGCCAAAAACAAGTCCTTCCCGCTAGGTTACTCACAGCTGTCTGTTCTATCAATCACATGACAGAAGCAACTGGAGACAAAGTTGACACTTATCCCTGCATCTGGATGCCTTTCTCCATCCTTGTAGCCATAATCTGTTAAACCACTCTGAGCTCCCCGTGGGTGATTTTACTTTTGCCACCCCCCAAAGTTCTCTGGATTTGAGAATAAAAAGACACACACACACACACACACACACACACACTTTATATTTTGATATGACTTAACTAGTTCAATGGCAGGACCACTCCTGAACCTCCTGAAACTCCCCTCCTATATTCCTGAGTGAATACTTGCTAAATCTGTATTTTTATCTCTGCTACCCCAGACCCAAGTGAGGAAGTGGCCCCTCCCTTGGTAACTTCCCTGACTGTTACATGGCCAGATGCTTTCTCTCCTGCAGCTCTTAAGTCTGATTTCTCTCCTTTCTCATCATTGTGATTCTGATCCTTCCTTCCTTCATCTGTTACCCGGTAAATCTGAAAGTCCCGCCATCATCTCCCTGCCCAGTCATTGGCTGTTAGTAACTTTATTAGCCAATCAAAAAAAAAAAAAAGCCAACTCGGAAGAGGGACCCTCAGCATGTGGATGGGTAGATTCCAGTGTGATTTTGGGAGCTCACATAAGACAAAGCATTAGAACCAATCTCCAACAATCCTTCTTCAACTTTTCCCTTTTCCTTTATCTTTGCCATATCTACCAGACCACTGGAAGAAAACAAAAATAATTACTCCGAGGCACCTCAGTTTTTCATTCATTGCTGGGGGCCAATTTGATGACATGACTGAGGAGTGCTTCAGCCAGACACAATTAAAATGTGAAAGTCAGACCGAGAAGCATCGTGTGTCCATTCCAGTGCAAATGAGCAGGCTCTACCTCGCTCTACCATAGCTAACAGGCTTCAGAGCAATCTAGAGAAGGAGTTGGACTAAATGGCTTCTGAGCTCTTGTCTAAGGTTAATGTTCCATGATCTTAAAGACATCCAACTGGGTACTGCTGTGTTACATCGTCCTATTTGCCCCCCTCCTGCCCCCCAGATACCACAGAAAACCATCTGCTGTCGATTCTGTTTCTATGCTGGCACCTGGTTTCTGTAAAGTGAGACACTCATGCCGATATCTACTCAGGCTTTTCACATTCTGTTCCTGTCCTTTCCCTACCAGGTCAGACAGCTTCATGTATGGTTTGGCCTCTGCCTAATATCATATCCTGTCCATTACCCCAGCAAGCTTTATGAAAAGTGACCTAACTTCAGATGGACAGAAAAGCTTATAGAAGGCTTTCAGCAGAGTGTTTTGTTTACAGCTATGTGTCTAAAAGTCTGAAACAGTCACTGGCACAGAGTAGCTGCTCTGTCAATGCCGTTGAATGAGCAACTTTCACAACTCTGGCTCCACAGAGCCACATCTCATGCTGGAAAATGATTGTGTTAGCGGTGAGTCTTGTCTATGGTGCCATACTGTCCCTTGCTCAGCCTTTACTTAGAGAGGGGGGTTTTCTCCTCATCTGCCTAATTCCTTTCAAACACTGATGCTATTCAAAGGTCTTCTGTTTTGAGTAATGACCCAAGGGCCGTGCCCTCAATTCAGTGAATAAGCCTTTTGGAATGAATCTGATTTTCAAAATTTTTGCTGTGATCCCCTGACACCATCAGCAAACACAGCCAACAGACTTCGTGAGTAGAATATCACTTTGCTCTCAGGAATCTGTAGGCACCTCCAGTGACAAGCATAGGAAGAAAGCTGCCTCCACTCTGAAAGTGTCTGGCCAGTTCTAGGGAAAGCCTGATGCCTGCACAAAAGGCATATGCAAAGCCTTTTATAAAATGACTTTACTATATGTGATGTTATAATAATGAAAATGAAACCTGTTCCTCTGGTATCTTATGGCACATGTTCAATCTCAGCACTTGGAAGATGGACCCCGAAGCTCGAACCTAAACCAAAATGATGTATTAAAATTGTTTCATGATAGAACTTGGTAACATCTACAAGGATCTGTTGTTCTATATCATACTCCCTCTCATCACCATTAGCACCAAAGATACAGTATCCAAAGGGGATGATCTGCTCTTCAGGGCTCTGCCAGACCCTGACATGGATCACTGTGAAGGTCCCAAGGATCATGTCATTCACATTGTTCCATCAAAGAGTGGTGCTAGCTGCAAAGGCCAGGACTTAGAGGATAAAAAATCCTTTCTTATTGTTGGCTTTGTCAAAGAACCCAGTGCCGAAGGAGCTATCCAAGGTGCTGTCTGAAGTTGGTCTTCTGTTTCTTTAGGTTTTGTCCTAAAGCTATCAGTATTCCCCAATCTAGATCTTCTCAGACATTCAGACCTCCACTGGCTTCTGAATCATGAGATGTTTTCTGGGGCTTTCTTAAATTTCCTTCAGCCTGTTGTTTGTCTGTTTGTATGTACTCCCAACCCACCCTCAAAAGTCCCTTTTTAAAGTCCAGGTCTTCCTATGTAGCACTGGCTAGCCTAGAACTCACAATGTAGTTTGTGCTGCCTTGAAATTACTTACAGACATCTACCTGCTTGTTTCTCAAGTCCTGGAGTAAAATGCATATGTCACCACTTATGGTCTGCCTCTGCTTCTACCTTGCCTTGACTCTGCCTCATCTGACAACTACTGTTTTCTCCTAAGATTGATCACATCTCTCTGATCCACGATTTTTGTATCTATGTCCCATGTCAGCAAGACTGTGGAAATCAGAAGCCAATCACCAAGAAAAATTAAACCTTAAGAGTATCGTGTTTTTATTTTGTTTTAATATAAACTGCCTGAATTATATATTGTTACTAAGATAGCATGTTTGTTTGAGTGAGTTAAGTATTCAGCTACTCTTGTCAAGGTAAATATTCTTAAAACATATATTTGCTGTATAGACATCAGACCTTTTGCAATTTTTACCTAAAATTAAACTATGAAATCATTTTAACTATAAGCAGTGGGTAACATAGTCTGGCAAATAGTATTTAAGTTTTATTTTTCAAGATATTCCTTTTTCTTTTAAGATTTGGAACATATTCAGTACAAATTTTGCCCTAATGTTTAGGTTTTATGTAGTTACAATACTTTCTATTGTAGTAAAATGCTTTTCTATACATTCATAAAAATTACCACTTCTACATGTGCATTGTCCATAAGAAAAAGTAAATGCATGTGGACTTAGAGCACAGTGGCTGCCTATCAAATTCTCTACAGCTGAGTGCCTGGGTGTCTGTTTCCTGGGTTTTGTTTACAACGATCATGCTACTGTGAGAAAGAAAAGGAGAACACAGCTGAGAGTAGCACACCCCTAATCTCAGCACCAGGGAGACAGACACAAGAAGGCTAGTTCTTTCCAACCTGCTATACATATCAGCAAGATTTCCTACTCTGCATTAAGAGTTGATAGAAGACCTTTTCTTAAACAAATGGGAGGGGAGGAGAGAAGAGGGAAAGGAGAGTGAAGGAGAAAATCAAGGGGAAGTGAAGATGAAGGGGAAGAGGAAGGGGAAGGGGAAGGGGAAGGGGAAGGGGAAGGAGAAGGAAACCTTTAGCAGAGCAGTTTCCAGTCCCCGGAACACAGCCAGAGGCAGTGTTGGCATCTAAGGTGGAGCTAATGGCTTTGCAGCCTCATTTTCACTCTGTCCCCAGCCCTTGTGTGACTAATGACCTGCATTTCTAAGACAGTTCTCATGATTAATGACACATATCATAGCCATTGTCATTTTTTTCTGTCTGTGGAAAGTTAATAAACCCTCTAGGGACCACATTCTTGACCTCTACTTCTGATCAATTCCCAACATAGAGTGCAAAATATTAAGGAGACACGACATTCCTACTGGGCTCTGGCTGAGCTTTGATTCAACTTAAATCTGGTATCAACAGAACCAGTATGGTCAGCTAACACATTTTAATATCAGGATGCATCATTCCATCAGAACGCCCTAAGACGGGCTGAATACAATACAGATAAGAGGAGAGCCAGTCACAGAGAACAGACATCTAGGAACCTAGATATCCATTAGTATCCTATTCTACCACTTGAGGTCCACTCTCTGGTCAAGAACCACTGATTCCACAGTTCCTTTACTTTCCAGAAGGGACACTGAGGCTTGTTTGTAGCACACTGCTCAAACTCACATAGCTAGATGTGGACAAAAGCAAGATGGGAGACTAGGCTCAAGACCACCTTCCATAACCCAGTCAACAACTGTCTCTCCTCTTCTGTTTTCTTGTGGTTAGAACCTACATCATTTAGACAACTGTGTTAACAAAGCACTTTTTTCTTTCTCCAATAGAAATGTTCTGGTATAAACTGAACAAAGAATTTATCATTTAACATAAATTAAAAGCTTGGCAAGACCTGGCTTCGAATTGATGTAGGGGATTTAAGATCGTATCAAACTATCAACTATAGTTGATATCAAACTATCAAACCAAATGCTATCTAGTTTGATTTCCTTCTCTTCAGGTGTCTCGATCCTGTCTTCATCCCCAGGGGACCATCCACATAGACTCCAGCAGGTGGAGGCAGCCAATCTTCATATGGCTGAGAGTCAGTCGATCATAGAAAGAAAGC
Organism: Mus minutoides; assembly: GCA_902729485.2. Lineage (NCBI taxonomy): Eukaryota > Metazoa > Chordata > Mammalia > Rodentia > Muridae > Mus > Mus minutoides. The sequence continues at coordinate 2,981,077 of LR749519.1, read as the reverse complement.
TGCTCTGTCTTAGAAACTTAAAAAATTCTTTCCACAAGCCACATTTACCTGAATTGGTCATGTGATTTTTTTTTATCTGAGGGCCAGTCACTTTAGTAAAAGGGCTTGAATCTGATTAGCAGCAAAGCCTGGGTCACATAGCTATCCTTGGATGAATACAATTAGAGATTAATAACAATAGTACATGGTACCAAAAGTTCCAAAACTCTGAACGTAGTATAGAATTGCAGGAAACACGGTAAAATACATTCGTAGAATAGTATTAGAATGACTTGACAGGCATGAAATCTAAACTCCTGTTTTGCTGAGAACTTACCTTCTATCAAGTACACTAGGTACATGCATCATATTAAGTATTAAGTATTCACCTACATCCCTTTGAGGTCATGTTGTGATCCAAGTCAGGACCCTACTTGATTCAGTTCTGCAAGCATCCCCCCAACATATTAATTCATTCGAAGAGCCCAGATTTTATATGTATTTGAATCGTCACATCTTAGAAAAATATATTTGCCTTCTAAAAGTCTGGATGACCATTTGGTTTACATCCTAGTAGGGATTGGCAGGAGAATCCAGGAAATTACAAATAGTCACTTTCCTGGAGTGTGCACAGAAATGTGGGGAAGATGAGGTGGAGGAGAGAGAAGGGGAGGAGAAAACAGTGAAGAAGTGTGGTGTCGGCTGAAGGGCTGGGAAGGTGACAAAGACAAGTTTCATGGGGTTTGGTCATTTATTTCAGGAGACCGCTGGATCCCAGATCTCAGGAGTTGCTATGACAGTGACTTAATTGCACCTTCCTCATAGTCCTGCTGGGCTAACTTCAAAAAGATGAAAATGATTGTAATAAACTTGATAATATCATAAACTCAAAAGGTCCTTTTACAAATAATACATATTTCAGCCACCATGACAATCTCGTGTGTTTTTTCCTAACCTTGATGTGCCATACATTTACTTAAATATTATTTACTTATTTAAGTATTTATTTAAATATTTTCAAAACTCAAGCTCTTCATTACAACAACATTGATCTGTGGTCAAATGATGTGCTTGAGAACGTTATAATATCCATAAAAATGTTGGATTAATTTTTCAATAAGGATTTCTGTAAATAATACTGAAGGACTTAACACCCACTGGCAAAATAAGTCAAGAATACCACACATTGGGAATACCAACTATCTGTGGCTTTTCTACCTGTAAAAATACTCTGTTTCACCTCTAGCAAGAAAAAGTCATGTGATAGCTTCAATAAAATGGAATTTGTATCTACAAGACAAACCCCCATCATTCTGCTGAGTGCCAAAACTGATTGGAATAGCAGAAGTGTTCCCACATATTGCCACTGGGAAAAGAACCAACACATCTTCAAAAAGGAACATTTGAATACAGCAAAGTGTAAAATTTCTGTCTCCTTTAATTCTGCAATGCCATTTCTAGAGCGTTCTCCAATGGCTGTACCTACTGTGAACTCTGTACTTAGTCACAGACGCAAGATATCACCATGTTGTTTTTAAACACAAATGCCATGAGGATATGTACTTCACCAGGGCAGCGGTTAGTTAAATATGATGCTTCTAACAAGACGAAAAGCTATGCGGGAGTTAGAAATACAGGTTACAGTAAGCTCCACGTAGAGCTACACCATCCCTCAATTCCTTTATGAAGTTTTACATTTGAAAGTTATGATGGGTGCTAACAGTTTAAGTGGGCTGAACCCGTGGCACCTCTCTCCTCCCTTTTCTTGCTCTATGTAATGAGGCCTTAGAATGTGAGTCTCATTCTGGCTCATCCCTGGACCAGACTGAGGCAGATCTAGGAGATAGAATGTGTCTGGGTTTGATCTGCAGCATTGGAAAAAAAAAAAAAAACAACAACAACAAAAAACAAAGACAGATAAATAGTTAGATAGATCTATAGATAATGGATGAAAGATAATAAAGTCCCTAAAGACTATTCAGAGAAAAATGGCACAGAAGGGTGTTTTAATTATTTGTAATTAAATAATTAAATCATCACCTGGGGAGAAAGTGTTCAACATCTAACCCTATGGGGAGATACTCTCATTCAGATCATTACAAAGGTTCTGTGTATTTGCATATAAACAAGCACGTTATATAAAAAAAAAAATAATGTCCCAGAATTCCAGGATAAGAAGCCTAATTGGTAAACTTATATTTTAAACTGTGTACTACTTTGTATTAGTCATTTCACAAATAATTAGCCACTGAATCCGTATAAAGTGTGAAAGCCATCACTCCTGCAATTCTTTACACAAGGCATGATGCAAATATGTGTGATTACACACACACACACACACACAGAGAGAGAGAGAGAGAGAGACAGAGAGAGAGAGACAGAGACAGAGACAGAGACAGAAACAGAGACAAAGCCTTGGCTTATTCAAAACAATCAGCCTAGGACCAAGTGTTGCAGGATGCCCTGTTAAATCCGAATTACAGATAAGTAACAAAGTCTCTTAAGGTCAGCGTGTATCGTGCAATATTTAGACCATGCATCAGTAGTTCCAACTGCTCTGTCTGGCCATCTGAGTGATTCTGGAGCCCACTGCTCATTAGGCAGAATACAGAATCCAAGCCAGGCTTCTGCACTCCGTCAAATGAGAAACAAAAGTGTCCATCTTTTTCACGGAGTTGATGAGAGGCTCAAGCTGGCCCCAGTGATGTATAAATAGTTAAGTCTCTAAAACTGAGTAACAAGTGTCTGTCAGTGTGTTGGTATCAAAATTCAAGCCATTTACTGGAACGTGATTTCTTCCCCTTCTATTTTGGTTTCTTAGAAGCCTTGGATACATATATGCCCACATATTTCTCTTCAAAAAAAGGCAAGCAATGCTTCTGAAATATGGAACATACCATATAAAACAGAGCAAGAATTTCCTTCTCATTGTTCGTCCTCCTGCACTGAGATGTGTAGAAGGGTCCACTGCTTAGTTAAGTTATTAAACAATTACTGTGTGCCACACCTTGAGGCTAGAGGTGGATAGAACAAATACAGTTGGCCATACATGAATGTGTGGTGTGTGCTTACTCTAACTAGGAAAGCAAGCAGTTAAAAAGAACACCTCTCCAGCTGCCACTCCGGAAGCACTTAGAAGTGTCTGCGTATCCTGCAGACCATATCTTGTTCAGGGATGCTGATGTGTGTGTGGTTGAAGGCTGGTGGGTACAGACTGTTTCATAAGGGAGGGCTTACATTAACACAGGGAGCATGCTTCCCTGTCCCCAACCAAATACCCAGCAAACTGTGCCAATAAGAAACAACTAAGAGCCAGGCACAAGATGCAGTACTAAAGCCTCTAGCTTTGAGAAGGTCAGAATTATCTAAGATAGAGGTTTCCAAATCACCACAAAGTTCAGACACCCTACTCCAGGGGTTCGAGAGGAGACAGAATTGATGGGTAAAATTGTGCTCAAAGCAAAGGTCTGAATAAAACTGTGTGCTCCACCCAGTCATCCCAGCTGTTCCTCCTTGCTCTGTCAATCAAGGCGCTACTGCATTTACTTGCACTTGTAAAAAGTTTTAAAACTATGATTACAGAGCAAAAAGCTCATTTTGCAGATATTATAGGGGGTTTTCTCTTCTTTCTAATATTATGCTTCTACCACTGGACATCAAATCATGTGTGTGTGTGTGTGAGAGAGAGAGAGAGAGAGAGAGAGAGAAAGAGAGAGAGAGAGAAAGAGAGAGAGAGAGTTTGTATGTGGATATGTGTATATTCACGTGTGTTGTATACAGACTTGAATGGGTTCCACTGCACATGTGTGAGGACAACCTAAGTGTTGGTTTCATTGTTGTTGCTGCTGCGGTAGCTGTTCCTATCACATATGTCAGGCTAGCTGGCATGCAAAGTTCCAGCCATTCTCCTGTCTTTCATGTCACTGTAGAAGCATTAGATTACAGACACGTACTTCCGCTCCCTGCTTTTATATGGGTTCTGGGAATTTGAGCCCCAGTCCTCATGCTTGCATGCAAACATTTTACCCACTGACCCATCTTCAAACCCCATATATTCTATCTTTGATCTTCTATACAGTACATCAAAAATGAAATGTGTCGACATCTGTTTGATTAAAAAAAAATAGAATATTCTCCTTGTCCCTTCTTACTATTACTCTTTATAATATACACAATGCAGAATTTAAAACAAGAAAATGTAAATATTTTAATAGATAGATAGATATGTGCCAATATACACACATATCTACATATGTTTATTCGGATGTATTTGTTTGTAAACACCATGGTGAAGCCTTCACAGGCATGATGTGCATTTTCTTCTGGTCTGAATGAAGCTGAAATGTGTATCACTTCATTTGACAAACTGTCTTGAATAATTCACGAGCAAAAGCGCTCAGCTGTGCTCTGAGCAGTGTCTTTAGGCAGAGCAGTTACACAGAGAGCTCAAGCCTCCTGTCTTAGTAAAGAACACGCTTCTCGTGGAAGCAGGATGCCTCTTCCCTTCCCAGTACACTTCTGAGACTGGTAGAGATGCTCGTTACCCATTGTGCTTGCCATCATCACTGTCCACATTCACGATGTTTTTCTTTACTTCACTGTCTTCTTTTCCAGCCAGGATCCCTCTTGAGAGATCAGGCTGACCTTGAACTCACAATTTCCCCCAAGTCAGTCTCCCCACTGCTGGTATTAGGGGGTTGCCACACTAGACCCAGCTCTTTTATGTTAGAGAAGCATGTCCGTATATCCGAGGAGTATCTTTGAGAAAATATTCCAAGAGCTGGTGTCTAGCAGGGCAACATTCTCATTTAATGGAGCCCTTTCTTTTCTTTCTTTTTTTTTTTCTTGCTCAAGCTTTGTAAAGCTGTGTTTCCTTTCCAACAGCCTCATGACCTTACCCTGTGGGTTCATCACTTGCTTTCCTGTTGGTAGTTGCTAAGGTAAACTTCTCTTTCAGAACGGCCACTGAGGTCAGCAGGGTTTAAACCACACCCTGCATAGCCCTAAAGAAAAAGTGCAGACAGACCTCAGAGTGGCAGTTTCCAGTGTTGGCCGCTGTTTACATTGGAGATGGCTGCTGGCAGTCTCCTTAAGCCCTCATAACATTCTGTAATCTTTTGACACAACTTTTGCAGCGTTAGCTACAGTGAGAAGTTTCCCTGATGTCAGGGGGAATGTCCTTGGAGACAGCTGCGCAGTCACTGTGCAGGGAGTGCTGATCTCTGTCTTTTGTAATGCCTCCAAACTAGGAGTTTAACTTTAAAAAATAAAATAAAATAAAATAAAATAAAATAAAATAAAATAAAATAAAATAAAAACATTGCTCTCTTTAATGTGGAAATGTCACACGTTGGAATGTCTTCTGGATGTTTCTCACAAACTCTACATTCCAGAAAAGCAAAGAAGTATGCATGTTAACACCTGTTTTCATATCTGAATCTATTGTGGGGTTGACATTTCAAAAAATATTAACAGTAGGAACATATGTTATGGTAGTTAAGTATGGCATGAGTCACTAGTGAAGATACGAGCTGCCATTAAATGTCATATTTCCTGGAGTGGAATTTAGGAATAACTGAGTAATTATTATAAGATTAGAAACTAATGAGAGATCTCCATAGTGAGAGAGATTTTAATGGTCTGTATATTAAACAAAAACAGTGAAATCCTACTGTTAGGAGGGAGTTTACTCATTTATTTAAAAATATAGAAAATAAACCTGCTAAGAGCCAAGCAGATATGTTGTGTGCCCTTAAATATGGAAAACCCTACTAAGGATGGCAGACAAGGAACTAGGCAAATAAAAATTAATATAATGGGTGCTAAAAAGAACTTGGAAGACATATCCAATAGTGTAGGTGGAGGTTAGCAAAGACCACCTAGGAAGAGAAGTATACAGACAAGATCATCATGCAGAGTTAAGAGTTGTACATTGTGTAGCTACCCGTGATGGCTCTGTTTAGATTGGAGTTTAATGAAGGGTCAATGAACACTGCAAAGTCCGTTTCTATACAGAGAGAGGATACACCCTGCCCTAGCCCCGTGAGTTGGGCTCAAAGGGAAATGTGTGCACGGTAATTTTGTGTTGCTCTTTAAATGCAGGTTCCCCATTTTTCCTGCTTTAAAACAGTATTTGAAGTTTCCCACATGAGAGCACTTTGCCATATTAGATTTTATTCTGGAAGGAGTTTCTTAGCAATAAGGACCCAAATAGAGCTGCAAAGTTGTTCACTCTTTCTCAATTATAGACCATTTTTCCCATTACACTTTAGAAGTAGGTTGCCAATAAAGGAGGCAGTTCAAAGCAACATCGTCTGAACATTGCTTTCTCTGGACAGTTGGGTCTAAGTTAATACCTCTTAAATCTCATTCTCTACACAAAAATAAATCTAGAGCCAAGAGTTTCATGTACTTTCACTGATTCAGAAAGAGAAGTCTCTGGGACATGTATCATTATTAAGGACCTCAAATGGCAGCAATAAAACAGAGGAACCATTTCCATTGAAAACATACTGGGAAGGGTTGTGAAGCCATCATGAACACCCAGTCGAGTGACCCTTGAGGTCCAACAGGGACCTGTAAGCCTACTGGGCTGATTTGTATCAGCTAGTGTGGAACACTGTATTGTTTAGCCACTAACAATCCATAAATCCTTTGTGAAAATGAATTACACCAAAGATTTACCCTGAGGGCTTCTTCTTGGTGTCTGGGCTGCCCGTGATAGGTAGGCTTGTGTAGAGTGACTCTGTGAACCTTCAGGCCCTTTCTGTCATACCTCCAGGACGATTTACTTTGGTGTGGTCTTCAGAACCAGAGGGTCTCTGATAATCAGAATCTAGCCGGAAATATCCAGTGAATTGTATCCAGTGGTTGTATCCAGTGAATCCATGATTGGTCAACATCTTTCCAGTGTGAAGAGAAAGACACACTACTGTAGGTCAACTATATGGCAAACTACTGCACAGACCAACCATAAAACACAGTACATTGCTGTAGATCAGCTGTAAGACATGTAAATGTTAGAAATCTTGAGGTGTTGAGAACCTTCAGTATTAGAAGCAATGTGCTAAAATCTAGTGATTGTGCACCCAGCAGTGTCCGGCGCTCACCCCGACCAGCAGGAATAAGACACAGGACAATCCAAGTTTCTTCTCAAAGCAGTTTACTTGTTGCATGCAATAATAGCTTAAGCTTAATGGTGAATCTCTCTCTTCTGGCTCTATCCCCACCGGAAGCAGCCAATTAAACCCTATCCTGGCCACTCACAGAATGCCACGTGGCTCCTGCTCATACGCCAGGAAATCTCGGGCTTTAGGATCATAGTCTCGGGCTTAGAATCATGTCACTGTTAACACAGCCTAATACCATATTAGGAGATATTTATGCCAGTAAAGCTGATAAGGCTGAGGCAGGCAGCGCCATCTTTAGGGAGCGGCAACTATGCTCCCTACAGCTCCCCCTTTTTTATTTTATTAGAGCGAGTGGCAACCAGCTCTCCAATGAAAAAACGTGCTCTAGGTCAAACGTAATTTTCTAGGCCAGGCCATCAAGCCCGTCACTGAGTACTCACGCAGCACAAGCCTGCTAAGGCCCAGGGTAAGCTGGTATCCCCTGTTGGCGTGGCCCCTGTTTTAGGCGATAGCCTGCCTGATCCTTACCTGTTGAGACCCCAGCACTAAACGCTGATAGGAGAAAGGCACACTCAAGAAGACATGTATCACTGCTTATCTGCAGCAAGTCAAACAAGGGGGGACTGGCCAATCTCCATGGCAATAGTGGCTTCAGTCAACATGACAAGATCTCTTTCTCTATGAACCCGCGTCCTTTTGCAGAGATACCACAGGCAACCAATGGAAACCAGGATCAGGCCTAAGGCTAAAGCTCCCATGCCCGCCCAGTTCCCAGATATGACATTGCATGTAGATTCTGCGCCAACAACTTCTTGATCATAGATGCTTCGAACGAGGATCACCATGGTGATGACAAACCTGTGGTTCTGCCGCAACTTTTGTCAAAGCTGGAAAAAAGCGACTTTCCTATAATGGACTAAAGCAAGAGGTTAAGCAAGTTTTATTGGCAATTTATCAATCCTTCAAGGATGCCAGCCAAATTCCAGGGGAGGCGCCATCCTCAATGGCTGCCAAAGCCTGATACACCATGGCTTTCTGACGTGCTTGTTCTCGTTTCATACGGCACAAAAGCCACAGACAAAATATAATTCCCACAAAAACTAGTGCTCCCCAGGCCAACATTCCAGGCCATTCCTTAATAAAGGAGAAGGCATTAGTAAACCAATGTGCAAAACCTTTTAGAGTAATTGGGTTAAGTTTGGTGCCATTCAAAGTAATAATTTGAGAAGCTAAATTCTTCGATAGTTCTTCTGCTTTCATTGACCAATTGCCTTTAAGAAACTCTGAAAGGAGGCGACTCTGTTCAAGAGACCGATTAAAATTAGCTTTCAGAGGGGTAACACACAATCCTTTAAGGGAAGAAACACAAGATATCTGCATAAGTTTAAACAGTTCTTCTACACTATCCTGTACTAGATCAACTCTTTGATTAACTAACAATAATCCAGAAGACACATGAGCATTAAAGTCTTCCTGGACAGTCAGAGCTGAGGCTGTTTCCTCTACAACACTATTAATGGTATCTGCCGTTTGAACTTGGTTGGTCATGGCAATGGCTGCTGTAGTAGCAGCAGCTGCTGAAATAACTATTGCAGATACGATGGCCGCAGTAATTCCAAAATCTCTCTTTTCGCGTAATAAGTTCAAAATGGGGAAATACTCAGGGTTGGCTTCTACTGGAACAGGTACAAAGGTAGGTAATTTTGCCAATAAAGCGGTATCATTACTTCCATCCCAACATTCTGCCAAATAACATGTGACAGTAGAGGAATTACAAGCTAAAAAGAAATTCTTAGGGTTATGAGTAACAAGAAAGAAAAATGGTGGTTTGACACATACGGGAGCAGCATCATAGGAATAATCAGACAACCGGTTATTATAATGTATGTTTGTTAAATTTACTTCACTGCCCTTACTACGAAGGGCTGATATGTTGAATAACTCAAAGGACTCTCCTAAAAGCCGAGCAAAGGGTGTAAGAGAAGTAAAAGCTCCTCGGCTATTAGATAACAGCCATTGGTACCAAGGCCAAACATTTCGTTTTCCTGTATGATTACCTGAATAATTAAATTGTGTCCCCTTTAATGGGGGAGAAAACTCAAATCCTGGAATAATTTCTTTACTGTATGTCTTTTCTTTGGCATGGGGTATGTTCTGAAGGAAACTCTTGCTCAGGTGGACAAGACGGAAGCACCTTGCGAGAAGTGGAATTGGAAAGATTAAGAGAATTTTCCGCAAAGGGCACCGTGCCATTATGAATCATAATCAGAGTAGTAACATTACGAGGTACAGAGGTATAAGTCAGAGTGTTCTCACTCCCATCTGTAGCTCCTGCTGTTTAGAATAAGGAACCACTACTGTGGCAGGTGGGCAACCAAAATGCTGTAGGCACTGCTGAACTCCTAGGAGTGCTAGTGCAGCGACAGCCGAGGGATAATGCTCAATTGATTTTCCAGCAGATACTTTAGGATAAATCCACAACAAAGGTCCTTCCTGCCATAAAATTCCAGTTGGCTGTCCATAGGTGGCAAGGATGCACAAAAGTATAGGTTTTCCTTCTTGCCATCGTTGCAAAAATGCAGATTGCAGCCTCTCCTCTACCTTCTGCAATGCTGTTCTCCCCTCTGGTGTTAGGCGTCGAGGGAAATCAAGAGCTGAATCACCTACTAAAATATTATATAAGGGTTTCAATTAGGCATCTTCAGATAACAACAAACCCAGTTAATGTCACCTAATAATCTTTGAAAATCATTCAAAGTTTTCAAATTGTCTTTTCTAAATTCTACCTTTTGTGGCACTATTTGCTTCACACCTATTTTGGCACCTAAATAATCTACAACTTGTNTGAATCACCTACTAAAATATTATATAAGGGTTTCAATTAGGCATCTTCAGATAACAACAAACCCAGTTAATGTCACCTAATAATCTTTGAAAATCATTCAAAGTTTTCAAATTGTCTTTTCTAAATTCTACCTTTTGTGGCACTATTTGCTTCACACCTATTTTGGCACCTAAATAATCTACAACTTGTCCCTTTTGCATCTTTTCAGGAGCTATAAACAGCCTTTTCTTTTCCAATAATCGACAAAGCTCTGCGTAAGCATCTTCAAGACACTCTGGTGTCTTGGAACAAAGAAGGATGTCATCCATGTAATGAACACATCTCAGCTGTGGAAACTTCTTTCTAATTGGATTAATAGCAGCCCCAACATAGAGTTGACACATAGTAGGGATATTGGCCATACATTGTGGTAAAACCACGCACTCAAAATGCTGATCTGGTTCTTCATGATTGTAAGAGGGTAAAGTGAATGCAAACCTTTCACTATCTTTGGAACATAAGGGAATAGAGAAAAAAACAATCTTTAAGCTGGTAAAGATGACAGAAGAGGTAATCCTCTCTGTACTGGCCCCATGATCTGCATTTGCTGGTTTATAGTGCACAAATCATGTAAAAGTCTCCATTTACCTGATTTTTTCTTAATTACAAATATAGGTGTATTCCAAGGAGACACAGAAGGCTTAATATGCCCTAACTCTAATTGCTCTTGTACTAAGTACTTTGCTGCTTCTAATTTCTCGGAGGATAGTGGCCACTGGAACCTCCGTCTTCCAAGTAATGGGTATGCTCTCCCCAGTGGCCACTAGGAAAAACCCAATCCATGCCTAGAATTTAGAGGTCGTGGCTGTATAGGACTCCTTCTGCCTTGCAAAGTCTTTCCTAACCCATGGGAGGGATGCCATCCCATGTTTCTCATCATACTAGTTGCACCTTCAGAATAATCTACTTCATTAGTCAATTTCATCTTCATAGCCTTCAAAAGATCTCTCACCCATAAGCTTACTGGCAACTCTAGGACATACGGTTGAAAAGACCCAGAGTGCCCTTCTTGATCTTTCCATGAAAGCATTCTGGCACTCATATCAGGAGATTTGGCATATCCAAGACCCTGCAAAGTTTGGGAAGAAACCTGCACCGGCCAGCCTTTTGGCCAATCTTTTAAGGCAATAATACTTCTATCTGCCCCTGTATCTAGAAGTCCTAACAATTGTTTACCATTTACTTCGAGCTTTATAGTGGGGCGTTGATCCAAATCCAAAGATAGAAACATCGAATCTGTGCCAGAAGAACCGAATCCACAGTTTCCCCTTTCCTGATCCTTAGAGGCAAACATATTATGTAAGCTAGGTAGTAATACAATCTGTGCAATCCTGTCTCCCAGTGGAGACTGCCACAATCCCTCGAGGGGATGAGGCAAGAATTTTTACTTCTCCTGTATAATCCGAATCAATAATTCCTGGGTGTATAATAAGTCCTTTAAGAGCAGAGGAGGACCGCCCTATCAAGAGTCCCACAGTATCCTGTGGGAGGGGTCCCTTGAAGTCAGTCCCCAAAGGCTGCACCCCCATTTGAGGTGTTAATACGATTCTGGTGGTGCAGCAGAGGTCCAATCCTGCTGAACCTGGAGTGGCTCTCCTGGGAACTGAGGGCATTGATTCAACTGTGGTAGATTCTGATTCTCTATTGCCCCATATATTCGAGGGACCTGGGGTCGCGGGCCCCGCCGCCCATTTTTTGGACGTGCACTTCCTACTGTTAGAGTAATAAGTTGCTCATCAACATCTCTACTTGAGCGATATTCTTTGACCCACTGATTTCCTTTTCTATATCTAGGGTACTGCACTTCCTGCCTAGAAAAGAAAGGACGGTAGTCACTTCCTGTCTTACTATCTCCGCCCCTTTCAGGACATTGCCTTTTAAAATGTCCTTGGCGTCCACAAGCAAAGCATGAACCATCGGGAGCATTTCCTCTCTTTTTTGTAAGTTGCATCACTGCTGCTGCTAGTCCTGCATTAGTAAGAGGCCCACCTATTTCTCGACATGCTTTTATCCATGCTTCTATACTCTTTCCTTTCCATGGTGAAATGGCATTCCTGCATTCCTTAGTGCATTGCTCATAAACCAATTGCTGTACAAAAGGCATAGCTGTCTCTGGATCTCCAAAAACCCTGCCTGCTGCTTCCATCATTCTGGCTACAAAATCCGAGAAAGGCTCAGTTGGTCCTTGGGTGATCTTGGTAAGATTTCCTGTCACTTGACCTTTATTGGGCAAAGCCTTCCAAGCTTTTATAGCTAGATTGCTGATTTGTTGGTATACCTCTCGTGGAAATACCAGCTGATTATTTACCCATTGACCTTGCCCTGTTAGCATGTCAAATGACCATTCAGGCCGACTGTTATGAGCATTAGTACGAGCCTGCTGCTGAGCATAATCAAAGAAAAGAGATTTCCAATCTAGATATTGTCTCATAGTCATGCATGCCTTCACGGTATCCGTCCAATCCTGAGGCGTCATAGCTGTTCTTCCTATTCTATCCAGTTGTGCCTGAGTAAAAGAGGCATTGACTCCATAGGTCTGTACCGACTCAACCAAGGCCTTCAATTGTTTAAATTCCAAAGGTACATGCCACCTCTGATCATTCTGTTCCACTACAGGAAATTTTAAAGAAGCCTCTCTCCAGGTCTCTGGACAAAAGGAGCTCAAAGATGGCGTTGCCTCCATGTTACCACGCCTTGTAGATTTTAAAGATGGCGTTGCTTCCATATAAGGAGGTGGACAGGGTGTAGCCCCATCCGGCCTTGGAGGGCAATTTCGCTTACTTCCTTGTTCCTGTTCCTGTTTCTTCAACCTCCCTTTCTTCCTCTCCTTCTCTAGACTAAGTGACTCCATCTTTGTAATAATAGCCTCCATTTCTTCCGCAAGCTTCTCTATCACATCTATCACATCTTCCTCTTCTGAACTTGCCGAATCACTGGACTCACTCAAACTTGGATATATACCTCCTCTCTTCCCTTTTTGCTTCTTGCTCTTTTCCTCTCGATACTGCTCTAACCTACACTCCTTCAACTCATCCGTTTGAGAGTATGCGGACTGACACTCCTTCAGATCTGCCTTTTGATAATGTTCCATTACTTCACCCTCCTGAGAATGCTCTGACCTGCTTTCTTTCAATTCCTCTACTACTGCCTCTGCTTTTCTCACTGCCCTTCTGCAGCTTTCACTCTCTAAGCACCCGCGGATAAGCTTCCAAACGGCCCTAACTCCTTCTTTCAGCTTTTCTTGATCCCAGGCAATATCTAACTCCTTTCCCAGTTTATCCCAACATGCTAGAGTTAAATTCCCTGACATAGCAAACCAGGGAGCAGCAGCATCTGCTTCCTGCAAGAAAGTATTTAAAACACGATCTGATAACTTAATTCCCTTTACTCTTAGTAATTCCTTTAGAGCTCCACGAACTAGGCAAACCTGTAAGTTACCCATGGTTTTACTTTTATACTTACCTCTTATCAAAACTCAGCCGCAAAAAACCGCAGGCTTATCAAAACACAGCCGCAAAACCGCAGGCCCCTTGCCTTATTATCTAGGCACTACCCCCGCCCTGTTATCCGGGCGAAAACACCGCTGGCCCCAAGCTGCAAAAACTGCAAGCTTCCTGCCCTGACCTCCAGGCACACACCACCGCAAAAACTGCGGGCCCAAGCCGCAAAAAACTGCAGGCTTGCAAAACAAAGCCGCACAAACTGCAGGCTTCCTGCCCAACTTACTGGGCACTTACCAAGCGCGCGTTGACTGTCCTTGAGTTTAGAAACTTTGTATAAGTTAAAATTCTTCTTCTTTGTCCCCGTACATGGGCCAGCACTTGTCCGGCGCTCACCCGGACCAGCAGGAATAAGACACAGGACAATCCAAGTTTCTTCTCAAGGCAGTTTACTTAAGAATACTTGTTGCATGCAATAATAGCTTAAGCTTAATGGTGAATCTCTCTCTTCTGGCTCTATCCCCACCGGAAGCAGCCAATTAAACTCTATCCTGGCCACTCACAGAATGCCACGTGGCTCCTGCTCATACGCCAGGAAATCTCGGGCTTTAGGATCATAGTCTCGGGCTTAGAATCATGTCACTGTTAACACAGCCTAATACCATATTAGGAGATATTTATGCCAGTAAAGCTGATAAGGCTGAGGCAGGCAGCGCCATCTTTAGGGAGCGGCAGCTAGGCTCCCTACACAGCAGGACCGATACGAATAGAGAGGTCTCAAAAGCTCCCACACAGAAGCATCTGCTCCCGGTGGATGCTAATATAAAGGAAAAGAATAAGATTTTGCTCACAACAGAAATATTTACTTCTCGCCAAGGATATAAGTCACTGTGATGAAAAATATGCTTTTCTTCTTATAGGACTATGAATATAAATGTGAAAACATAAGCTAGCAAATGTGGTAGAGAAGGAAGTATGTGGAGGCAGCAGGGTATGAGGAAAGGACATGCACTGTGAACCACGGCTTGTGTTTCTGGCTGCGATCTTAAGATGATGGGTTAACATTTGTGAATCTCTGGTTCTGCTTCATAGGATGATCTGACAGGAATAAGATGCAGGAGTAAAGATGAAGAATCTTCTGAATAACAAGTACCAATGCCCTCTCTTCTCCCTCTCCGTCTCCCTCTCTCTCTCCCTCTCCCTCTCCCCCTCTCCCTCCTCCTCCCTTCCCCTCTCCTCTCACCCTCACCCTCTTCTTCTCCTCTCTTCTCTTTGTCTCTCTCTCTCTCTCTCTCCTCTTTCATATTGGGTTTTGAGCATAGGACCTCGTTTGTCCATATTGTGCAATCACTTTACCACCAGACCTCCCATGGCTGGCCTTGAACTCATGCTCCCTTACTTCTGCCTCTGGGCAGCTGAGGTCTGCCACTATGCTCAGCTGAATCTGTTTCTTAACAGATAATTTAAGAATTCTTAAAAGTTATGCTCATTTTTCTACTATTAAAATTGAGGTTTAAAAAAAATAACAGGCTAACATTCCAGAAAATTGGGAGCCTCAAACAGAAAAGAATATGAAAATGACAGGTATTTGTGCTAGAGATTTTCAAACAGTATTTTTTGCTAGGAGTAATCAGTAGATTTATTGATGACTATGAATCTAGTTAAGAAAACTGGATACTAATATTCAACTGTTTACCAGAGTTCCTTTAACATTTGAGGAGTATTATTCCAATTATTTTCGAATAATCAACTGTTTATTTTTAGTTATGTATATGTAGGAATGTACAAATGATTGCAGGTACCCAAGAAGGCCAGAGGTATCAGACCTCCTTGAACTATAGTTACAACCAGCTGTGTGCTGCCCAATATGAGTGCTGGGAACAGAATTCAGGTCCACTGCATGCTCTTAACCATTCTTAACCATTTCCATATGACCAACTATTGTTAAGAACCTTTACCCACTGTATTTCCCATAGATATTCAGAAATTTTTCTTTTTGATAAGCCTTTGATATACCAGAAAATCATAATTCTTTCAAATATAAGTTGATGGCTTATATAGAATTAGTATACAAATCTTTGGAAGAGACTATCTCAACAGTAGGAATCTGGTCCTTTGTAGAGAGGAATGCTTGCCACTTGGTTTGGATGCATTGCTCTGCAGAATGCTTTGATCAGCTGGTGGCTCCAGAGATGACTGTTTAATGCAGAGCATAATTGGGCAATGGCGTGGATAGCTAGAAAGAAGTTAGGAATGAGAAAAGGCTGTATACCCAGTAGCAGAGAAGCACTAGCCAAATGGATATCGCTGTGAAGGGCAGAAGGGGTCATCTGTGCAGTGGAGGAGTTGATAACAGTTTAGAAAGGTAGGACACTGCAGCAGTAGGATATAGCATTGCTAGTATCCGAGAGTTCTAGCATAAGGCGACAGTGAGGTTGCCAGGCATCCAAAAGATCAAACTGACTGGGTAACTTCTGGGAAACATAAGCACTAACATTTAATAGGAGCTCATCAATATGCTAATTACTATATGATATGCTCTTACTGAATCTTTAAAATGCTACAAAAATCAATGGTGTTTTGTTTTGTTTTGTTTTGTTTTGTTTTCAAGACAGGGTTTCTCTGTATAGCCCTGGCTGTCCTGGAACTCACTCTGTAGACCAGGCTGGCCTCAAACTCAGAAATCCGCCTGCCTCTGCCTCCCAAGTGCTAGGATTAAAGGAGTGCGCCACCACTGCCCAGCTAAATCAGTGGTTTTTAAAAAAATTCCCATCTTACCAATGGAGAAAGTGAATCTCAAATACTATAATTAACTTGCCCAAAATTACAGGGTTTCTAAATGGTGTGGCTAGAGTCTGAGCCAATGTCTGGCTGACAAGCCAGCTCCACTTGATCACTCTATACCATCTATTAGGCAGGGCAAGATCCAGAGGGGAATCATCAGGAAAGTGGGAAAGAATATCAATATCATAGTCTGGATTCAGGGGCTAGACTACAGCCCTATGGAGGAAGCCAAAACAACTTATACACACAAATAACAAAAATGGACTCTCCAGGTTGCATTTAAATGTCCAAGCACATGTATGTGCAACAATAATAATCAGAGAAAAGGAGGCTATCAGTCCTAGAGTGGAGGAACACAGGAAGAGTGGAGAAAGAGGACATGCGAGGGGCTGAATGAATGAAAGAGGAGAGAAATAACTTAAACTTAAATTTTATTTTAAAAATGAATATGAGGAAATTCTGCTGTTACAGCTAAAGGACTTATAACTCAATAATAAATGACAAATAACCCATCCTATTTATTTATTTATTTATTTATTTATTTATTTATTTATTTTGTATTTTTTTAATGTATGAGTGGTCTTCTGCAGGTACATGTGCATGCCAGAAGAAGAATCAGGTCCCTTTATAGATGGTTGTGAGCCCGCATGTAATTGCTGGAAATTGAACTCAGGACCTCTGGAAGAGCAGCCAGTGCTCTTAACTGCTGAGCCATCTCTCCATTCCCAGATAACCTATTTTTTTAATGGAAAAAGAATTTGAATATGTTTATTTGCAAAAGAAGGCATATAAGTGGCCAATAGACACAGGAAATGTACTCTGCATCATAAACCATTAGATAAACAGGCATACTGGGGTACCACTTTATATGTACTAGGATGACTCTTATTAAAAAAAGATGGACAATACCAGGTATAGGTAGTTCTATTTATAGGTAAAGAATAGGATGAATACATTGTGGGTAGGATGCAAACACTGCATCCATAGAAGAATTTCTGACAGTTCCTCAAAAAGCTAAACATAGAGTTACCATATGAGCTAATGATCGGTAAATAAGGGTCTCATCCATGAGAGACTTGAACATTCATCTACTGAAAACTCATTGTGTGCACACAATAGCCTCCCTGCTCATCGTAGCAAGAAGATAGAATAGCCCAAACATCTGTCAGCTAGTGGCTGCAGGATGCAAAATGGGACTGCATCCTAAGAAGGAATGATGTTCTAACACAGGTGTACCTTGAAGACACCTGAGGGACCATGCCAGTCATGTGCTTACTATAAGACTCTACTTACAAGCCACTCTCAGAACAGGCAAATTACACTGTGGTCTCCAGAGGCTGATGAGAAGAGAGTGAAGAATAACTGCGAATGAGTTTAGAAATTGGGTTTGGATGGCACAAATGTTCTAGAGTCCAAAAATAATGAGATGGTTTTACAACTTTGCAAATGCATGGAAAAACGACTGAATTGTATTAAAAGGGTAGGGTAGGTTCTATGACTAGTGAATTCCGTGTAAAGTTAGAGTCCTGATGTCAGTCTAACCATTGTGGAATAAATCCGGGACATTGCTTCCCTCTGTGGTATGTTTCTCTTTAATAAAGCAGGCTCTACAGGAATGTTACTAGTTATGGCACAGAGAAGCCACTTTATAGCCATCTCTTGCTCATTCTATATTTGATTTCACAAATCTCTAAATATATCATGTTCCTTCTAGTTTAATTTAGCTGTAGCATGACCACAAAAATACAGTATTGCTTTGAAATCCCAAGTAGCAGTTACAACCAGCAGTCCAAGAGCCTACTCAACCTAATTAGTAACAGCTCCATGGGGCTCTGTGTTTACAGAGATCCTGAGCCTGGATCCAGGCTGGGTATGAAAAGTGGACTCAGAGATTCAGAGCAGTGATCTTAGACTAGGCAGTGGTAGATACGGTAGGAACATTTCAGTTGGTTAATTACGATAGAACAATGCATTGCTCTGCTGGGTAGATAAGCCTGAGGACACACTCTGATACAACCAGTAGATATATTCACACAGCATGCCCCATAACTTAACTGGAGATTTGGAATCTCAATATTGTGAAACAGTCAGTATTTATGGATGACATGTCAAAAATCGCTCAATAAATAGCACTGTTTCATATGATTTTATATCAAGGTATTTTTGAATAATACAATGTATGCTGCAAAGGTTCTTAACAAGCGATCATTAGCATATGCTTACAAGGATATCCTAAGTGAGAAAGAATATCTAGAGAGATGGGAGGCGTAGTCTTCCATAGGAAATGATAGATTCACCAAGGGCTATTTTGGAGAAAATTACCGCACCCTCTCCCTGCAGCTAATATAATTGCTGACCACTCCATGACTAGGAGTAGGATTGTATACACAACTCCTTGCTCCGTACTGGAATTTGGTCTGACTTAGGCTGAGGTCTTGGGCATGTTATTATAACCACTGGGAGTCTATATGCACATCTGTCCTGCTGTGTGCAGAAAACAATGCTTCTTTGGAGTCATCCACCTCCCCTGACTCTGTGATCTCTTATTATTGGAACCTCAGCCAGTTGTAGACCACTAAGTGAATTGCCACCCACTACAACAGATTTTCTTTATTGAGGTGAATTCATCCTCCTGCCTGATCCTTCGTGTATCAGGAATTAGAGGTGTGCATCTCTGTGACCAGTTCAACACAGGCTTTATATCCATCCTCAACAAAAAGAACAGATAGCACCGATCGTTGGCTGATATGAACCTGCTATTACACACATTCAGTGACTTTTGAGTTCTACTTAAACCATCTGATCCCTCTAAAACATGCCTAAAGGAACCTATGGTGCACTCCCTGTGATAGGCAAAGGGAACCTAGACAATGAGCTCTATTTCTTTGCAGTGGAAGTGGTCCCTCCAGATGACTCCAGATGCAAACTTGAAAACCTCAAGGCTTGAGCTTTCTCTGCTGTAATGTGGAAAGGAAGGAGGGAACTAAGGCAGGAGAAACTGGGACACGCCCAGGAGACCTGAGCCTCTGGAGCAGCAGCAGCTTTGGGATTTATCATGGATGCTGGCAGCCACAGTGTGAACTTTCTTCTTTCCTCTCTTATGCCTCGCTTCCCACCTCTTTACTTCTGCAGGAAAAGTAGCCCTCTCCGCACCTCCCCATCTGTCTTAGTTAGGGTTACTATTGGTGCCAAAAAGACCATGACTGAGAGCAACTTGGGCATGAAAGGGTTTCTTTCTGCTTTCAACTTTCAGATGAGGACTATCTCTGAGGGGAGTCAGAGTAAGAACACAAGGTAAGTACCTGGAAGCAGGAGCTGGAGCAGGAACCAAGCTGCTTACTGGCTTCCTCCTCCTGGCTTACTCGGTTTGGAAGCAGGAGCTGGAGCAGAAACCAAGCTGCTTACTGGCTTGCTCCTCCTGGCTTACTCGGTTTGGAAGCAGGAGCTGGAGCAGAAACCAAGCTGCTTACTGGCTTCCTCCTCCTGGCTTACTCGGTTTGTGTTCTTATGCACCTCAAGATGACCTTCCTAGGGATGGTACTGCCCAAGTGGGCTGGGCCTACCCACCTAAACCATCAACCAAACAAATGCCCTGTGGGCTTTCCTATGGAGGCGTCTTCTTAGCTGAGGTCCCCTCTCCTCAGATGACTCCAGCTTGATTCAAATCGACAAAAATCTAACCAGCACACAGTCCCTTCTCCACTCCACTTCATTTCCTGCCTACTGAGATGTTCTGAACAAAGAGCGGCGAAAACAGGGTGGCTTGAACACATCCCGTGAGATTACAGTGATCCAAATCTTTACTAACCAACCCCTTGGTATCTAGAGCTTAATTTCATGATTGAGAGCTAGTAGGCACCACAGCTTGTGAATGGTGAGTGGGTACCATGCATTTAGAGCAGTGCCTGGTCCCTGGGGATTAGCTGTACAAAGGACATCTGCTGTCAGCAATAGCTTTAAGGATCAGGCTTACCTCATGGGTGGCCTGAGATGGCTCTCAAAGCTATTGTCACTCATGAGCAGCTGCCACATGAAGATTGCCTACTGGAGATAAGCTTGTTCTTGGAATCTTCCAGCTCATCAAGATGGCATTCCGTGTCCTACATGGAGGCTGATCATTTGCTGAGCAGCTGCTGACCTATCAGAACTGGCCACAGTTGCAGAGATCCTAGCTGTCTGTGGTGGCCAGTTGGGGCAATAAGTGTGGGAACATGAGTGGAAGGAAATCAAGCAAAACTTAAGTATTTCAGAGCTTTGTGGTAAGAGAACCCAATCTACCAGGGGTGGTGTGGAAAGCCACATGATAGAAAGCAATGGGTTAATTCAGGCACGAATGTGGAAGCTTCATAGGTAGACATATGCAGTCTACAACTTACACTTCCAAAGAACAATAAACAAATGATTCACTAGACTAGGAGTCTAGGAGTGGCCAGAGTAGTGTGGAAGGCTTACACTGATGTTCTTGGCTTCATCGCACCACTCCCACCCCATCCTTCATAAGAATATGAGTCCATTTCCTGGCCAGCTGGCAGAATGCCACTTATCCATATTAGCAGGATAGGGGCAGAGACAGAAGACGGTGGCAAAGAATTAGAGAAAACATGAGGATGGGGAAGGTAACAGGAGACAGGGGAGAGAAAGAGGAGAGGAAACAACAAATTAGAAAAGGAAGACAGAATGGGAGTAATCCTGCTGTGTCCACTGCTTTCCAAGCCCTGTGCAATGTATTCTACATACTCTTTCTATTTAGATATCAGAGCTGTGAGATTTATATTTGGTTAGGAAAGAATCTAGGGAACGGGAAGCTAATTCTTAAATTAAAAAAAAAAAAAGGCTTACATTTTGTCTGGCTAGGTCCCAAGAGCCAGGCTGAGTAACTAAATCAATTTAGTCTATTCTACTGATACAGGCTAAGTGCAAATTAGATCATTTGTTCTGGGGAGGGGGAGGGTTGAGTGCACCAAGTCATCCTGTTTTGAGGCTTTTGGGTCCAGGCTGCTCATCTGTTCCTTAGATTCAATGCCCTGAGCCTGCACCCTACCCATGTGAGGACCAGGATGCCGAGTTCATTGTGCTAGATAGACCTGATGTGGGATGTAGAAAGGCACCAAACATTGGCCCGTGTCAGAGTTTAGAGGAATTGAAGGGATGGAAAACTGGACTCCACTCTCTTGAAAAGCCCACATCTCAGCCTCAATCTGTGGTCAAATGGGGAAGTGGCTGCTGTATGGTCAAACCGTGTAGAGGTGTCCAGCCTTTGACACTGTCGTATGGTATCCTTTACAAATGTGTTGGAATGCATTAATACACCGTAGGATGCATGGGGCCCACAGGGTGTGGTTAGATGTGGCCATTCCACAGGAGACCAGAGACCCAGTGTTCAGGCAATTCCGTTGGGATGAAGCAGTGCAAGCTCTGTCTTCCCACAGATTTATGGACCAAACGGTTGTCTTCTCTCCAGGTTGCCTCAGAAGACTAATTCCTTGTCTTTGATTCTCTCCCTTTCAGGCCATTATGTTTATGTGGACACCTCTTTTGCCAGGCAAGGGGAGAAAGCTGTACTGCTGAGTTCTGATTTGCAGGCTGAGGAGTGGAACTGTTTGCGCCTGGTCTACCAGATAACCACACCTCCGGGATCTCTGTCAGACCCCAGCCAGCTGAACCTCTATGTGAGATTTGAGGATGAAAGCTTCGACCGCTTGCTTTGGTCCACTAAGGAGCCTTCAGACAGCTGGCTCATAGCCAGTTTGGATCTTCAAAACAGCTCCAAGAAATTCAAGGTAAATGGGGTTTAAGAGGAAGATGTGAGGGTGTGTAGCATGTGCTTCATGCTATATGAGGTCTTAGAGCAGTGGTTCCAACCTTCTGAATGCTACAACCCTTAAATACAGTTCTTCATGTTGTGGTGATTCTCCAACCATAAAACTATTTTTTGTTGCTACTTTATAACTGTAATTTTGCTACTGTTATGAATTGTAATATAAGTAGCTGTGTTTTCTGATGGTCTTAGACAACCTCAATGAAAGGGTCGCTCTACCCCCCATAGAGGTCACAACCCACAGGTTGAATAGCAATGTTTTATAACAAGTAATTCACTACAGTTAGTTACATCATGGAAAATTAATGTAAGTTAATATTTGCTCATTCCTTAAAAGAGTGTCTTCACAGACTTTCTCCATCTATTAAAAAAAGTAAGACTCTAAATGGTGCCTAAGTTGACCTCTTCGGTGAGAATGGATCATCAGGAGTATTTTGTTGCCAGCAATTTTGCTTCACCCTTCTTCATTGTTTGTGGGATATGTTTATGTCATCTTCCTAATGTGTTAGCTGCTCCCAGGTTTGAACAAGGCATTATCATAAAAGGGAACACTAAAATGCCTGCAAAGAGGAAAGTTATTTACCAGGCATGTTTCTTTTCCTTTTCAAAGAGGCTAATTGTTCTTCTGTCTGTGGTGCTCCGAGAAGAAGGCAGAGGATGTAAGAAGTGGAGTGTGGTGTTGAGCCAGGACAGAGCTAGAGTGTGGCACGCATGAGAGTGTCGCTGGGAGCACCACAGAGCCACCAGGAGACCCTGTTGCTAGTGCGTTCTATTCCTAGGTTCAACTCTCTTCTTTGAAAGGCTTTAAAACAGAGCATCTCCCTCTAGCCCAGTCTGTTGGGAGTCTCCCCAACAGATAGCTACTGAGAAAAGGAACATTGGGAGTCTGAGTTCCTATGTTATATTATCCTCCTATGGTTATCACACCCAAAGCTGCCTGAATACTTGCAAAATATCCTCCTGAAGCCACAAAAGTAAAAGCTATGTGAGAACCAAAGCCAGACGTGAAATCTGCCTACCACCTCCATGAACACAGGGGGATGTGAAAGTTAGGATAACACGGAAGGGCATATGACTCCAGGCTTCTGATGGAGACTTCGCTCAGGTCCAAGTCCTCAGGGTACATATGTGTTTGTGTGTGCACAGGTACAAATGCACACATACACAGTCCATAATAAAATTCATTCAGCTGCTATGAACCACACTGAATAACAACTTCTGACTAAGAACTGAAATGTTGGACAAGAAACCCAGAGTTTTGGTGCCTGACTCCATTCCCCTGTGTGCTGTACAGATTTTGATAGAAGGTGTCCTGGGACATGGAAACACGGCTAGCATTGCCCTCTTTGAAATCAAGATGACAGCCGGCTACTGTATTGGTAAGTTTGGAGACTGTGGCAGTGGGATGCAAATCTCTTCCTCTGTCTACAGCCAGAAAGCAGCAAATTGATCCTGAAGGCCCAATGAAGTCTTGGAGCATGATGCAAAATGCTAGCCTTTGTTCTTTGCTAGGGTCACCTGAAGATGGGACATTGATCCTCCATCTTCAGTGTGGAAAGGCTCATTAACATTTGCTCTTACTGGCTGGGTTAACAAGCAGAAGCCACTTCTCCCTAGGGCGATGCTCTCTAACCCCACCTAGCTCTGATAAAAAATAATTGCTGGTTTGCTGTGAACTCTGTGTGTGTGTGTGTGTGTGTGTGTGTGTGTGTGTGTGTGTGTGTGTGTGTGTGTCCTTTGCCAGAAGAATGGACAGTCTATCTTGTCACCTACTTTCCTGTTACACTGTTGCTGCTATCTTAATGATCTCGACTGTCACTTAGATCCTAGCTCGTGTAGGCAGGATCAATTGTCTGCATGACAATTTTGAGAAGGCGGGAAGAGAAGACAGCCCCTGGACCATGGGAGCCTGACTCTTCCTCCTTAGCCACTGGCCATAACACTTTACATAATGAGAGGCTGGTGTCTGCGAAGGTGCACATGGGAAGAATGGGTTCTCTGGGGGGCAGAGGCTGTGGGATCTGAGCAGACAGGTACAAATCCCAGAGCTGAGTGAGTAGTCAGTACCTTCAGGGAGCTTCTTACAGAGACGAGACTCAGGGCAGGGAGCCTGGGTTTCTGGAATTATGAGGTAGGGAGGTGTTAGAGTTAGCCTGCAGGGGACAGGTGTGCAGCTGTGGCTTCCAGATGCTGGCACTGGTGTCCATAAACTAGAAACAAGGAAATACAGATCCATAGGACCTAGGAAAATACCAGAAGAGACACAGATTTGCAGGGATTATAGAACGAGGACCTTAAACTGGGGGGGGGGGGAATCAGAGAGTAGAAAAGGAATAAAAAATCAGTAGATCTGAGAGATGCCTCAGCATTGACAGTATTTAGACTGAGGACTCGGAACTGAAGTGAGGGAAGGGTCAAAGACACTCCTGAACAAGGAGCCTAGACAGATGCCCTGTGCTCTGGCTTCTGTGTTTGGTCTTTCACTGATACCTTTAATACAATGAAGAAAAAGAGACTAAAAAAATGTACTTTCTGTAGATGCAGAGAACTTCCATCCAGGCTCCTCCTTTGCACATGTACACACACACACACACACACACACACACACACACACACACATACACTCACACTTGTCCTCATCACCTGTAAAAAAACGAAGCTGGTTCCTGTGATGACTGAGAAGTAGAGTTAAGGGTGGTTGATAAAGTGCTGGCACTCAAGAAATGTTCAGTGCTTGCCCCCAGATGATATGGTGGCTTCTGGTTTACTTACAATAAGAAAGATGCAACTCTGTCACCCTTCCTTGCTCTGTGTTCACCTCTTCTCTTGGTTCCCCTTCGGTGCAATTGGATTAAAAACAGTATCTATCTCCAGGAGCTGTGCTGAGGACTAAGTGAGTCCATAGAAAAGGCTTAGGCTGGTACCTGGCACACAGAGAAGGATTTTGCTCTTCATTCCACTCCGTGGCAGCCCTTGGCACTACAGGTCGAGCATCAGTTGGCAGATGCTGCCGTGGAAATTTGAAAAAAGAAATTTTAAAATTTGTCAGTGCACACTGACAACTGTCCCAGCTAGCATTCTGGTGGGAACGGGGTGGCTCTGTGGGGTGTGGGAGTAGAGATAGAGATCTGCCTCTGTAATTTGAAGAAAGCCCATCGACATCAACCAGACCACAAAGCTTTGCAAAGTAAAAATGCCAGCAGGTTCTGGCATGGTGACCAGAATTAGTGCCAGCTATGACTCATAACCTGTCATCTGGCTAGCCAAGGATGGTCAAGGCCATCTTTGACCCTTTGCTTCCTAGCCAGGACAGAGGGAGGACTTACTAGCAAGTGCAAAGGGTGGCTGTATGGTCAAGACTTCTGGTTAGGCTGTTTATTCTGTAAAGGGCCTAGCTCACCATGGTAACCTGGCAGTGATGGAGATGGGTACTAACCCTGATGTCAGCCTCCCTCCCCTCCTTTAGTGGAACCCAACAAGGGAGGTGGAGCAGTAGAGAAGGACAGGATGGGACTCATCCTTTGTTTGATAATTGCAGGATTATGGGGTCAGTGGCCGGGTTAGGTTTATAAATTCCCTGCTAAAAGAGTTAGTTGATGAGAAACAATGTATAGGAAACACAGCAACGTTCCTAAGCACAGAGATTTTACTTCAGTCTTCCCCATCTCTAGGCAGGAATCACAGAAAAGCCCTGGTCCCAGTGCACTTCTCTCCCACATACTCTCAGTCGACTCTTATTCATCAGACAAGTGGGGGATTTTCAGCATCTTGGAAACATGCCTCTGAGTTCTAGAAGTCTTGTTCACCATAGAGAGATGGAGGGCTGGGCCATCAAGGAGCAGTGAGGGTGGTGGAGAAAATAACTGAGGAATAACTCTAAAATAGTACACTAAAATAGACACATTGGAGCTGGGAACACAGGTCAGTGGTAACGTGCATGATGAACACATACATACAAGACCTTGGATGTGGCCCCAGGACCAAAGCATTGACCAATTAATTAATTTAGGAGGCAAAAGTCATCAGCTAATATCAAGCATGGGCCATGTGCTCTGATTCTATACTGAGAGTTGTCTGTGCCTGCAGTACGATGTTGTGGGAGTGTTGTCTCCAATTCACACATCAATCAACAGATTCGGAGAGATGGTAAGTCCCACAACAAGCCACATGGCTAATAGGAGAAAGGGCTCAGAGAGGCAATGATGAAATCAGAGCATCGATTCATTACTGGATCTCTCTCCTTGACCAATATTGTTCTGAATTTCTGGTCGATGGTTGAGAAAAAGAGCCCTTAGAATGACTAAGGCCCGAGTATGCAGTCAGTACGGGTGTCCCCCTGGTGTAACTGCAGGTCCATGAAATGTCTGTCTATGTCTCTCTCTCCAGACTGTGACTTTGAAGAAAACCATCTCTGTGGCTTTGTGAACCGCTGGAATCCCAATGTGAACTGGTTCGTGGGAGGAGGAACCGCGAAGAACACCCACTCCATCCTCCCGCAGGATCACACCTTCAGGAGTGAGCACGGTGAGCCGGCCACAAATGCAGTCTTCTTTCCGGAGTGAATGTTGCCTTCAACTCCCACCACCTGGCTTTTGTCGACAGAAGAAGGGGTGGGGACACACTGGAAGATCAGTTGGAAGAGGCAGAAGAGAGGGACAATCTATGAGAC
Source organism: Mus minutoides (assembly GCA_902729485.2). NCBI lineage: Eukaryota > Metazoa > Chordata > Mammalia > Rodentia > Muridae > Mus > Mus minutoides. Next base: position 2,954,373 of record LR749519.1, on the reverse strand, counting down.
AGAAACAACTGCAGACATAAGCTTGTAGCTAAGGAAGCCACAAAGTCTTTAGCTCATCTATAACCCTGGCTGTTTTTACATTTCCATGAAATGTTTTACTTTTTTATCTATTGGCTGTTCTCATTTCTAAAGACAAGGCTGTCTTCATTAAAAATAGATCACAGGGTGACCAGCCCTTAAGAATTTCCCATGAGACCACCAATGCTAATGATTATTTCTTCAGAAGGGTGCAATAGGGCCCCCTGGTGACCAAGTATGCAAGCACTCTGCAAGAAAATTGCAGAAGCTCTCACAGTGAGGGCAGGAGAAAGCCCGAAGGTAAACCAGAGCAAGGGTGTGTCCTTCCTCCAGTGTCTCATTGGTCACACCTGGTCTTGGTAGTTTTGTAAATCACTATGTCTCCTCATCTCCAAGACAGATCAGTCCCCCAAAAAGTCTGTGGTCTTCTCTAAGTATTGAGAAGATCCTGGCTTTCCTTGAAAGCGAATGAAAGGACATTGGATCCTTTGCATTTTCACTCCTGATACACCCTCGTAGATAGTAAAGGGTCCATTCAGTTTTGATTAGATACTCATGACAGCGTGGACCCTTGGCTGGACACAAGGCAACTGTTTGTGGTTCCTTACTGTCTGTCCTTCACTGACTGCAGTTTCTCATTATCTAAATGTTTAAGAACATGTCTCCATCTTTGCGTCCAGCGTATCCATTCTGCAGGTCACCTGGGCTCTGGAGTCTACATCTTGACAACACCGCTCTCTTTGTTCATACTCCCCCTCCACCTTGTACCCAGAATCTCAGACTCAGTTTCCCACAAGGGCCAGATAGATTAAGCAGGTGGCCTGCAGACTAAATGAGAACTGTGGCAAAATAGACAGTAGACACCTGTGCTGAGTGGTCTTCTATGATTACCTTGTATAAGAATGTACGCCCACAGCCGGGCGTGGTGGCACACGCCTTTAATCCCAGCACTCGGGAGGCAGAGGCAGGCGGATTTCTGAGTTCGAGGCCAGCCTGGTCTACAGAGTGAGTTCCAGGACAGCCAAGGCTACACAGAGAAACCCTGTCTCTAAAAACACAAAAAACAAACAACAACAACAAAAATATTGTAAACCCACTTCATAAGTATTTGGATTTTTTTTCTTAAGTTCAGAAGGAAGAGGGTATTTAAAAAAAATGAATATTTCAAATAAGTAAAAAAATATAGTGAATATGTTTTAAACCAACATAAAGAAAAATACTATATGCGCTAATAAAGGGTTAGCTAGCTCCTCCTTTTCAGCCTCAATTTAAAGGCTTCTTTTAGACCTCACCTGCAGGAACTCAGCTCAGTGTTAAGAGAACTTGTCTAGCCTGTACAAGATGCTGGACTTGGTCCCCAGCACAATAAACAACCCCTGCCCCCACAGAAACTTACAAAAGAAAGCATTGAATTGGGAGCTTTCTTACAGTTTCAGAAGTGAGTTCATAGCCATTGTGGCAGATAGCATGGCAGCAGGCAGGCAGGCATGGTGCTAGAGTGCAGCTAAGAGCTTACATCTGATACACAAGTCAGAGGAAGGAGGGACTGCGCCTAGCGTGGAAAGTCCCCCCTGTCCTCCCCAGTGACATGCCTCCTCCAATAAGGCCTATCTTCTAATCCCTATCAATAGTTCTACCAACTGGAACCAAGCTTTCAAACATATGAGCCTATGGGAGCCATTTTTCATTCAAACCACAACAACCACTCAACACACATATGCTCATCACACACACACACACACACACACACACACACACACTCCATGCATGAACACCCATAAAGTCATCCTAATACTTAAGTTGAGGCATAAAGAGATGAGCTCTGAAGATTCTAAAATATTTATCTAAGGAGTTCCACCCTCACGATAACAAAGGTTCGCCCAGTGTGACTCTTGCAGAAAAAGAAAACTAGCAACACTCTAAAGAAGATAGAAATTGCCTCTCTTATTTCATTTGCCTTGTATTGGATATATTGATTTTCTCTGCACTCTATCAATTTGGGTGGCAAAGGAAAGATTAAATGATCCAGATGTCTGCCTGCAGCAGCAGATTTTGCTCTCTGTGGACCCATCTCATGTTCGTTCACATACTGGAAGCAACTTAGGCCCTTGCTTTTGGTAAGAAGTAGAGAATCACACAGCTGAGATCACGGGTGTGGAAGAACACATTCCTGGGTCTTTGTGCTGTAGAAAAGGGAATGATGAATGCTTCATCTGCGAAATTCTGTGTTGTTATCTGTTTCCTTTCGTTAGCTTGTATGTTTCTAACAGTTTTCCCCAGACAGTGAGCTCTGATTTTTCCAATGATGTTGTCCCCAACATCTTTTTAAATGATGGAACAGATACTGCACTAGGAATTGTGGGATTTCCTTGAGATATGGAAGGAGACATGATTTTTTTTAACTTTCCTTTTTTGTTGATATTTTACGAAGCAAAACAAAATCATTTCAGGAGGTAGGTTGCTGCCAGCACCGATCATTACCATTGGCACCTTGGCTAGAAGGGAGATAATTGATGGAAAAATAATAAGGAAAATTCATTATTTTCCTGCGGCTTGAGGTTTTTGGGGGTTTTTTGTTTTGTTTTCTGTTTTCTAAAAAAAGACCAGCTGCTCAGAATCCCACTCTGCAGGGAGCTGGACAAAGATTCAAAACCCAAAATCAGATCAGAATGATTTTATTCTCCCAAAGCCCATGAGATGCATGAATCAGCTCTCCATGGTCAGGCCATTTTTCTCACTTGGGTTGGGATGGAGTTCGAGTGTCATCGGCACCTACTCATTCTCTCTGCATCAATCTGCACAGGTCATGTCATTATCGCCCAGTGGGAGTGTGGCTTTGTTAATTCCCTAGCTTTGCCTGCACACACGGTCTGCTGAATACACACACACACACACACACACACACACACACACACACACGCACACGCACACGCACACGCGCACGCGCACACACACACACACACACACACACACACACACACACACACTATGTATTCCTAGTCATCTTCACAGATTAACAGCCTCGTTTCCAAGGATTAAATGCAGCTAGGGCACAACTCCCACACGTCTCAGGAGATGCAGACCTTCTCTCAGGCTCTTCCACAGAGCAGCAACAGCAGGGAAATATGCTTCATCTCTTCCTGTGTCTTCACTTTTCTCTTCTTTGGCTTTTCCCCACTCTTTGTACCACTCTGGCTTCTTTGATGTTCTGGAGGCATAATGGGATTCAGAACATAAAAGAAGGACAATGGACATAAAGCCTTACCTGTCTGGTGTTGGTTAATCTTAGGTTGATGCCCTTAAACTGGAAATACCAAAGTCTCCTTCTCCCATGGCTGATGAGATTTGCATTCTACAGTTCCAAGAAAGAAATGATACTCTTTCTGGCTGACCATCTCTGAACCTCTATCAATCAGCTTTTAGGGGTAATGGAATCATCTAGAACTTCTCTACCGCTGTTACTGTGCAAATAGTCTTAGGAGGATTTTTCTGAAGTGCAGTAGCCCACTTAGGCCAAGAGAAAAGTCAATGTTTCTGCTCCATCAAACTCTGGAAATTCATTGGCAACAAACTTTGTCCTCTCGGCTCTATCTATCAGATTCTTGCCTCTGCCTATGTGCAAGGAAGGCAAGTACTTTTCACTGATCACGTTCGCTCTAGAACTCCAATCTAATCCAGGCTGACAAAATGGCTCATTGGGTAAAGTGCTTGTCATGCAAGCATGAGGACCAGAGTTCAGATCCCTAGAACCCACATAAGCAGGGTAAGCCATTTCCAGATTCAGGGGATTAGCTCGAACAAGCTGGCTAGCCAGGTCAGCTGTGTCAGCAAGCTCTGGGGGGCAGCTAAGAGACTCTGCTTCAATGAATAAGGAGAAGGATCTTGAGGAAAACTCCTTGAAAAAGAAAAGGAAAAAGAAGGGGAAGAAGAGGAAGAAGGAGAAGGAGAAGAAGAAGGAGGAGGAGAAGGAGGAGAACAACAACAACAAACAAGCAAACAAGCAACAACTCTCATCTCCTCTATGCAAAGACCCAAGGCAACTGCAGAACTGAGAACTGTCTGCTTATATGATGATGAGATTAAGAGTCAACTTCCCCTTTCCATTCCCTCTCTTAGCTGCTCCCCTTGGATCAAGATAAGAAAGAGAAAGAAAACATGCCACAAGCAAATATAGCGATGACAGTTCCTTTTTTTAAAAATCCCATTTCTAGCCTTCTCATATATCCATATTAGAGGGAATATATGGGATAAGGTTTAGAGAGTTACTTTAAGTGACAGGTATTGCCAACTGCTGTATTAACATTCCATCTCTATGGAGATTCTTAGCTATATATGATGACACATTCCTGTATTCTCACACTTGGAAGGCAGAAACAGAAGGATCAAGAAGTCAAGGCTTGCCTGCGCTACATAGCAAGATCTTGTTTGAAGAATGAACCACTTCCTTCATTTTCTTCAAACAATGTCTTGCTATGTAGTTCAGGGAGGGAAGGAAGGAAGGAAGGAAGGAAGGAAGGAAGGAAGGAAGGAAGGAAGGAAGGAAGGAAGGAAGGAAGAAGAGGAAAGGGAAGGGGAAGGGAGGGGAAGGGAATACAAACAGGTTCTTATTACCCATGTTCTTGGCCTTGAGATATTAGTTGTGAGTAGAAGTCTGTCTGACAGAGCTATTGTGAGAAAAGACCTGGGAGAAAATAGCTTACAAGTAGGAAACATTTATTTTAGCTCACAATTTCAGAGCTTTTCAGTCTTCATGGTCCACTGGCCCTATTGTTTGGGGCCTAAAGTAAAGCAAAACACACATGGAGAACCTAGTCTCTTTATGGTCAGAAGTGTAAAGAGTAGAAGCGACCAAAGACAGGCATACATCAGGGACCTATATAGTCCAACTTGGACCTGCCTCCTAGTTTCTACAACCTCCCAATAATGCTATCAAATTACAAATCCATTAATCAATTAATCCATTGATTAGATCAGAGCCCTCATGTCCCAACTATTTCCTCAAGCTCCACTTCTGAACTTTGCACTGAGACCAAGGCTTCAACATACGGGTTCTAAAGGGACATTTCACATCCAAGTTATAACAACGTCACACCCGATGTTCATATATGTTTCTTTCTTCTTTGCTGTATAAAAAGACTGGAATCTGGCTCTATTGGTATTAGAGTAAAGATCTACTCCAACCCCTGGACTGAGTGTTCCTGAATATAGCTATGCAACATGGGAAAGTAGGTGGGTTGGCTTGCCATGTTTGAGCGCTGTCTGCTCAACATGGCAGCAACTGAATGGGTTATTGCCATCTGGAACATGTTTCTTCAGCCGAAGTGGTACCAGGGGACAGCTAGTCTGGGCAGCTAGCAAGACTGAAGCAGACAAAACAACTAGAGCCAAAACTGTGGCCAAAGAGGGATGAATCCTAGCGGGAGTCCAAGACTGCCTTAGGCACTATGGTCAAGCTGTGGGCTGTCTTTACGGAAATTCTAGGCAGCCAGGCTGTTCAGGAACTGTCCTCTGAGTTCTTTTCCTGAACCACGGAAAAACAGATGCTGGTGAGGAATCACTAAACTTACCTGAAAGGTTTCACTAATACAAAGGGCTCCCCACAAGCTGTAAGGAGGAAGGAAGATTTTCCTCAGACACAAGTGCACAGACTACACTCAGACGTCACTCAGGGGGCCTGACCTTTAGCTGGTATTGCCAGGATAACTATCTTTCTACTGAACTTGACAGCTGTTTTACCTGCAGAAACCTGATGTTTTTAAGTGTATAACTAAGCATTGGGTACAAGTAGATCGACTTCTATCTGAGTGTGGCAAAGCAGCTGGTTCTTAATTTTGTGGGGAACCCATTGTCTCTATTTAGGCTCTTTCATTTTTAATTAAAATGGTTTTTTTTTTTTTTGGTTGGTTGGTTGGTTGGTTGGTTGGTTGGTTAGTTGGTTGGTTGGTTGGTTGGTTGGTTGGTTGATTGGTTGGTTGGTTGGTTGGTTTTGAGAAAGCATTTCTCATTGTATGCTATATAGTCTCAGCTGGCCTCAAACTTGTGATCCTCCTGCCTAGGCCTCCACGAAGTTGGGATGCACTACCATGCTTGGCCTAAAGTCTTAATTCTGGCCACAATTTAGTTGATTATAAAATCCTGTTTACCTAGAATGCATCCATATCTAGGTAGGTTCTTATCTAATTGTGTTTCCTTGTACCCAAATGCTAGTGATGTAAGATCATTAAAATTATCTTTCTCTAAGTTAGTAGAAACTCAGCAACCCTGTGCCATCTAAGAGGGTTGGCCTAAGCTGGGTAAGAAAACTCCCATAATGCCAGGTGATAGACATGGTTTCCTAAGAACACCAAGCTACCTTTTTCATTCCTTCACCCCCAACTAGTCCCCAGGTGCTCTTCCACAGAGTAGATTTCACCAGAAATATGCTCAGCAAGGATGTTGTCACTTTCCAGCCTGGCCTCCCGTAGCAGACACCTGAACAGTGGTTTGAGTCATCCTAACCCTGTTAAATCAGATGATGAACTTGTGATGAGCCATCTTTTTTTTTTTTCTGGTAAAAAACCTCATGTTACTCAGTTTGTCAGTAAATGGTACCCAACTGTGATAACAAAAGACTACTAGAGAGGAAAAGAAGGGCACGTGTTTGTGGTCTAGGCTGGTGGTTCCATGGGAGACTCAGTGTCAGCAATCTTGGTAGCGTTCACAGCAACCTCCCTGACTTGCTTTGGGCCAGTCACATTTTGTTTTCTGGATGTTTCTTGGGCCAGAAATGCGACTGTGGTTTGCTTGGCTCGGCACTGTGAGCATGAGTTGCTGAGGAGACATTTCAAATACTAATGCAGAGATAGAAACAGTATCCAGACAACAGATGAGTAACTGTCCTTGACCGTCTGATGTCTGTCAAGTACAATGAAGATGTGTTCATCACGGAGCTGTGGGTAAGAGATTTCTCTAGCTCTACACAGTAATAACACACTCCAGGAGTGGAACAGGTTGTTTCAAGTGGATCTGTCAAGAGCTTTCTAGACTCGTTGAAAAGAGATTGTCTCGTCTTGGGCAGAATGATTTCCCTCCTCGCGGCTGTGTCGATTTGAGCTCTATTAGAAACAGACACTAAGCTAGAACTGGGGGTGGGGTGGGGTGGAGTGGGGTGGGATGAGAGATGCTTGTGAGGAACAAGGCAGAAACTGTCAGCAAAGCTCATTAGTAGAGTGGGAGCCACAGTATTTGTAAGGTTCCATGACACTGCTTTAACTTTAGTTATTGTCAAAGCAAAACAAATAAAGAAACAAAAATAACAAGTCCATCCCAGATGACTTCATCTTTATACCTATGTAGTCATATATCTGAAACTTGCATACAATACGGAAAAGCAAGAGTGCCCTGTGGCCACTCATAATGTGTGGCCAAATCATAATGTGTCCTCGGTGAAAAGCACCTTCGGTATAAGATGCAGATACTGAGAAAGGGGAGAGGCCAGGCCTCCAGCAGCATAGTCCAGCTGTAGTGTCCCTGGTTCCTGGCTCACTGGCTAGGGGGAGTGCCGAGCAGTGTGTTCTCGGTAGGAACACAGTCACGAATCTACAGGTGGCTCAGCTGAGACTGACAAGCAGGGTTCAGTGCCTGTAGCAAGTTCTCTTGCAGAACTCTGACCCACCTCTGTGCCTGCAAAGTAAGGTATAGGGAAACAATGTTACAGCTCTCCCTTTTTGGCAGTACCACCTTGTGAAGGAGTGCAGTTTCACTCTCTTGATATAAAAGGAGAAGCAACAACGACTTTCGATGTTTTTTCTGCTCCTGTGAATTCTTAGCAAATGGACTTGTGTTAGAATGGAGTCATTTATGGTCACATGCATTTTCCGTTATTAGAATAATGCTCTGGGCTGGCTGGACTCTATGGTTGTATTAGAGGGAGGGACTCTTGAGTGGCCACTCTCCTAGGACTGCTGTCATGGTTTGGATAACCTCCACACAGGAGGCAGAAACAAAGCAAATGTTGTATTGTTCCTACTATTCTTACTGCTTTCTCACCAAAATAAGAGAAATTCTTATGAAGTAGGCACTAGATCCTGAAAACAAAAATAAAAATTAGGGTATATCTGTTCTGAGGTTATAATGAGAAAAAAAGCATCTGTCTGAGCCACACCAAATAGCTCTTCTCCATCATAACCTAAATAAATATATACAAAGTTGCTAATAGTGATAGTAGCTGCCCCTTATAAGCCACAGACCATGGAACAAGTACAGCTCTTACTACGTTGCATTTTAAGTTATTTACAAGTTGTTTAAAGTATATAAGAAGGGCTGAGGATGTAGCCCTGTGGCAGAATACTGGTTTAGCATGTACAAAGCTAGGGGTTTGGTTCATAACACTGCAAATAAATAAATGAATGAACAAGAAAACCAAGTGTAGTGATGCAAGCCTGTAACTGTAGTCTTCTGGAGTCAGAGGCAAGAGGATTAGAGATTAGAACCCATCTTGGGCTATGTAGCAAGGCTCTTAAATAGATAATTAATAACTTTTAAAAGCATATAAGATGTGTATAGATTACGTACAAATGCTAGTCCACTTGTGTGAAGGACTTAAGCATTCATACAGTTTAATATCTTCAGGAACTCCTAGATCTATCACATCCAAGTGGCAAAAGATGATAGTATTCTCATTCTAGAGACCTGACAAATTCATAAACTTGCTCAAGTATTAGTATCTCATCGAGGAAATGAGATTCAAAGTCAGTTCCCTTCAATGGCAAATCAAAGCTCTTTCCTAGTCTCCATATTGTTTCTGTTTCAGCCTGTCGTGGGGGTTAGTAGCTCTGGGTCTGCCAGGTGCTATGATCATCAGGGTCTACCAACAATGGCATCACAAGTTCAGACTCCCAGACCTTACCCCTGACTTCAACCATTCGAAGGATCACTAGAATACATAATGTGCATTTTATGTATGTTGTAAAAATGTGTCCAGGTATGTCTCTCCCTGCCCTTTAAATAAAGGACAGTGCAGTCAGTCTTGACATCTTATATCTCAAAGAAGGCTTGGGAAGGGATCGCATCTGATATAGTGATGGTTTCGTCTGTGAAAATGCAAACACTTGGAACATGACACATCTTTCCTGTGGGGATAATTTACTTCAGTCAAAAGTAAAGGGATATTTAAACTGCTTCTCATCTGGTATTTGCAGGGTGCAATAAACTCCTATGTTCATCTCCCAGCTATGACACTTACACACTCCTAACCAGAATTCCTTCTCACTCCTTCCAATGGATTGTGTTGAAGTGAGACCCAGAATGTCACAGGTCCATCTGCAATTTACCAGCCTGTCTTCCCCTCTCTTTTGTCTGTGTAATTTCCAGGCCACTACATGTATGTGGACTCTGTTTATGTCAAGCACTTCCAGGAAGTGGCCCAGCTCATCTCCCCAGTGACCACAGCCCCCATGTCTGGCTGCCTCTCGTTCTATTACCAGCTTCAGCAGGGAAATGACAACGTCTTCTCCGTTTACACAAGGGACATGGCTGGCCTGTACGAGGAGATCTGGAAAGTGGACAGCCCAAGCAATGCCGCCTGGAACCTTGCGGAGGTGGAATTTAGTGCTCCTTACCCTATGGAGGTAGGTGAGCCTGGATCTGATATCACAAAGAGATGCTACACACACACACACACACACACACACACACACACGGTGGTTACTCCACCACAGAGGCAGGCAGATCTCAGTGAGATAGAGGCCAGCCCAGTCCACAGAGAAAGTCCCAGAACAGCCTGGCCTTCATAAAGAAACGCTGTCTCAAAAAATAAAAACAAAACATAAAAACATTATACCAATTTGTACAATAAAATGTGATGTTTTGATTCATGTATGACAATGTGTGACAATCATATCATAATAGCTAGCACATGTCTCGCCTCAAACAAATTTATTATTTGTTGGCAGTGGCAGCATTTAAAATCCTCCCTTCAAGGTATTATGAAATGTAAAATATATCATTATTAATTATAGTTGACCTACTATGTGTTAAGAGCCAAACTGTACTATTTAAGTATAATTGTAATTTTGTATCCACAGACCAACATTGCCTCTTCTCTTCTACTCCTGATGTACTCACTGCTATTAGAATCTTTTAGAGGGAGGGAGCTACAGCAATTCACTGACACTGATGGAGGCCGGACTAGAGCGGTTGATCTCTTGGAGCTGGAGCTACAGCATCCTTCCAGAGCACCTGGCTTGCTATGTGTGTGTGGGAATCCAAACTGCAGTCCTCCTGATTGTGTAGCAAGCACTCTTAGCTATCGAGGCATCTCTCCAGCCCTTTAATCTTTTTCTTCCTTCTCTTTCCCCTTCTTAGTCTCCCCATTTCTTTCCCTTCTTCTTTATCCCCTTCCTTCCTCTCTCATTATCTTCATTTCTATCAAAATTATTGTTCTGAGGGCAAGTGTGGGAGTCAGTTCTACCAGCTGAATTTTCTGGTGCATGTCTCCTCTGATCTTGTGCTATAGCCATGGTTAATTTGAAAAGGGGAGCTCAGAACATAGATATGATTCTTTCCTGAACCTCTAACCCAGGATCCCCAGTCATCTGGGGTCCTTTGGTTTTTCCAAAATAGAAATCTGGAGGCAAAGAGGAACTCTTGGGGCACTAGTTTTTAGGAGTTTTAGTTTCCCTCTGGTTTGTGCAGCAGTGATGGGCAGCAGGAGGCAGGTGGAGCATCAGCAACAACAGCAGGATGCATCCTACAAAGGCACAGTTCCTGTGCCTACCTCTAGTATCCTGACCCTGAGCCCTATACATGTTGCCCTTACCTCTAGGCCTAGGAAGTTACTGTCCTCAGCCATTATACCAGCCAGTGTTGTATCTGAGACCCAGTATCCCAGACCATTGGTCCCAAAGACTTGCCAGGTCTCTGAAACTCTTCCTACAACCAAGTCCTGCATGTTCTTACCAAGAGAAATGCACCTAGGTAGAAATGGTTATGAGGACATCTAGAATTCACTGAGACACTGGAAAGCAAAATGTCTGGTACAAACTGTCCAACAGCCCGGGATGCAGCTGCACCTTCAAAAGGCAGGACAATCTTCTGTGATCACAGTGTATTCTCCTCCTCCAGGCATTCCAGCCAGCCGGTGCTGGCACAAGGATAGTCTGGCTGGTTATTCAACTGATAGTCCTTTGGCTCAAAGAATCCAGTCAGCAAGAGATAGAGTCCCATAGCTGCTAATTGGAGGGTTGGATTGCCATACCCAGCTTCTTTGCTTAGTTACAGGAAAACGCACACTAGATCAATTTTAAAGAATTTTTCTAAACAAAAAGAAACAAGCCAACCAACCACCCCTAACTTACCTTCTTCTTTGCAATAAAAACAATGTTATAAAATCAGAATTAAACTTATCATTGCAGCCTTAATTTGAAACAAATCTTGGTGTTCTTACATTGCAACTTTTTACAATTATATATATGATAAATATCCAAAGCAAAAGAATTAGAAAATTCAAAGAAACAAAACTAAGTTAAACAACAATGGCAAGGACAATCAACTTTATAGTGTTTTTTGTGATATACCTTTCATTAAGCACATATCCAAATCTCTAGCTGTGTGTGTCTTTCAGAAGATGTTTACCACCCACTAAAGTACATACATAAAATTATGCCCATATTCAGAGGACAAAGGAGGAAAAAGAAACATCCAAGAAGTCTGACATCTTTTTTCTAGGTCACACAGCTGAGAGATGCCAGAGAGCTTAGGGGACTTCCTATAGTAGAATCTGATATGAAGCTGTTGGAAGAGCTTCGGTCTGTCGGAGGCCCCCACCAGGCCACAAGTTGGCGGTGCAGGATCATAGTTGCTATGTGTGTAAGACTGGTATGAGCATTTGCACCTAGCTATAAGGAGAGTCTTAGTTGCCATGGTATTAACACCCGCTCCATTTCACTTTGTACTCTCTGCAGCATCTTCTCCAGCTCCCTTTAGAGAACAGAGCTGGCTCATTCCTCTGGCTGCTTTTCAATGGCGCCATCTGCTAGCCTGCTGCAGAACTGGAGAAGGCTGGGCTTGGACTCCATTTCCAACGTGCTCTGTCTGCTGCTGGTGTGCCTGACACTCCTCCACCTCCTTCCTATCCCTCTCATCTCCCTAACCCCAAACAGCCCCAGAGAGAGCACAGTGCCTTTGTAGAATGTGTGCTATTTCCTGTCACAAAGTCTGACCAGGCTTTCATTTGCTCTTACAGCCCAGTGGAAATTTTTCTATGACTTTGGTTACAAGAAGGAAAAAAAAATGCTGTCCTAGAACATATTCCTTCTATTAAAGTCAAATGAGTCACATGCTAATGCACAGTCAGGCAGGCATGTGTATACACATGTGCATGTGCATACACGCAAGCACACACACACACACATATGTGTGTGTGCATGTGTGTGTGTGTGTGTGTGTGTGTGTGTATACGCATACATACATACACACATGGATGGTGTTTTCTTTACCAACTCCTTGTTTACCACATAATCTCTTTAGGCAACATTTGCATGAATAGAGCACTGCTAATTTTTTTTAATCGGCACTCGAAAGTCATATTGCTGAATACTACTAACCAGACCATTCGTCTTTGGATCCACTTGGGTAGGATTTTGCTCCACTTGTCTGAGTCTGTCATTTGGGCTGTTGGCTCTTCCTAATTGCCAAGAAAAGGAATTGGCACTGGAGAAATCACAAGGAATGTGGCGCATTTCAAAAGGAAAATAAACATAGACTTTTCTGAACAGAGAACCCTGGTGTGACTGCAGACCCGTGTCGGAAAGAGCTTCTTAATATCTCAATATGAACAAAGTCTTTCCCCTTCTCCTAACAGTTCCAATGTCTTTGGTCTGTGTTGGAGATGGGAGGAGTGTACACATCAACACCTTCCCTTTTATAAAGACTATAAGAGCATCAGTCAATTGGAATGGAGACCCACCCTTCTACAGTGTGACCTCATCTTAATTACATTTGCAAAACCCTACTGTCCAATTGGGTTAAAAACTGAGATCCAAGGGATTAGGACAGTGGGTAGCAGCAGCAGCCTCCTTTACATAGGTTTGCCTTCTCCACTCTCAAGAGTCTGCATCACAGACTTCATGCAACTTCATGCACATATGCCTTCCTGGACTTGGCATGCATTTAAGTTTGAAGCCATGACCCACAATGTGCCCCTAGCTGTCAACTCACACAGCATAGACTGCACACCTGGATTGTTTCCCTAACAACTTGGGCCTGTGCTTATCACACCTTGGTGCCTTGTTGTCTTGGGCAGGAAGTTCAAAGTTAGTGTGTGGGAGACAAGAAAGTAAAGCCACCGCTGTTCCATGGTCTTTGTGAACCCATCGGAACACGGCTGTAAAGACCTGGTCACAGCACTCATTCCTGACTTCTGAGCATCTTTGCCCTAGCTCTCGTCTGGAATGCCACATGGGACAAGGGGCACAGACAGGTTAGAGGTCAGCTTTCTGTAGATAATGGAAGAACCTAATTTGTTTTCTTCACTGACTTTTTTCCTGGAGGTGAAGGCCATGGTGCCAGTCAATTCTGGAATCTGTCAGAAATGGCTTAGTACCAATGCTAACTGGTACTCAAGGAATAGTGGATGGGGCACCCAGTAAATACACATTTCAAGTGTCTTGGTCCATTATGGCTGGGTCACTACGACAAAATACCATGAGCTCAATGACTTACAAACATCAGAAATTCATGTCTCACAGTCTGGAAACTGTGATCAACATGCTAGCAAATCTATGGTGGCAAGGGTCCTCTTCCCAGTGATCACATGGCATCCTCCATTGTGTCTCCACATAGAAGAAGGCTCCTCGGGATTCTCATCACCAAGCTCATGAATGAGGGCTTCACCCTCGTGAGCTAATCACTTCCCCAGAGGACTCGCCTTCTACTATCATCGAAATGAGAATTAGACCTCAGGAAACAACGTTTCAGCAGGCAAACATAGCAATTTATTTCATTTTCCTTGAAAGAGGCTGTAGGTTGAGTGGGGTACTGACCGAACACTTACATGTTGGAAAAGACTTGCATCATGTGTCCTTGACACTTGGCTTCAGTAGACTTGATCAATGTGTCTTTTTTTTTTTTTTTTTTTTTTTTGGAGACAGGGTTTCTCTGTGTAGCTCTGGCTGTCCTGGAACTCACTTTGTAGACCAGGCTAGTCTCGAACTCAGAAATCCGCCTGCCTCTGCCTCCCGAGTTAATCATGTAAGAGCAAGAAAGTATGTAAATATATGCTAATCTGTCACTTTCCTTCCCAGGTTATTTTTGAAGTTGCTTTCAATGGTCCCAAAGGAGGCTATGTTGCCCTGGATGATATTTCTTTCTCTCCTGTTCACTGCCAAAATCAGACAGGTGAGTCCTTCTTGCTCTTCCTCGACTGGAAGGTGTCTGCCTCGCCAGATGCCCAGAGTTGGCACTTGTTTTATGTCTTTGATTTCCTCACCTTTTCTCTTACCTTGTCTTTAAAAGGTCATCAACTGAATAATCGTTTTTTTTTCAGAACTGTTACCCTCTTTCATCCCTTATATAGTGGATTTAATTAGATTGATACTATACACAAGCTTTCATGAGATGCCTGGTCTTTTCTCTCTATTCACACAAGCAAAACTTAAATATTAATTTACCTAAATTCATTTATTTCTTTAAATAAAGGTATTATTTAAAGTTCCATAAATGGATAGCTCCTAGACTGAAGGGGGATAAAAAAAAAAAAACCCTTACAACCTATTGGATAGAAATATAAAAACTCTAATTTTCAAGTCTCTAAGATCCATAATGCCCCTATTCTTATATATATTAGTATTCAGTAGATATCTCTGCAATGGTTTTGGCTAAACAGTATGTGCTGTTAATTTAATTAACTTCTTCTTCAAAGTGAACCCTCACATAACTTTATCAGGGCCAAAGTTAAAATTCTATAACTTTGTCGTTTAAAAAGTGAGGGAATTGTCAACTTTCTGGGAAAATGGATAAACGCAAGTGTTTTTACAATAAGGACGACAGTAGTTAATGACACAGATAGATGCAATTGACCTTACTGCTCAGTAAATTCATTTCTTTTCAACACCCAGGGCAACACTGTGGCCATCCCATCTTACTAACAAGCATTCTTTCTGTATCTGGAGCATGGGAAATCATTATTGAAGCTGACCTTTGTGGCCTGACTTTCTCTTAAGATAGAATAGGTCTGTAATATGCTTTCAGCTATAGCCTATCAAATAGACTAAGATAATTCCCACTTGAACTAAATTCTCATTCCCAAATTAAAGAGAAACCTAATTTGCTGAAACTAAGGGTGTGTGTGTGTGTGTGTGTGTGTGTGTGTGTGTGTGTGTGTGTGTGTGTTTGAAGGAAAATGACCCCCATACTCTCATAGGGACTGACACTTTTAGAAGGTGTAGCCTTGTTGGAGGAAATGTGTCCCTGGGAATGGGCTTTGAGGCCAAAATGCTCAAGCCAGAGCCAGTATCACGCTCTCTTCCTGCTGCCTGAGGATGGAGAACTCTAAGCTACTTCTCCAGCACCATCTCTATCTGTGTACCACTGTGCTTCCTGCCATGGCAATAATGGACCAAACCTCTGAACTGTAAGCCAGTCCCAATTAGATGTTCTCCTTTGCAAGAGTTGCTGTGGTCATGGTGTCTCTAATTCTAATTCTTTAAGGGGAGTTAAGTGAGACCATGTCAATCCAGAGCCCCACACAAGGGAGGCAAGTACTCCACCTCCTACTCTACCCACCTAACTCTGTATAGGGCGGGATGTAGAAGTAGCCAGGAAGTAACAAAGGCAACTTTGCATATACTTCAAAAGAGGTACAGAATGTGGTAGCCCTTCCTCATAACATCCGACTGACTGGTGAATAGGTGGAAAAAAAAGATTCCAGTAAAATGAGGCTACTTTCAAGGAGCAGTTCTCCTCAGTGTGTAATTCACCCATACAAGTCTCCTTTCCTTACAGGAACTCATGTGTGTTTTTCATACAGTAGACTCTATATTGGCCTTTAGAATTCCTCATTGTGCCAACCATACTTTTAAAAATCATTTAATCGCACCATTTTAGTACTATGACCCAAGAACTAGAAACTCAGATTCTCATCTCTTTCCTTACACTTACAAACTGTGTGATCTTGTCATGGTAATTTTTTTAAAAATTAATTTATTTTTAGCGAGCATTTTACAGTGGATATTTATGTGCATGTATGCAGTGCCTGCTGTGTGCAGAAAAGGGTGTCAGAACTTAATCCCAAGGGGGTGTGAGCCATCAAGGAGCTGCTGGGGTGGCAACATTGTATCACAGTATCAAAAAGTTAGCATACTCCTGGGAGCCTACTATCTACCCTCCCTATCTACTTCTAGAGGCCTAACTTAATGGCCAGCTCCAAACTGCTGTGACATATAGAGGCCCAAGCTTCTCTCCATCCCACACCCAGGCCAGGGACTGCAAGAACACTCATGGTTACTCATAGACACTCCTCAGAAGACTATAGAAGCCAACAGCAACCATTCACCAATAGCTGGGTGCTTCCCAGAGTTTTTAACCTAGTTTGAAAACTCCACTCCAATTGCTGCCTAAGCTGGAGATGAAGTTGCTGACATCTTCCTTGTCTCAAGTACCCTAAAGTATATCTGCTACTTATTCAGAGGCCAAGCCACTGGGTTGTCATGGTTCTCTAGTCTAGATCCCAGCCATACTCACTCTTCCCATAGCCAGCCTTGAACTGTCTCTATCTCTGCTGCATTTAAGATTCCTCGTGGGAAATAAGACTACCATCCAAGGTTTGCGTCCTTCATTGTCTACTGTGTCCTGGGCTCATCTCTTGTAGTCAACTGCAGGGCTGGGGAGCACTGGTGCTTAGCTCCTCTCCAGGAGCTCCAGGAGCAGAGAAAGGGGGTACAAACATGCAAACTGCTCTTCCCAGGCTACAGAGCATCCCAGCTAATGAAGTCTAAAACACCTCCATTCCTAAGAAGCTCAAATATCAGAAAGCAAATACGTATGTGATGATACTTTATGATAAGTTGTTTCAAAGGGTTTGCTTTTGTTTCTTTTTCCTACCAACTGATGCTCAGTGGTTTGCTTCTGCGTCTGCGACTGCCTCTGCATCTGCCTCAGTTCCTCCCTATGCCTCCATCATGCCATTAACATGCCCCAGATACTCAATTTTTATCTTCCCTTGACCCAAACTTCTCAAACAAGCTGTGAACAAGGACTTTGCCTCCACCTCAGATGCTGGGTAGCTATTTGAAGGTCCCCATCTTTAGCTTCCGGATACTGTCTGAATATTCTACATAAAGTAGATTTAGTCTATGATCTCCACTTTTAAAACTTTCTATCAGACCATAGAATCGTTTAGATAGCTAGAATAAATAGAATAACAAATAGAATAATATCATTTAGATATTAGATAGAATCATCAAATTGTTTCTAAGACCAAGTATTTATCAAGTGAAGAAAATAACAACCAGAAACCCATGGATAAGAGGGACCTGTGCTTAAAGTTGTGTTTTATTAGGGCAGTTTGAGGTTCAGCCGAGTGGTCAGAAGTCACAGCGGTAACACATATATTCTTTCCCCCATACATATTACTATGACTCAGACTCCAGAGTTTACATTAAAGGTCACTGATAGTATTGCATTTTCTATGGGAGTGAACATGTTTGTAATGGAGTGGACACATGCCCACCATTACAGTGGAATACAGGCTCACCTTCCCCAACCCCTGCCCTTGTAACCACTGGCCTTTTTTTGTCTCCCTGATTTTGCCTTTTCCATCATGCCTTGCGGTTGTGAAGTCATACAGTATGCAGTGTTCTCATACTGGCTTCCTTCAATTAGTATTGCAGATTTATGTTTTCTCCCAGTTACTTTGTGGCTCCATAGATAATTTCTTCTTAGCACTGAGTAATATTTCATTGTCAAAATAAATATACCACAGCTCACATGCCTTTTCACCAACTGAAGACCACCATGACTGATTCTTCATTTCAGTTGCTCTGAATAAAGCTGCTTTAAACTTTTGAATTTCAGTACTACTGCCCCTCTTACAGACGTTATAAAGGGGTTAAGATTCTCTTGCTGCCACTTAGGGGTGCTTCTCTGAGGTTCATTTGTGATGAGTGAGTGATTTCACTGTCCTGGTCATCAGTTTATGCCAGGTATTTAGGAGTACCTCGCCATCTTCTGAGCTACATAGCTGGCTGTACATTTTAAATTTTTCATCTGTTTTTCATTATTAGGTAGAAGGAGGTTGGCTAAGAATTGAGATGGTGGAGTTTGGTCTGCTCTCCATTATCAGTAGGAAAATGCTGAAGAGTCCTGTGACATCATATTAACTTTTCTCAGGCTTTGTCTCCTGGACATAACAATATACCCTCATTCTGGCAGAAATGGGCAGAGCAGCATGTGGGTGACTCACCAGGCTTAGAACACTGTAGTCCTCATTTCCTTCTCTACTGTCAAACTTGGGCATGTGACTGAAATGCCACCAGGTTCCAGTTACATGGGAATGGTTTCTTCTTATTCTTTTTCTATAATGCGCTGTTAATCACTACCAAAAGGAGAAAGAGAGGGAGAGAGAGAGAGAAAGAGAGAGAGATAGATTATGGAACTCCTTTTCAAACTTAGATAAAATTTGCTAGAATATGGGAATTCAGTGAGAAACTCCCTAGACTCTTTTCTCAGATCTACACAGTGATAGCATTAGGCAGGGCCAACATTTGCCTTATCAGACCTTGAAGAACACTGTTCTCCTTTATATATTGATTTGTTTCAATATGTTTCTGCAGTGTAACTATGGAATAATTAGTAAGTTTGGGACATTTAATGTTGATACAATGTTATAAGTTAGTTCACAAAGCATAGGACTGTTCAAACTGGTTTTTTAAAGCTATGTGTTTTTCTGAGTCAAAACTAAATCTTGGGTTCCTTGTACTATTTAGTTGAATGATCCTTTTGACCATTTAATCTGGCTTCGTTCTTCTGCCCACGTGAGTACTTTCTTGGTTTGAAAATTAACTGAGAACATAGTCTTGTCCTAAACAGCCAGCTGAGTTGCCAGCTGGCTGTCCCCAGAATGAAAGTTTCTGTAGAAAGGACTTTCCAGATATACAAAGCAACACGCTTTCTCTCTCTAGCCCTAAAATGTCCCAGCTGTGTTTCTCACCAATCAGACTAGGCTCATACTGAGCATCCCAATCTGCTGTGGTTACAGCCCCTCTAACTCCAGAGGGCAACCTAAGCTATGAGTCCTGCGTTAATAGAACCAATTATTATTCCCAAGGCAGCAGGACTCTTCCATACTCTATCCCATCTGGGCAGTCTGGGCCAAAGGGACATTTGTGGATCATTGTAAAGGATAACAGGACTCAGCAAAGCCCAAACAGCAACGCACCCTGAAAAGCCCAGGGTGACTTCTGAACTGTGTGGTTTCTGGGAAGGGCTGTTTTTCCTCAAGAGCAGCAGTTCCTACAGCGAATGGCAGTCATAACTGCTCTGATGCAGGGACTAATCAACAAAGGGGAATTATCTCTGGAAAATACTATTTCTAAAACACATCTTAGAACTTAAGAGCTTCTTTAAAATCCTCTCCTTTTTCTGTCTTTTAAATGTTGTAGAGATAGATTTGAAAGTTTTGAGTAAATGTTCACAGCCTTTACATTCTCAAAGGAAATCCCTTCTGAAACTACTACTTGTTTATTTTTGTAGATAATGTGATCAGAGCTGCCTCCTGTCCTCCTTTTAGAGAAGAAAAGAACAATTTTCCTGTCCTGTCAAAACACTGTTTTGATGATAAGGCTGTCAGCCTGTTTTGCTGTGTATCTCTCCCTCAGTCTCCCTGGCACAAACGTAGCCATATCTGTCGAGTGTTTGATGGCATCCTCTGAGAATCCAGGCTGAATGTAACTTTCGTTTTCATTTGCCCAGGGCTTCCTTTCAGTGCTGTGGAAACAAGCTGCGATTTTGAGAAAGGCCTCTGCAACTTTTATCAAGACAAAGAGGGTCCAGGTTGGACCAGAGTAAGAGTAAAAGCGAACATGTATCGGGCCGGAGACCACACTACGGGATCAGGTTGGTCAGTGGCCTGTCAGGTGCCACATCCTAGCTTTGCTCTCCCATACCAATTGCTAGCCTCATTCCAGAGAAAGATAAGAAAAGAGGACGAACAAAGAAGTAACAATTGGTGATGTTTGGCCATTTTTAAAAGTTATAATTCAAGATACTATGCTACCCAAAGAATTTGCAGTTCATTAAGTAGAGAAATCTTTGGAAACTGTTTTGCTCTTCATTTCAGAAAAAATCCACTTGGATTCCATTTGCATTTCAATGAGCAAAGGAAATGATAGATAAACATACAAACAAATAAACATAATTCTAAGCATAGCAGGGGCGGGGGATGGGGGGGACTTCTTCTCTTTTAGTTTCTCTAGCTGGAGCCGAAAATTAAACAGACAAAAAGCAGGCTACCAAGAGAAAACTGCAGCATTCTAACAACATATTTTTATATGCACGTGGGAGCCTTCACAGGAAAATGGAAACTAGAAAAATACATAGGCCTGAAAGTTATGTATCTTTTTTTATTAGACATTTTCTTCATTTACATTTCAAATGCTATCCCCAAAGCCCCCTATACCCCCCCCCCCCCCGCCCCACTCCCCACCCCACCCACTTCTGGCCCAGGCATTCCCCTGCACTGGGGCATATGATCTTCACAATACCAAAGGCTTCTCCCACCGATGACCAGGCAATTCTCTGCTACACATGCAGTCAGAGACACAGATCATTTTTAACAAAGAATGGTAAAGTTGTGGAAAGTAGCAAGACAACGGAAAGGGAGAGAGAGTAAACTGTGAGGTGGTGACTGGGAAACCTATGGAGGAAAGTAATGAAAAACAAGGGCTTCATAGTAGGTTTGCTTGTACAGATCCATTTCGGCATAGTGTCAGTCTCTACTACACTGGCTTCCTGAACAGGATGTGTGCCTGGCTCATAGGAACTTTGATGGCCTGCTTTAGATAGAAAGTGAGTGGGCACAGAGTCCTTCCTGCCTCTTCTGTCCCCCAGTGCCTTCAGCTGAAAATCATCAAGGTGCCAGGGTGGTATATTTGGGGTGGTCTGTTCTGATGGCCTTCGGTGCTCTGAGAGAGAATAGAGAAAGGAAATTTTGCCTAGGGAATTAGGAGTAATCTCTACACTGAAAGCTACTGAGGACAAGCATCTGTGAGGTCTCTCAGTGTGGAGACAGGTGGCCATACCAACTCATAGGCTGCCTGTAGAGAGAGGAGCAGTGAGGAAGATGGAGAGGATAACAGATGACAGGTTTGGCAAAGCAGAGTAAGTGCTGGGGGTTATTAGACAAAGGGATGGACCATCCAGAGACTACCCCAGCCAGGGATCCATCCCATAATCAGCCACCAAACCCAGACACTATTGCATATGCCAGGAAGATTTTGCTGAAGGGACCCTGATATAGCTATCTCCTATGAGGCTATGCCAGTGCCTGGCAAATTTTGAAGTAGATGCTCACAGTCATCTAGAGGACGGAACACAGGGCCTCCAATGGAGGAGCTAGAGAAAGTACCCAAGGAGCTGAAGGGGTCTGCAACCCTATAGGTGGAACAACAATATGAGCTAACCAGTACCCCCAGAGCTCATGTCTCTAGCTGCATATGTAGCAGAAGATGGCTTAGTCAGCCATCATTGGAAAGAGAGGCCCCTAAGTCTTGCAAACTTTATATGCCCTAGTACAGGGGAACGCTAGGGCCAAGAAGTGAGAGTGAGTGGGTAGGAGAGCAGGGCNTATAAGGAACTTTCGGGATAACATTTGAAATGTAAATAAAGAAAATATCTAATAAAATAAAAGAAAAGAAAAAAAGGCAGTGAGAAGCCACTGAAAGGCTTTGTGCAGGAAACAGAAAGATGATATTCAGGTTACAAAAGAAACCCATCTGGCTGTCGTGTGGCCACCCATATTTGTCTATTGCCCTCACAAAGTACCACAGACTGGGGCTTACACAACAGCTGCTTTTCGTCGTGTCATGAGGCTGGAAGGCTGGAATCCAGGGTCTGCTGAGGCTTTCCTGAGAGTCTGGCTTTCGGGCGCAGTCCTATCACTGTCTGCACATGCCCTGCCCGTGTGTGGGAGAGAACAAGCCCCCTGACTCTCCTTACACGGATGAGATTTCTTTTTTAAATCAGTGTTTTTAAAGCAAACACTGACAGGCCATGAAGAGAACTCACCGAGAACAGATCAGAAAAGGGAGAAACTGTCGTGTCCTGCCTGACTCCACATATGTGGATTCACTTTAGTTTGACCGTGTGGGTATGATGGTAATAAGGGGACCGTTGCTGCTAGAAATTCCCTCTTGTTATTTAGAACTAAGAAACAAGGAAATTGAACCCCACCACAGCTTCTGTGAGTATCAGAGCCCAACGGGTCAGAAACATGATTTTTCAGGGACAGGTTTAATATGTAGGTATACCAAGAGAACAGTGTGTTCTGCCCAGAACTCTCACGTGGTGCCAGGTCAACCTGCCTTCCCTCCTCCTAACTGGCCACTACAGATAGAGCAGGGGAAATGAGCTCTTTGATTGCCACTAGCTATGACCCAGCACAAGACATCCAGTAGTCCCAAGCTCATTCATTCTTTTTTGTGTGATTAAAAAAAGGGGGGGGGGGTATAGTTCCTACTTAATGACATGAATCTGAATCTGTACACTATAAGATCTACACTGCTTTATGACAGCCACATGAATTTCTAAGAGGTTTAATATGCTATCCAGGTCTAAGAACATTGTATAGATTTTTTTGTCACTTAAACCACAGACCTTAGAAAGCCTCTATTAAGGTTTAAAACCTATGGAAGTAGTGTTGAGGGAATACCCCATTGCCTTAACTGGTTTCCACCTGGCTGTGTGAGCTCATTCTGCATGGCTGTTGCACTAAGTCGGTAGTTCTCAGTCTTCTTGATACGGTGACCCTTTAATACAGCTCCTTATGGCTGTAAAATTATTTCATTGCTACTTCGTAACTGTAATTTTGCTACTCTTATGAATCATAATGTAAATGTCTGATATGCTGGATGTCTGATATGTGGCCCCCAAAGGGGTTGTGATCCCCCCCCCAGGTTGAGAACCACAGCAGTAAGCGCTTTGTTTTCCTCACAGGGTATTACCTGCTGGCCAACACGAAGTTTACATCCCGGCCTGGCTACATCGGAAGACTGTACGGTCCCTCTCTGCCAGGAAACATGCAGTACTGTGTACGCTTTCATTATGCCATCTTTGGGTTTTTGAAAATGAGTGACACCCTAGCCGTTTATATCTTTGAAGAAAACCATGTGGTTCGAGAGAAGATATGGTCTGTGCTCGAGTCCCCAAGGGGTGTTTGGATGCAAGCGGAAATCAGCTTTAAGAAGCCTATGCCCACAGAGGTACAGTAAAACCTGTACTACCTGTGTCCATTTTCGTTGCTGGATATGGGTAATGATTTCTGTTTAGCTGATGGTGTACTTATACTTCTGTTCAGATCAACCTGCATTTGACACATATCACCCACCCCAGACAGGTGCATGTTAAGCCTTCAATTCCGTTGCTTTTTCTGAATTATATCTACCTAAGAAATTTCCCTCCCCTTCCCTCTCTCTCTCTTTCTCTCCTCCTTCCCTCTTCCACCATCTACTCTCTCTCTCTCTGTCTCTCTCTTTCTCTTACACACACACACACACACACACACACACACACACACACACACACACACCCCAATGATGAGATTGATGTGCTGGAGTCTTCACTGTGGTTGTAAGGTCAATACTCAAGGCCTTAGCAGAGCACAGGATGAAGCCAGGCTGCTCACTAGAGATATGGAGGTAGCTGACCCTGCTCAGAGACTGACATAGGAAGCTATCAGCAACTGATTTTGCTAGCAATGAGAAGACAAAAACAGACCCTATAAATCAAGGAGAATACAGAGGAATGGCAGTAACCTCCCAGGCTTAACAATTCATAAATTCAGGGAAGTTTCACAGATGCAATAAATTCTGTGACCCACAAAATATGAAACCAGCGTGGAAAAAAATTATTTTATTTCAGCCTGTCAGCAGACTAACAAATTTTTCTTGAATGTCCTCTCTGTGTAAGAAAGAGGCCCAAAGAAAGTAAACAAGGGACCTTTCTTCTAAATGTACGACATACAATGGGAGCTCAGTATCTATCTCTGAATGAATGGGTAAATAATCCAAGAGTTACCCCAAATGCAAGTCACCCAAGAAAGGTTAAAACCGTGGGAGACCTTGCTGCCTGGACAATTCCAAGGCATCTTTCTTTGTACAATGTCTCTTGATATGTGCTGTGTTGTGGTACTTCCTTTTTGAGATATCAACACTGGAGAATCCAAGGTTATCCCTCTTAAATATCTCAAAGAATTAAGTTGTTTTTCTATTACCAATCAGTTAACTCTAACAAATAGTTATCACAACACACACACACACACACACACACACACACACACACACACACACCCCAGTTTTACATAATCAGGGTGCATCAGAAAGTAGAATTTTTGTTTTGCTTTAAGTTCTGTTTTGTTGCTTTTTAAAAGGAAATATTTATAAACATCTTTTTCACTTATTTAGATTACATGTCTTTATTCATTCAACCACATGTCTGTTTCTTTATTCAACCATCATTTATTCTATATATTTATTCTGAATGTAGCAATACATTCAGTAAATGTCACTATCCCAGAAGTATTGCTCAGAAAGTTACAAATGTGGTTCCACTGATTGTTATGTAGAGTTGGCAGTGCTAATGTTTGGAAGGTCAAGGTTTAAGCCACAGTGGCTTCTAACCCCTGTTCCTCCTCTCCTCCGTAACGTCTACTGCCAAGTACTGAGCTGTTCCGGGGTCTGCTCAGTCCTTTAGAGGAAGAAGAAGAAGCTGGAACAAGCCTCCTAGCAGATAAGGGTGTCCCAGAGCTTCTGCCCTTTTCTTCTTTGGAAGCTGAGCACCAGGAAGCCCAACTACTGGACAAGTTCCTCAGCCAGGGAATGGAAAATTGGAGCCAGACCAATTTTCAGGGTAGAGGAATTAGGATAGAGCACCTAGAAGGAACTGGGCATGCATATAGATGGAAGTTCAACATGGAAATCCCCAGGTTCTAGAAGATTCCTGCTGGGAAGAACTAGCTCCTCAAAGTGGGAGAAGCATTCATAACTCTTGAGAGAGGGTGCAGCAGGTAGGCAGGAATTGAAGCTGGCTTCTTACGATATATACACATGTGGATTGATGTGTTCACATGTTATGTTTTCATGAAAGCTACTTAAGACAAGGGATACAGTGAAGAGCCAGTGCCCTCTACTCCTGAACACAAACTCTAACTCTGCTTCTGTTTTTTTCCTGAGGGGTTTCCTTCCAGATTTGCCATGTTCTCCTCCATTAACCTTAACTGTGTCTGTTGATTCTCTGCTATGAAAAAATAAGCACTTCTCCTTTTCCTAGTTTTTAGATGTATTTATTTGTGTTCTTATAACTTATAGCTTTACTATACTTCAATGTCAATTTAGATACTGTTTATTTACACCTCACTCTTATAATTTTTCTTTGCTTTCTTTGCCCATCTCAAGTATACGGTTATTTTGGCATTGTTATGGCCTAAACAAACACGTATCTTCCTACTGAACCCTCTGTGCTTGACCTTGAACAAATATCCCAGCAGGGGCCCTGTTGCCATCGTAAGGCAGACAGTTCTGCCTTTGAATAGAGCCAACCTCCGATTATTGGATTTTAAACTTCTATGGTTATTGCAACAACCAAAATTATTTGCACATTTCTAAAAACTCTGAGAGATGCCATGGCATCCTGGGTTGAGAGCCATCGCCCTATAAGCTGATTCTAAGACTTAAAATCGTCTCTCTCTAATTGCAGGCCCTGTTTGCTTCTTTACTCTCTGTCTGCTGTTCTGTAGCAGAGTTACATTGAACCCATCTCCTGCCATAGCTTCCTGGCTTCTTCTTATTAGTGTCTGTGTGCTTTATATTGTTTTTCTATAGTATGGGAAAATTGAACTATACCAAATTCAGGATTGGTAAAACTAGCAGGTTTTCAGTGGCTAAAGATTTGGGCAAGTGCATGTTTTTCGTGAAATCCTTGCTTAGCTCTCCCACTCTGAGATGCTGGGAGATATTCCTGCCTGCTCACAGATTTGGATGGGTGCTCTTTAGATCCCCAGGAAGCTAGAGTTAGATGTGTAGTCCTGTGTAATCACCCTTCAATGCCTCCAAGAGAAGTATTTCAGATGGACAGTACCAAATCTATACAATTATTCCCCACATGTGGTTTCTGTCCACAGAAAGTACTTTTTTTTCCCAAATACTCATCACATTTAGAAAAGAGTGATGAGTCACAAGGCATGGAAAACAGGCACAGTGTAAGAGCTTGTCAGCGGTTACATATTGTCTAGAAGTGTCTTTTGGCTGCTTTCTACAGTTTGATCACTCAATATTTATTTTCTCTTATTCTAAACTGGAGGAAGCATAAGAGGTTTTTCTCTGAGCATATTGAGCTTCACATACATTTTTATAATAGTTGGAATTTATGACTGAGGTTCTGCAGTGAAATTCCTGGGACTTCTAGACCGTTCCAGGATCAACCTAGGACAAAACTAAGGCCTACATGGCTGTTCATCGACTATCTACTTTTGTGCCCAGCAGTGTACTCTCTCCCTATCAATCCTTAACATCCTCCAACAATCCATTTACAGGGAAGTAAGCTGAAAGCTCAGCGTGTTAGGTAGTCGGATACTTGTTAGTTTCTCAGTGCTCTCCTTCAGACCGCAGGCAAGATCGTTACATTGGCTCCCTAACGTGCGCCCCAGATTTGTTCTCTCTGTCTCACTTGCCACCACCTCACACAAAACCACCGTCATACTCACCTCAGTTCCATGAGACCTCACTAGTTTCTGTGACCCCCAGCTGCAGTTTCTCTGCTCTGAACCGGCAGTCAGATCACTTTCCTGAAGCGGAAGTCAGGGAAGTGTCATGCTCCCACAACCTGCAGGACCTAGCTAGCTGCTTCTTTGACAATAGCTTGTAGCGGTCCACGTGATTTGTTCCTTGCCTACACTGCTGACCCCTCTGCTCTGCTCATAGGTGCACAGTCTCATGGGACTCCTCTCTGGCCCTGAGTGTGAAGGCCATGCTTTTATGGGCTTTTCACATGTAACCCTTTCTGGATTGAACGTCCTTTCCCAGCAGTTCCCTTAGCTCTCAGGCCACTGTGCCACAAGAAGGGTTTCCTCTCAGACAGGAACTTTCCAGACCTCTCAGTCCATCCCCTTTCCCCATCCTCAGATTGTTCCCAACATATTGATTCTCTCATTTTGTGTATCACAGCTATCCCAATCCAAAATTATCTAATTTTTCATTTACTTTTTTATTACCCATCTCCTCTTCTATAAAAGTAAAGCCTTCATATACATACACAAGGACCTTATCGGCTTTTATCATCTTTGTCTACCTTGTGTGAATTTCCCTAAGGAGGGAAAATATTACACTTAACAGAAAAGTTTGGGGAAAAAAGTAAGAACACTGAGCCAGGTGGTGATTCTAGCACTCAGGAGGCAGAAGCCAGTGAATCTCTGAGTTCAAGGCCAACCTGGTCTACAGAATGAGTTCCAGGACAAGCCAGGGCTACATGGAGAAACCTTGCCTAGAAAAACAAAAGTAAAGGACTCTGTTCAGTGCCATGGCTTTGAAATGGCAGGGCTGATAGTGGCAGGACCAGGACTCATTCAGACTCCAGAACACATGCTGGAGGCAATGCTCAGGTGCCACCCAATCCTCTCTTGGTTGATGTCAAATGACAGTGTTGGGTGGGACGGAACATCCAGCCCTAACACTCAGATTAGCTAAGTAGGTAAATCCAAGGCTTTATTAAACTGATTCTCCAGTGACATATTGTAGATGTAAGTTTAGTTCCTAGAGGGGATCAGAATTCAAGGTGGTTTACCACATATACGGCACAGCAGTGAGTTAGACGGGAGAGTCAGCACACTGCCTAAGATGCTTGGCTATGGGTCCTCTGTCACTCATGGCTTCACACCGAGGTAGTTATGTGACAGTTGCCTGTGTAACCTTCACTTTTCTCCCGTGTACAAGGGGCACTGGGAGCACTTGCTGCATAAAGTCATTCTGCGTATCACATGAAATTGGGTGAAGTATGTAGTCTGTCTGCTAGCACATAATTAGTACTATTAAGTTCAGGTCAACACAGACACAGAGGAAGAAAGAACAAAGGCTGTTTTTCTAGGTCACAACATTTATTTAGTGCACAGATAATTCTATATCTTGATTTTTTTTTTTGCTGTGAGGTGTTGAAAATGAGGTCAGAGTTAAATCTTTTTTTAGCAATATTAGATCTTCAATTAATGGAGGATGTGAACAATCACAAGCCTATAATAATATTTTGCATGTGTACATATGCATGTGTATATACACATGTGAGGTGCAGAGATGTGTCTATGTGTGGTGTGTGTGTGTGTGTGTGTGTGTGTGTGTGTGTGTGTGTGTGTAGCAAGCCAGGGGTCAATGGTCTTTCTCATGTCTTTGCCACCTTAGTTTTTGAGACAAAGCCTCTCACTGAACTTTGAGCTCACTGATTTGGTAAGACTGTCTGCCAGTCCAACCCTGGCATCCTCCCTCCTAGCTCTACTCCCCTGCCCCAAGCCTGTTGTTTTTTTGTGTGTTTTTTTTTAATGTTGGTATTGAGATGAGTTCAAGTTCTCAGGTTTGCAATGGCAAGTGCCTTATTGGTTGAGTCATTTCTCCTGCCCCTTCTTTTCTTAAAAAAAGAGAGAGAGAGAGAGAGGGCGGGAGTGAAGTTCAGAAACATTTTCAATGGTTCATAAATCATGAAACTATATCTTCTATGTCCCTTGTCTCTACCAGCACAGTGCTCAGTAGAACAGAGAGCGGGTGGGAAGAATTATTTTAGGACCCTGTGAGGTAACACACACCCATCAGCCCAACATTTTAGGGGGTGGCTAAGGCAGAAGGAGTACTGAGAGTTTGTAATTACNAAAAAAAAAAACAGAAGCAAAGTTGCCTGGGAGAGAGAGCAATTTGTGCTGGTATGGTTGTAGGTTAATGAAAGGGTGCTTGCCAGAGAGAGGGAGTAAGAAGGGGAGAAAAGTAAGGGAGGGAGGGAGGGAGGGAGGAAGGGAGGGAGAGAGGGAGGGAGGGAACAAAGAAGAGAGGCACACAAGGAGAGAGACACAGGGGGAGGTGGAAGGAGGGAGAGAGATACCTATAGAGGGACAGAGGGAGGAGGGAAGGAGAAAGACAGAGACACAGAGAGACACACAGGGAGAGAGACACACACCATAGACACACGTGGGGGGGAAAGGAGGAAGGGAGGGAGGGGAGGAGAGAAAAAAGGAGAGAGAGAGAGAAAGAGAGAGAGAAGGAGGGAAGGAGAGAGGGAAGAAACAGTTTTCTCTCAGATGCTTTTATTCAAAGCAAAACTGTGAAGAGAGACACCAGAATGAGATCAGATACTCCGTGACACTTAATCATTAGTCTTCCAGCCTTCAAATGCTACACTCTACAGATGTTTGGTCAGTATATCGTGGAGGTTAGGTTCTGAGTAATTTCTTGCCTATGACCTTTAGCAGAGATGTTTCAATAGACATTTAATTAAAAGCACTGAGGTTGGGGATGGACTCTGTATTTTGTTAACGAAGTACTTATTTGAGCAGGAAGCGTTAAATGGCCAGTAACTGAGAGGATGAAGAGGCAGTCTGTGTCTTCCAGGACTGGGCTAATGATCAGTTCAGCAATCATTAACATAGCAAACCATTCTAACTAGGACATTGAAAGCTACATGCAGGTTCCTGCCCATTTCCCTGATTGCTGGTTTTCACCATGTGCAGGCTCTCACCACAAACCTTAATCTCATCTTGGAGGCACTTAAGGATAGTACAGAAGTAGAAATTGTGGATGAGAAAAAGAGGGAAAAGATAAAACCAGAAAAATGGCCAATTCCAGGCCCTCCTCCACAAAAGGTGCCACAAACAGACTTCTCTCAGTTGATTGATTGTCTGGAGTTCATACCTGGCCAGGCCTTTGGCTCCCATATAGTCAAGAGTGATGATCTACTGATGCTCTTGGATATCATATGACTGGAATATACAGTGGAGTAGGTGACTCTCTGAAATACCAAATATGAGAGCAAATCGTGCTACAGAAGTTAGAGTGACCATACCATCTTCTGTGCAAGAATGTCTATGTCCACCCCGTTGTGGAGAAGGTTAGGTCAGCCCACAGTGGGGAAAACTACCTTTACAATAATGATGCGAGACAGACCAGAGGACTGCGGTTACTGTAGGGGCTTCTCCTTTCTATGTTATTAGCGTAGGCTGCACGGGCTACTTCATTCATGGTGGGAAAGTTAATTGTTATCATTGGGGAAATACTGCAAATTCTATCCTTTGTTTCCAGGCATTTATACTTTGCCCAGATCAATAAAGCAGGAAAAGAGAGGATTGAGTAGCATTTCAGAAGTTGTTAGGTCCTTTGCTATTTGACTTGCTCTTTAATACAGTATACTTTGCATAACTCACATGTTGTCATAGTTCACATGTACTATAGGATGTAAATACTTAAGCGGTAAGAAATTTTTTAAGTTAAATAAATAAGGGCATTTTTCCTTTATGCTTCAGAAAGAAAGAAAGAAAGAAAGAAAGAAAGAAAGAAAGAAAGAAAGAAAGAAAGAAAGAAAGAAGCAATTAAGAGAAAGCCCCCATCCAACCAAATATAAATAATTTTCCCTACTAGGTTAAAAGACTAAAGCAAAAATTAAACCGTGTGTCAGTCCTTCTTAGCCATGCACCATGAAGTACAACACATTAGATATGTTCCAATCAATAAGTGTTCTGTGGTAAAGGAGTTTCTTTGTAGGAATAAGTAACATATTAGAAACTCTTGCTATTGTCCCACTAAAGAGTCCTGTTTAAATGTATTAAATGGATGACTCCCTCAAATTGGGAGACTTGGAGCTCTAGCATGTGTAGCTTCCATTACAGCTATACATTATAACACCATCCAACCCACTTACTCAAACTATGGACTTAGTTGCCTGTCTGCTTAAACAAGGCTGTGAGCTTCTAGAGATTAGGGAGCTGAATCTCATATGATTTTTATTTCTGATGCTGACCCAATCTCTGGAAGAGAATAGGTATGCAGTCGTTAGAAGGGGGAACTGACAGTGAATATTTGTTAACAGCAAGGTGGAAATGAAGATGAGGTTGTAGGATGGATCAGGGATTTGGAAATTCCTTGCTAAAGTTTTAGTGGAGAAGATGGAGTGGAAAAGTAGCAGGACCAAGTAAGGGAGAGAAGAGCATCACAGGTGAGTAGGAGCTGCTATGAAGCCAGAAGGGCGTACTGCTGGGTGTCTGTCAGCCAGTTCTGTATCAGGCATCATTGCACTCTAGTGCTCAATGCCTGGGCAAGCAGGGAATCATGTTCCTGTTCTTCCCCTCCCCACCTAAAGGTCGTGACAGCCTCCTGTTACAAACATCAGGGCAGCAAGAGAATAGCAAAACAAAGGTAGTCTCCAATCCAAGTTGACATGGAGATTTTAAGAAATGAAGACTCGGGCTGAAGAAATGTCTCAGTGGTTAAGAGCACTGATTGCTCTTCCAGAGGTCCTGAGCTCAAACCCCAGCAACCACATGGTGGCTTACAACCACCTGTAATGTGATCCAATGCCCTCTCCTGGTGTGTCTGAAGACAGCTACAGTGTACTCATATACATAAAATAAATAAAATCTTGAAAGAAATAAAGGAAGGAAGGAAAGAAGGAAGGAAGGAAGGAAGGAAGGAAGGAAGGAAGGAAGGAAGGAGAGGAGAAGAAAGGAAAGGAAAGGAAAGGAAAGGAAAGGAAAGGAAAGGAAAGGAAAGGAAAGGAAAGGAATCAGGGATCCAGGAATGTGTTTTCTTCCATGCTGTATGGTCTGCTGTATGAACTATTGGGTAAAAGGGATGCACTGTAATGACAATAGATAGGGTGCAGAAAGAGAACGAAGCTTGACCAGACACTTGCAGGCCCCTCCATTGGAATAGATTTTCCTCCTGAGTGTAGTCAGGACCCCTTCTGCATTATGGGTATATAACCTGCTATCAGACAAGTTTGGCCAGAGAAATTCTTTGTGACTATCTAAAGCAGAAAGGCAGGTAATGTTTCTATGTTTTATGATGGGATTTGGGAGGAAATGGGATTCTAGATTTTATCATTTCCCTTAGAGAAGATAATTCTAGTCTCTGTAGACTTTTTTTGGAAGGACCTGGAGGCAGATGATGATGGAGGTGGCCCCAATTGTCTAGAGGGTCACTGCATACATTCCCTGAAGGAACAAAGAATTGAGCCAATAGGAAAGACAGAAGAACAAGCTGCAGAGAGGGGGAAAGTAAGCCCTGTATAATTCTAAATGAGAGAAGTCTAGAGTTGGCAGCTGGCTCTGGTACATTCTAGGGCCTTGGGGTCCAACCTTTCCACTATTTTTCCTATTTAAGTGCTCACCTCCCAGGCCTTCCCATCTTTCCTTTTGTAATGTTACCTGGGGACAATAAGCAGCTATCTCAGGAAGCCTGTTATTCTGTCCCAGTCAATCTACATCCCTCTAACCCTCCTTCAGAGGGGGTAGGAAAAGTCCTTTAGTCCAAAGCAGTTGGGATTGTCCAACTCTGACAACTCTTAGATGTAAGGCAGGAACATCTGGTATAAAGTCAGGCCCAGAGCTCTTTAACTGGGACATTCTAAGATCAAATCCTGCAGAACCATGATTTTATTTTATGTCCTTTTATTAAAAATAGATTGTTTTTCTCACATGATATATCCTGATTACAGTTTCTTGTCCTTTTACTCCTCCAAGTTCTTCCCTCTCCTCCAATCTGGA
Organism: Mus minutoides; assembly: GCA_902729485.2. Lineage (NCBI taxonomy): Eukaryota > Metazoa > Chordata > Mammalia > Rodentia > Muridae > Mus > Mus minutoides. Next base: position 2,921,381 of record LR749519.1, on the reverse strand, counting down.
TTCACTCCCTTTTCTGTCTCTCATTAGAAAACAAACAAGCTTCTAAGAGATAATAATTAATATAAATAGAACAGAATAGAATAGAATAGAATAGAATAGAATAGAATAGAATAGAATAGATGGCATGGCATGGCATGGCATGGCATGGCATGGAAACTAACACATTGGAATTGAACAAAACAAACAAACAAACAGAAGGAAAAGAGCCCAAGAGAAGGCACCCACGTCAGAGGCCCATTCACTCTTAGGAATCCCATAAAAACACTAAACCAGAACTGGCAAGATGGCTCAGCACTGACTGCTCTCCCAAAGGTCATGAGTTCAAATTCCAGCAACCACATGGTGGCTCACAACCACCCATAATGAGATCTGACACCCTCTTCTGGTGCATCTTAAGTCAGCTACAGTGTACTTATGTATAATAAATAAATAAATCTTTGGGCTTGAGCGATCCGACCAGAGCGAGCAGAGGTACTAAAAATTCAATCCCCAACAACCACATGAAGGCTCACAACCATCTGTACAGCTACAGTGTACTCACATACATAAAATAAATAAATAAAATCTTAAAAACCAACCAACCAACCAACAAACAAACAAAAGAACACTAAACCAGATGCCATAATACATATGCAAAGAACCTGGTGCAGACGAATACAGGCCCTGTGCATGCTTCTGCAGCCTCTATGAGTCCATTGGAGCTTTGATCACATAGATTTAGAGGGCCTTGTTTTCTTGGTAGCATCCATCCCCTTTGGCTCTTACACTCTTTCTGCCTCCTCTTCTGTGGAGTATGGGATGAAGTGAGGTGGGATAGAATGTTCCTTGAGCCCCAAGGGCTGGGATTTTTCAGCACTTAATGGAAGGAAGGAAAGAATGAGCAGGGTAGCATACTTTTTCTCTCTCACGAACCTGGCAAGAGTCTCGTGTTTTGTGCTTGGATATGCAGGTTGCTGCTGGGTGAATGTGTATCCGAAACTGGCTTTGTCTTCCTCTAAAGCTGATAGATCCTGGGTTTCATTTGCCCACCCTCTAGCCCCCATTTCCCAGTGGTGAGAAGATCTAAAGATGATGCAGATTTTTTGAAACCAATGAATTGTGAGGTTTGAATGTTCACCACCCAAAGAGCAATGGGAAGAATTGGCTGCCGCCTGTGTTCTATCCCAGCATGCCCTCCACCTCAGAACTGAACCTGTGTGAGCAAAGAATGCTGGGAAACTCTGGGAGAAGATCAATCTTGTTGCTTGTCAAAGCTAAAAGTTGAATTAAATCACATGAGTACGTTCAAAGAGAAAAAAAACAAACAGATGGGTCTTTTAAAAAGAAAGCATTGGTCAGCAAAAGACGTCTTTAAAAATACACGGTCTGTCTGTGGTTTGTGGGACATAAAAACCAAATATAGAATCTGCAAGAGGCATGCTGTCAGGGTTTAACCATAGTTTCCTAAAATATAGCCAGGTCTAAGAATGCTTAAATCTCACACTCTTTCAGATACAGCTTATGGAGTTTGGACATCAGTGAAAATTACGTCATTTCTGCCATGTGTCTTGGTTTTGAAATTGGTGTTCTTTGCTTTGTACTTTTCTTGTCTTAAGATTCAGTCACTTACTGCCAATCATTTACATGAGAACAATGATGTTAGATGTTCCATCTGACTCTGGTGTCCACAGCAGCTTAGCGAATTACTGCAGAGCTCCTCCAAGTAGATTATAGTGACTTTGTGAGTAATTCCACCAGTTCTGTAGTCACAACACCCAACTCTATCTGTGCAAGTGATTTCAAGGGATTTTAGCATCATCAGTAGAACGTTCAGTTTAACCTGGGATCTGAGGTTGAGGCCCATTAGTGATAACAGGAAATAACTGGGCTCACTTGATGAATATGACTTATATGGTTTTGCTGCTAGAGGACTGGAATGTTTTGATCTGAAGCTTATTTATAGAAGTTGTCCTTCATATCCTAATTATAGGGCTAAATGGAATTTGGTATTGGTAAAGTCAGTGTTGGTTTGCCCCACCATTCAACAACTTGGCCTGCAGTGTCTGTCAAACACGTCATGGAAATGCCTTTAGACACCACTGAGAAAACACGTAGTTGTGCCAGGCGGGTTCTTTAATACAGACAATACCTGTTGATGGTTCAGCAAAGACCTTGTTTTATTATATTTCACAGTTCTTACAAGGCCTGATCTCCCTCTCCTTATAAATCCTATTCACTGTGCAGGCTGGTGTTTATACTTAACACCTCTAAAGTGAAAACTTGGACTTTTTGTTTTAAAACAACTTGATGTGATTTGACAAAAGGAATTCATGATAAAACTGTTTCTCTACCCCTGCCCCACCTCCTAACTGCACCCCAGTGCTATAACCAAGAACTTATCAAGACTGTCCTGGCCCTTGGCCTAACACAACCATGATTGTATTTCCACACCAACCCTTTCTTCACCCTCCCCTTCAAAATCAGCCACATACCTTGCTTGCTCAGTCTCCTCTTGAGTTCCTCTGCTGGCCATTAGTATCTTGCTCCTAGAAAGTAGAACATTATTTTCTTTTTGAAAACAAGAAAATGATGAAAACATAGAGGCAATTCTATTGCCCTCTGACTGTTACAGTTTGGGGGCACGAGTACTTGGAACAGCAAAGCCCTAAAAGTAGGTAGATAGCTTGCCTCCAGGAGCCCCCAAAATGCCAGGGTAGTTGCCACCCATAATCCCAGCACGGCGCAGAGACTGGGGAGTTCCTGGGGCAAAGTGTATAATGAGAATAAGAAGGATCATCACGTCCTAGGTTCAGCAAGAGACCCTGTCATCCAACAATAACTTCCAGCCTTCACGCACACACATGTACATACATACACAGACCATATTAAATATACATGCATGCATACCATATATACATATACACGTAACAAAAAGGAATCTAAAAATAAGCATTCCTGAAAATCGAGGGTATGATTGTTGGTTTAAATATTCACCATGTGCCTTGCCTTGTTCATTTATCTTTTGTCTTCAGGGCTTCTCAGTGTAGCCCTGGCTGTCCTGGAACTCACTCTGTAGATCAAGCTGGCCTCGAACTCAGAAATCCACCTGCCTCTGCTTCCCAAGTGCTGAGGTTAAAGGTGTGCTGGTACCAGTGTCTGGATGAATTTTGATTGTCTGGATTTTGGGGTCGATGCCAGAATCTAGTGGGCACATAACTGTAAGAATGAAGAGTCATCTGGCTTTAAAATATCAATAGCACTGAGATTGAAACACCTTTTTGTGAAAAAAAGAACATATGTGATTTTTTTTCCTAACACAACGTAGACTAAGTTAAATAGTGTTAGCTCTTGTTACTTAACTATACTATTTGCAAGAATATTTATGTGGTCCTCCATTTCCTACGTATTCATTTTCAAAGCAAGTCTAGAGAGGTCTTTTCAATGGTGAATATTTTCCATCAAAACAAAATTCTCAAGCATTATTGGTACCCAAGAATCAAAACCTTCAGACATTGCAGCTCACTCATTTAATGAATATAACTAGTCCTAACTTCTGAGCTATCCTGTACAACCAAGAACATCTGTTTAAGAGATGCCATCTAACTTCATGTCTAGAGAACTCTGTTCTACCTCATCTTTCTCCTTCTTCAATACAGTTTAATGTAGAATGGGCTAAGGTTTATTTCCCACTTTCTAGGGATGATGAAATAGTACTGAAACTGATACATTGCAGCTTTAAGTCTATATCTAAGAGATTAAGTCCCTCATGAACTTAGATTATGACTAATCCTCTGACACAGCCTCATCTCAACTCATATGGAAATGGTTTTCAGTGAATATTCATTGTACAAAATAATGGGTCGATATGTTTTATTTGCATATAAAATGTACTTTAATGATAACCCCCATTATCCTCTTTCCTCATTCCTACTGACTACCTTACTCTTTCTAAGTCATTTTCCTTTTATTTTCATGGATCAGAGATATATCTAAAATTTGAATATATGAGGAAATGTGTGGTGTTTATCTTTCTGAGTCTGACCTATTTAGCTTAACAAAATGGTCTCCAGTTTCATGGATTTTTCAGAAAATGTCACAATTATATTTTCTGCATAGCTAAATAAAACTTTTAATATTTAAAAATATTAAAAATAATAAATAAAACAATGGTGTATATATTCGTTATCCATTGTGATTTGGACACCTAAGCTGAATCTACAAATTTGATTATTGTAAATAACACCATAAGAAACATGGGTGTACTGGTACCCATGGAGAGAGTTCTTGGAGCAGGCAGCAGGTTATCCTTTGTTTTATCCTAGACGAAGTCAACACAGTGTAAATCAGCAACTCCTTCTGACACCAATGACCTGAAAATCACTTCTCCATGCCAAATAGCCTTCAGGTACCATAGTGTCTAGTGTTACCAATACTTAGACAGAGAATGTCAGCTGCTAGACTGAAAACGATGATCTCGTTATATTGCTTTTATTTTCTGGAACACTGACAGAGAAGCACCAAACCAATCTGTGGTTTGGGGTCTTAGCTTGAATCTAGTGAGTCGATGACGGATTGGGAGAAGTCTTTGGTCAGACAGGACCTGTGGTCTGACTAGTATTCATGGGAAACTTTGAAGTAAAGACAACCTGGTATTGTGCAAAATTCCTTTAGCATTTTTCTCAACATACTTGGCACGGCAGAAAAGGAGCCATGTATGATATTTGGTATGGCAAAAAAAAAAAAAAAAAAAGCCAAGAACTCCATTCAGTGTTACTTTTTGCAGTGAGGAGATGTATATCTGTTGGGTCAAGTCAGTTAGGCACTTGGCTGTGTGTGGCTTCAGCATTGACTACTTTGACATGTCACTAATGAGACTGAATAACTTTAATTTGAATAGACTTTGTGCCTATGGGCTGCCATAATCAATGACACTGGTCTAGAGTAAATATTAACTTATTTTTCTACTCTTGTCTCTATCATGGACTGGGAATTGAACCCAAACTCCTGAACATGCTAGGCAAGCCCTCTGCCACTGATCACAAACCAATTATTACGATGATGATGATGATTATTTTAGATAGAGACATCCTGATTCCTTTTTTTTAAAACCATAACTAATAGCAAATTATAAAACATAGGAGGAAACTGGGAACTAGCCATAATTTTATGAGCCTAACATAATAATTATATAGCTGGTAAATTTTCTAGGCTTTTTCTATTATTTTAGATGAATTGGGGGATTATTTTCTCTTTTAATCGGCTTTTTAAACTTAGCATTGTATATCTGTATCTGTAGTGCTGAGTAATGGTCCCAACACTCAGATTTAATGGTCGTCTATTTCTCAGACTGTTGTATTCTAGTTTATTTCTTTCTCTTTGAAAATTTAGGCTATCTCTTTTGTTGCATGCCTCACATGCTTCTTTGGTTTAATGTCATTATAAAATAGTGCTATAGTAAACATATAAAAGCATGCTAATATTTCTCAACTTTAGAATGCATTGCCATGCAAAATGTTTGAGTTTTCTACAGGGAGAGATTTAGAGGGTAGATCCTTTTACAACTTCATATTCATTGTGCAAAAGTACTCCCCCAGTGTGCTTGTGAAAAACGGACATTAAAGCTGACAAAAGGAAAGAAAACCTGTTTTTTTTTTTTCTCCCTCTGTGTAGCACAATTAATTTGATAAATCATGAGACATTTCAATTCATTCCTTCTCATATAGCAATAAAAATGCTAAAAGAATGTGATACTGGTCAGGACTAATGACAGAGATCTTTGCTTTCCAGAGGCAGAATAAGTTCCAAGGCATGAACAGAGAAAGCAAAATACTTTACATATTATTTATATAACCTCTGTAATCTCTAAAGATGAAAGATTAACAGAAGCTTTAAAAAAGAACCATAAAAGCTACCCTATTTGTTTGTCCTGTGCAGTTCCACAGAGATAAACATTTATATCTCTTAGCTATCCCATTTATACGAGGATATGAACACGAAGCCCGGAAACATTCACTCATCAGGCAATTAGCGCTTCCTCTGGGGAGATTGGCTTGGGGCATTTTATAGTTTGCATAGTGATAAATGGCCTTGTGATCTAAGATTTCTCTCTTAAAATAAATTCTGTATTCTAATAAATCTGATCATCGTGAGCAAAGAGGACCTTACTAGTAGCACACATAAATAAAATGAAGCCACAACATTTAGAATAGCAGAACCTAGAAAGTCAAGTTTTCTCATTAACCATAAGTAGAATTTTTACTTCTGTTATGCCATTCTTTGTCTTCTTCATGTGAATAAAGATTTATAGTGGTGAGCTGGGACATGGGCCATACTAGCCCAAAGTAATTATAAGAAATCAAACCCTCTCCCCCCTCATTAATTAATTAATTAATTAATACATTATTATTAATTTGTTTTTCCTTCACATACAATAATAAAATTACTGGCACTGATAAAATAACTGTGTCAATGCTTTTATTCATGACACCCACCAGGATACTAATGGGCCTTTGTCTTGGGACTAGAACAGGAGTCTCTGGATGGGTGGCCAATGGAACTTTGTTCATAATGTAAATGAAGCACATCACTAGACATTGGTTAAAAACAACCAATAATGTTTGTACTAGAGACATTTGAAAGATGCTTGGAAAATAATAGCCACTTTGGAATTATCAAGGTAAGATACTTAGAACCTAACAGGCTTTATCCCTGTCACCCAGCTTATCGCTTGTTTTCCTCAGACTGGCTGCCAATCTTTGAGGACCACTTGCAGTTTTTATATTCATACACATGGTATATTATTATAAAGTCCACTCTGCTTAAAAGAATGCAGCTCCAGGGTCATATCCCAACAGGAACCACTCTTCGCTCCACTGTATCCTGTCCCACACATGGACAAAGACAGGGTGTTTCTGATTGTGTATGCAGCAATGTTTCACTGAGTAAATCCCAGGTTGAAAGGGTTTCCGTTTTCAGCTAACAAAATTCATAGCTTAATTTTTATGAATTACAGGTGGTTTTTATGAGCCTGTGCAAAAGCTTTTGGGACTGTGGACTGGTAGCCCTGGATGACATTACCATACAACTAGGAAACTGCCGGTCTCCAGGTAAGAGGACTGACTATTGGTCATTTCAAATGTCTCTCTACCCTGTGACAGACACTTCCAGTTCCTCTAGGATCCTCATGCATTTGACCTATGCTATTCTATCCTTTACTTTTCTTGACAGACAGGCCTCTCCACAGAGTTTTGTAGTAGAGTCTACAAGTTGGAAATAAAGACTCTAGTGTTCTGTACGGCTTTGTATGTATGACTTTCCCTCATTGTAAGGAAAAGTTTTACCTTTATTGTAAGGAAAGCAATACCTCCCTGAATGTTGGGGATGATGCTCACGAACTGCCCCCAAATAGTACTTTAAAAACAAGTGTCCTTTAGCTTAACTAACATTATAATTAATCATTGTGCATTTAAAGAATACACATTTTCAAGTAATATTGATGGCATTGTTATTTTACAAATGCTTGTGAGATGTATACTATTACATTTTTAATAAAGATGATGTATTCTAAATGACAGTAAAACAAGCCCTGCAACAGCAGCAGAGGACACAGCCTTGTGCTGCCGCTTACACCAGCCTAGCGATAATTTCTGTTTTATTTAGATCCTAGAGAGTTCTATACAACATTGCTTTGACCATATTTACATCCGCAACTCTTCCCGGAACTCAACTCCCTTTCCCTATTCACTCAACCTTGTGGGGTTTTTCCCTTAACCATTCAAGACCAATTTGTGCCACCTAAAATATTCTTGGATGTGTGTGTCCTTCCACTGAAACATGGTCGGCTTATGGGGAACTCTTAGATACTCCCATCCTTTCTTTTCCATTATCTATATTAGCTGTCAGTGCTAGGATTTGGTCTGGCTTGGCCTTGTACAGATTATGTGCATGCTGCCACAGCTGCTTTGAGTTCATATGTGCAGCTGCACAGCTGTGTCCAGATGTGCCCTTGCAGTCTTCTACAGCCTCTGGCTCTTACACTTTTTGCACCTGCGCTTCCACAGTGATCCTTGAGTTTGGGGATAATGGGGGAGCAGTTCTTTCAATGATCTTGACTCAGACCTCTCTACCTCAGAAAAGATTTTCTGAATGAATCAGGATCAGAGTTGGAACTTATTGAAAAAAGGTGCTAACATAGATTTAAGTTCTGGTGTCAACTCAAGGTACTTAGAAAATGGACAGTAAACACCCAAGACATGGCTGTGGAGCCTTAAGAGAGAGTCTCAATGGTCATAGACATTTTTTTTAAGTGGCTTTTGGAGTTACATTATTCAAAGCTTTTCTAAAACTTCTCCTTTTTTGGTAAAAGAGATCATAGGGCGCGGTTTCTAATATGCAGTGATAAACTTTTTTTCCAATTTTTATTAGATATTTTCTTCATTTACATTTCAAATGCTATCCCAAAATTTCCCTATATCCTCCTCTATCCCCAGCCCAACTCCCCTACCCACCCACTCCCACATCATGACCCTGGCTTTCCCCTGTACTGGGGGATATAAGGTTTGCATGACCAAGCGGCCTCTCTTCCCGTGATGGCCAACTAGGCCATCTTCTGCTACATACGCAGCTAGAGACACGAGCTCTGGGGGTATTGGTTAGTTCATATTCTTCTTCCACCTATAGGGTTGGAGACCTTTTCAGCTCCTTGGGTACTTTCTCTAGCTCCTCTATTGGGAACCCTGTGTTCCATCTAATAGCTGACTGTGAGCATCCACTTCTGTGTTTGCCAGGCACTGGCATAGCCTCACACGAGACAGCTATATCAGGGCCCTTTCAGCAATATCTTGATGGTGTATGTAATAGTGTCTGTGTTTGGTGGCTGATTATGGGATGGGTCCCCAGCTGCAGCAGTCACTGCTTGGTCCATCCTTTTGTCTTGGCTCCACATTTGATCTCTGTGACTCCTTCAATGTGTGCTTTGTTCCTAATTCTAAGAAGGGGCGAAGTGTCCACACTTTGGTCTTCATTCTTCTTGAGTTACATGTGTTTTGCAAATTGTATCTTGGGTAATCAGAGTTTCTGGGCTAATATCCACTTATCAGTGAGTACATGTTATGTGAGTTCTTTTGTGATTGGGTTACCTCACTCAGGATGATACCCTCCTGATCCATCCATTTGCCTAGGAATTTCATAAATTTATTGTTTTTAATAGCTGAGTAGTACTCCATTCTGTAAATGTACCACATTTTCTGTATCCATTCTTCTGTTGAGGGACATCTGGGTTCTTTCCAGCTTCTGGCTATTATGAATAAGGCTGCTATGAACATAGTGGAACATGTGTCCTTATTACCAGATGGAACATCTTCTAGATATATGCCCAGGAGAGGTATTGCAGGATCCTCCGGTAGTACTATGTCCAATTTTCTGAGGAACCACCAGACTGATTTCCAGAGTGGTTGTACAAGCTTGCAGTCCCACCAACAATGGAGGAGTATTCCTCTTTCTCCACATCCACACCAGCATCTGCTGTCACCTGAATTTTTTATCTTAGCCATTCTTGCTGGTGTGAGGTAGAATCTCAGGGTTGTTTTGATTTGCATTTCCCTGATGATTAAGGATGTTGAACATTTTTTCAGGTGATTCTCAGCCATTCGGTATTCTGGTGGTAATAACTACTGCTGTTAGTAAAGATACCATTCAAAGACAAGTATTAGCCGGGGTGGGGGTGTACTGCTTGCCTAGTGTGTGCAGAGCCCTGGTTTAATCCTCAATATAAAACACAATCATGTCTGAAAGTGGAAAAAGACCTTATTAGAAAAATAACAGTTCTTAACATTTTTTACTACTAATAATTGTATTATTATGTGTCCTAAATTCTTCACACACATCGTCTTATTTAATTCTTGCAATCCTATGAAGTGGATGCCACCAATATCCCCACATACAAGTATGAACACTGAGGCACAGAAAAAAGAAATCATCTGAGCTGCACAGTTCTGCTCCTTCTCCAGAGGGGATATGGAGCTGATCTGAGAATATCCTTCATTCACCTGGGATTTTTTAAGAAAGCTCTTACATTATACAACTTTTTCATTTTTTTTTCAGAGAGGCAGGGTATCTACAGTTTTCAGAGTTCTGTAATTCCACTCAAATTCCCGAGTTGGGGGGGGGTGTCTTGCCCAAAGTAATCCAATATTTCAGATCTAGATTTTTGATTCTGTATCAATGATAGGACCCACAATGAAGCATAGATTCACTGGAGGTCAAGCTGGGTAGGCCACCTGTGGGGGTCTGCCTCTCCATAGGCTTAACATATGGCCAGACACCTCTCAGACATGCAAAGTGGGCTGCTAGGAGCCTTGAGAGCATATATATTCATCGACTGTCTTAGTAATTGCAACACCTGCTGTTTCCTTGCAGAGAGACTTCCACCTCCACCTGGAGAATGCACTTTTGATCAGGATGAATGTGCGTTTACACAGGAGAAAAGGAACCGGAGCAGCTGGCACAGGGGAAGGGGAGAAACACCCACCTCCTACACAGGACCCAAGGGAGATCACACTACTGGGGTAGGTGAGTTATTCCACATGGTGCTGTTTCCTAAGAACATAGCTTAGCATACTAGTGGGCATTTACTGTGTTTTGAATGTGCAGATTCACGTCTTGTGATTGGAATGACATACATGATATTCTACACATTCAATATCTTTAATAGGTTCATAGGAAAAGCATCTTTTATAACACCACTTAATGTGTATTACAAAGGTAATCTAGAACTAGATTTTAAAAAACTGAAAGAGGAACAGTAGTGGAGGCAAAGAAGAAAATCAAAATGGAAGCTGAGGCTTAGTATAGAAATGTTCAGGCAGATGGGGAGCATGCAAATAAGTTCAACTCCGTGTTTTCTATAGCTAAAACAAAGAGAGAAAATTCATCTGTGAATCTTGAGTCACTGTTCTTGGGATGAAGCAAGGAGAGCAGATAGCTGAAGGCACATTCACTCTCTCTCTCTCTCTCTCTCTCTCTCTTTCTCTCTCACACACACACACACACACACACACACACTCACACACACGGTCTTGTCCAGGCTGGCCTGGAAGTCAGGATCTTCCTGCCTCAGCCTCCTGGGGGCTCAAGGATTTCAATATATGCCACCTTGCCTGGCTAAGGAGTTTGTGTTCAACACAGAACGTGTGTGGTACAATGTTGATCTTCCTGTTACTACTACTGTATATCAGCAAGTGAAAACAGTCCATGATAAAGTATGCCCCTGTTGGATCTAACAGTTAGACTGAAGCACAGCCTTTAGTTCAAGGAAAGAAATTTGTCCCTGAACTAAACTCACAGAGCTCATTGATACTACGATTCAGGGTCCATATAGGGAAGCCAGTAAGATATGGTGGGTTACACGGTGCTGTACCTTATTACCAACCTCAAGATAAACCTATGACCAAATACCATGGAGCAACATACAGTGTATATAACCTTTCTACTGAATTATCCAAACGTGGTAAACACAACCACAAATAGTTTTATTTTTCTCTATATCCTTCACCGTATACCCTGAAGACTTTTCTCCTCATTCCTGAGTAAATCTCTTAACTCCCTGTTCTGCTGAGTTATTAGAACAGTCCTAATTCAGGCATGTTAAAGAGTCTAGTACAAATCAAGATCTCCATTCGTCATTCCATCAAAATGCTTCTAATGTTCTTGGCTGGGCCTTGACTCCTTGTCTCAGGAGGATAAAGGGGAGGGCTGTCTAGTCTTACATCTTTATTTCAACACTTCCCCAGCCTTCCCTGTTAGTCATCTTTAGTCAGGGTAAGTAGAGGAAGCATTGAAAGAAAAGAACTTTAAAATATCTGGTGCTGTTTTACATTCTTTCTTGGCCATTGACTGTCCCCGCACTGTGACAGATGTGAAATGCTGACCAATTGGAACGTCTGCGGCACAGCATTTCTGGCAGTGTCTACTCCACCTAAACCTTACAGAACCAGCCCTTTGCACTCACTGCCTCCCTGTTAAGATACACCTCTGTATAACCACTCAGGTTTTTCCGAAAGTTTCTACTTTCTTTGAAGAGCATCTGATTCCATCTACCTTCCCAGATTGTCCACTGGCCTCAGAAACTAATGCACTCTCACCTAAAACATGCTACTCGATCTTACAACTGCCCTTCCCCTTGCTGCTTTGGCAGATGCAGGAAAAGTATTTCCTCAGGGCACGATGCTATTGAAGAGATTCAACACTGGCCAAAGGTAAACCAGATGTCCACTTTCAGTATGACTAATGATTCTAAAAATACTACAAGATCCCCTGAGGCTCCATCTGAAAATGCATCAGGAAGTCACACTGATACTATATGTCATATATAGAAACACTTGCGTAGCATACAACAGAAACAGAACTCAAACCAGCTGAAGTGGACAGATGCTCCTTCTGGATTTTGATACTGGAAAAGGTCCATTCAGGCATACCATGATGCAAAAGCTAAAGGATATAGTCATAAGACTCTTCGCTCTTTCTCCACTGGGCTTTCTGGGTTGGATTCAGCCTCAGAAAGGATATCCTAGCCCTTTCAACATGGACTTCTGTGGAAAGGGATAACTGTGATGAAAATCTCCAACCCAAGCCCTTTTGTGAGAAAGGGTTTTACAGTAGAGTCCTGGCTGGCCTGAAACATGCTATGTAGACAAGGCTGGCCTTAAATTCACAGAGATCTATCTGTCTGTGTCTGCCTCCCAGGCACTGGAATTAAATACCTGTGATACAATGCCCCTTATTGAGCAACAATGAGCCTTATTGTCTCTGAATAGCAATGTCATGAGAACAGAGTACTATAAGCCTGTTGAATTTCTACAGTACTTAATATTGTGACTTATACATGATAGACATGCAAAAATCATTGTGGGATAAGTGAACAAATGCATGAGTGAGTGAGTAAGTGAGTGAGTGAGTAAGTGAGCAAATTAATAAACAAAAACCTTTCCTTGAACATGTAAGAATAGTCATTATATTGCAAGACCTCCAACAACTGGCATGGTGGTACACACTTATAATCCCAGCACTCAGGAGGCTGAGGCAGGAGCCTGGATCACATAATGAAATCCAAGCCACACTGGACTGTGTAACAAGTCCTGCCTCAAAACAAAAACGAACAAACAAACAAACAAAACCTTTCCTAGGGGGGAAAAATGGGATTATAGAGAGATATCATTTTTACTATCAGGGGTGCAGTAGAGAAGAACAGATCAGTTTAGCTCATCTGTTACAAAAATGTTTTTCTGGGAGAAGGTTGATAGTTTTTATTGCTTTTATGCAGACATAAAGGTTTCATTTAGAGGTATAAAAAGATGCCAGCAAACATTAGCATAAGATGACTATGGCAGAGCTGTAGGGGAGAGTATTCTGGATAACAAAGACTGTGAAATGCCTTGGACATGGAAGACGGGGCAGAATCAGACGAGTAAATAGTGAAGGTGCCTCTCCTGGGAACGAGCAAAGGGAAGCAATAAGGCCAGGGGTGGAAGAGACACAGGCGTGGGCTTTGGAGATGGGATAACGATAACCTAACGAATTCACTCACTAAGTATGTTCTTAGGGAAGCAACCTAAATCCCCAGTTTCAGCTTTGACTTCTAGAAAATGAGAATAACTACAACTACCTAGTCACTTACCTAACTACAAGGAGTGGTCCAAGACCAAGGTATCCATATGGTTGCTTTCCTCTGGCCTCTCTGGCTTGCAAATGACTATCTTCTGCAGTGTGCACACATGGCCCTCCCTCTGTGACAACACATCCCTGATGTCTCTGTTTTCATGGCATTTGTACCTAATGGAGATCCACCCTAACAATCCTCTTTTAATTCAGTTTCATCTTGGGAAGCCCAGTCTCTAAATATAGCCCCACTCTGAGGAATGAGGTTAGGGCTTCATCCCATGTGTTTTGGAGAGATGCAACTTAAGCCATAGCAGACTCCCTCCCAGGAGTCAGTGTCATGGAATGGATATCAAAGGAGAAGGAAAAATTCTTTCATGTTAAGTGGGTGACAGCCCAGGCCTGCTCCTGGACCTTGTGGCTTTGTGCTACACTCTAGGCTTGTCTGACTCATAGGATATGCTCCACCTCCTCTGCACACACTCAAAACTCTTTGAAAATCTATCAAAAACATGTGCAATATGTATTAAATAACTCATAACTCTAGTCCTTTACTGACATCATTACTGGCTATGGGAACCTATGTTAATTAGCTTGGGTGGCTTTGTTTGAAAATGGTGTGGTTGGGTTTCCTTTGTCTTTTTGAAAACTTATTAAGACTGTTTCAGCTGATTAGGGTGAAACTTCACAGCAAGACCATGAATACAAATGTTTCTTACTGAACTCCATATTTATTCTGAATGAATGCTAGACACATGAAATGAAGTTCTCTGGTGGGCAGTGTGATGTGGAGGTCAGAGGTTGACTTCCTGGTGTCTGCTCTCTGTCTACCATGTAGATTCCTGAGACTGAACTTAAGTCATCAAGCTTGGGGCAAGCACCTTTACCCTTTCAACCATCTCCCTGGCCCCACAAATGACTAATTATTAAAGCTACCAGCAGCAGAAATATAAGAATCAAATATCTTAGAATTTGAAGTTACCATTAATATCACACGATCCCATCCCATATCTTCTGGGGGCTCAATACCCATTTTTAAAAAAAGTTCAAATAATTCAGAGCTACAAGTAAAGCAATAAAGGTCAAGTTGTAGAGCAGATGGGACAGTGCAGAGCAGCGGTGCCTTGAAGGATAAGCCAGAGGAGATCAGGAATGGTAAGGAATAGGGACACATGTCAGGATGAAGAGACACCGGGTGTGAGACACGCGGCCCTTTAAGCAGTGAAACAGCTTTCAGGGACTCTAAGTTACAATACTGGCTACAGGACACTGTCAACCTGGAGTCCCATAAAAGTGGACCCTCAAGTGTGGAGGTAGTGAACTTGAAGCTATGAGTCCCCGCAGCAGGAATGGAGGACAAAGTCATACAACAAGAAAAGTATCAGTCCGTACAACAAAGAAGCATCCTTGGCTTGGCCACTGCTATGTCTAACTGACCGCTTGAGTTAATGAAGATATCTAATAAATGTGTTAAATTATATCTCCCGGCCATTGAATAGAGAGTAAAAGGGGAAATCTTTTTTCATACACTCCCACCCTCACTGGCTTAGATATGTGCCATTTCACAGTGACTCCCCATTCCTACCTCATTCCCATGGGTGCAGAGAAATTCTGCAGGGGCTTAACCTAGGAGTGACTGAAGACCCCTCTATACTGAAAACCAAAGGTCACCAGTACCCACCTTGGATACAAGATAAGGTGCTTCTGAATCAGGTCTCTCTTTTCACTTTCCTTGCTTAAAAACCTTCAGTTTATAGTTGGCAGAACTCAAACAAGAGAGGCAGAAAGAAAGGCGGGGGAGGGGGGTGCAAACCTGTTTTATAGACAGCTGCACTAGATGCTCAGTCAATACATGTCCAATAAACGAAAAGAAAAGCTCGGGAAAGCCACACTATAAATATGTCAAGCTGCTGTGTGTCTGTCAGAATCAATACATCATCTCAGGTTAAATAAAGACGAGCCCCGTTGAATGGAGCTCTTTGATTTGCTGCCAAATGGATCAGATAATGCCGATTTCCCAGGAGTGGAGTGTCTGGGAGGTAGCCCACCTGTTCTGACTCAGTGTCTGCTCCCATCCTGCTCCCCACACGTGCCTTAGTAGGAAAGGTGCAGATGAAAAGAGGCTGAGTGAAACCATCACTACTGCTGGGCGTGGTGGCGCACACCTTTGATCCCAGCACTCGGGAGGCAGACGCAGGCAGATTTCTGAGGTCTAGACCAGCCTGGTCTACAGAGTGAGTTCCAGGATAGCCAGGGCTATACAGAGAAACCTTGACTCAAAAAACAAAAAACAAAACAAAAAATCACTACTCTTAGCAAGAACCAAGCGCTTTCCCTGAGCAAGCACTCTTTTTTTTAATCAATTAGTTTTTATTAGATATTTTCTTAATTTACATTTCAAATGTTATCCAGAAAGTTCCCCCCTCCTTGTTCCCCTGCCCACCCACTCCCACTTCTTGGTCCTGGCGTTCCCCTGTATTGGGGTATATAAAGATTACAATACCAAGGGGCCTCTCCACCCAATGATGGCCGACTAGGCCATCTTCTGCTACATGTAGAGCTAGAGACACATGTTCTGGGGGTCTGGTTAGTTCATATTGTTGTTCCTCTTCTAGGGTTGAAGACCCCTTCAGCTCCTGGGGTTCTATCTCTAGCTTCTCCATTGTGGGCCCTGTGTTCCATTATATAGATGATTATGAGCATCCACTTCTGTACGAGACAGCTATATCAGGTTCCCTTAAGTAGGTACTAGTTGTCCTATGCAATAGTGTCTGAGTTTAATGACTGATTATGGGATGGATCCCCCCTGGTGGGGTAGTCTCTGTATGGTCCATCCTTTCATCTTAGCTCTAAACTTTGTCTTTGTAACTCCTTTCATGGGTATTTTGTTTCCTATTCAAAGGAGGAATGAAGTATCCATGTGCTGGTCTTCCTTCTTGATTTTCTTGTGTTTTGCAAATTGTATCTTGGGTATTCTAAGTTTCTGGGCTAATATCCATTATCAGTGAGTGCATACCCAAAATGACTTCTTTTGTGATTGGGTTACCTCACTAAGGATTATATCCTCCAGATACATCCATTTACCCAAGAATTTCATAAATTCATTGTTTTTTTGTTGTTTTTTTTTTGTTTTGTTTTTTATTTTGTGGCACAATTATTATTTTACCAGTTTCCAATGCAACTGGTTTTTATTTTTTCCTCTTTATTAGATATTTTCTTCATTTACATTTCCCATGTTATCCAGAAATTTTCCCTTACCCTCCCGCGTCCCTGCCCTGCCCCCCTACCCACCCCCTCCCACGTAATGGCCCTGGCATTCCCCTGTTCTGGGGCATATAGAGTCTGTATGACCAAAGGGCCTCTCCTCCCAATGATGGCCAACTAGGCCATNCTGCTTTTGTTCTTACGCTTACCTCCTGCCATCTCTAACCAAGGAGACCTGGCGTTGGTGCAGGCCAGAAGGGAGAGTCTGAAATGGTCTGGGCCTATCTCTGACCTGGCTGGTGCCTCAGGTCGCAAGGGATTGGGCAGGAACAGATGCTGTGTTCAGCTGTTCACCTTGATGTGTGCCTCTGCGATTTCAAGGCCCCTGGTGCGCTCCACTCACCTTTAACCCCGAAGTGTGCCTAATGTCCTGGGGTTTGGAGGTGCGCTGGCTGGCGGCCCTATCCACTGCGTTCAGAGAGGGATGATGGCCAAATTCATTGTTTTTAATAGCTGAGTAGTACTCCATTGTGTAAATGTACCACATTTTCTGTATCCATTCTTCTGTTGAGGGACATCTGGGTTCTTTCCAGCTTCTAGCTATTATAAATAAGGCTGCTATGAACATAGTGGAACATGTGTCTTTTTTTGACAATTTTATACGCAAATTATTTTTTATTAGATATTTTCTTTATTTACATTTCAAATGCTATCCCAAAAGTTCCCTATACCATCCCCCCCTCCCTGTTCCCCTACCCACTCACTCCCACTTCTTGGCCCTGGCATTCCCCTGTACTGGGGCATATAAGTTTGCAAGACCAAGGGGCCTCTCTTCCCAATGATAGCCGACTAGGCCATCTTCTGCTACATATGCAGCTAGAGGCACAAGCTCTGGGGATACTGGTTAGTTCATATTGTTGTTCCACCTATAGGGTTGCAGACCCCTTCAGCTCCTTGGGTACTTTCTCTAGCTCCTCCATTGGGGGTCCTGTCTGAACAAGCACTCTTGAGCTGCTAGAGGTGCTGGTTAATTGCCAGATGCTGATTAAAGTTAGCTTTGACTAATTGTTTCTGCTGGTGTTCTTGTTGCTTTTGTGGTGGTCCTTGTTCTGCTTCTCTGAAACCCTTCCCACCACCTGCTTGCTTTTGAATAGATTCAAGTTTATTGATAAAATTTTCCATCTTATCTATTTTCTTGAATAGATCCACGTATTTATATACTCATATAAACATATGCATGTGTTTTGTAATGCTGGGGTTGAACCCAGAGCCTGCACATAGCAGGCAAGAGTGGCATTATTAAACTATACCCTAACCCCTCAAACTTGTTATTATATACTCAAATCATTAAACAATAATGTCTTATGTGGGAACTCCACTTATGGGCTACCCAACTCCCACAAGTGGGATTTGTACACACACACACACACACACCTTAAAATCTATGATAAATTTGACTTAATTCTTGAATTATCATCAATGAAACTCACAGAGCACTTCTGTAATGGTATTTTCCTGTCAGAGGATAAGAACTGAGGCAGCATGAGGTAGGGTTGCGGCTCTGCTTCCAGATGTGAATACACATCTGGTTCTGCCTCACCCAAATGGAGAATGGTTTCCAACAGCGACATCCTGGGTCTACTGAGGAACTGTCCTCTCTATTATGTACTAAATTTAAACATTGCTTCTAGCTGGTGAGAAGGCAGGAAATGACACCTTGTTTTGTGTTTAACTTCCTGTTTCTTGGTCTCTTCAAGTTGAGAACTTGACAAAAAAACAGAAGAAGAGTGCCAAGTGATATGTTCTCTTTTCTGTCCCTTTTTCCTCATAAAATGTGGCCTTCGACTTTGAACCCTAGTTACCCTAGTTTCTCTGCTCACAGTGAGTTTGTTGGTGTCTCTGAGTGATGCCTAAAGAGGGAGGTAACTCGGGACATCTTGAGCTCATTTTGTGGACCTTCCGTTTCCTCTGGAACCGGTTGGTTCCTCCATGCCTTGCAGCTTAGAACATTCCCTGGATGCCCTGAACGAGATGCCTCCCTGTTAGATCAGGATTGATCAAGACAGTGTGAAAATCAAAGAGGAGAGTGGCCTCTACCAAAACAATAAAGGGTGCAGAATTGAGGACTGTGCACAAAGAAGCAAGGGGCTCGGAGATTATATAGGGCAGAAGAAGGAACTTTTCAGGTGGAGGATCCCATCTGTAGATCTGTTCCCCTGAAGTCTCCAAGTGTAAATGCAAACAGTGGTTGGTAAGCCCACCTTCTTATCAGGAGTTGTGTGGCTCTTAACTACCTGAAGATGTTAGGAGCCAGACTGCTTCTCAGCTTGCCTGAGGCCTTTAAATCATTAACCCTTCAAAGAGCCTTGGCTGCTTTTCTATTTGTCTGTCCTAAATTTCCTCTAGGAATATTAGCAGTATTAATCACACACCAGGTACTAGTCTCTGCATTAACCACTGTCCAATACAAAAAGAAGCTTTTTTTCTTTTTTACTAAGTTTTAGAGAATCACTAATCTATGAGTATAAACATAAATATTTAGAAAGCAGTTTGGCATCATGTTCATTTGCAAAACAACAGTAGGAAATTCTCTTCTAGGGTCTATGACCTCCCCAGTCATGGGATTTTTCCACCAAGTTTAAAGTACCAGGCATGTTATCCTTCCTAGGAAGCAGACCTCAAATCTAATTGGTTGTTCTCATAACAGTCATGACACTAGTCCACAGGTAGGGACATCTTACGTAGCAGCTTAGTCTTGTGGCATGTAGGATCCAGCTCTAGGTAGGCCTACTGATGAATTTTCTCCCCAGCAGCCTGCTTAGAGCACCTTTCAGCACTACGAAGGCTAGCCAGCACATATGTGCTGCTATTGCCTACTCCCATTGAGGGCCTCGTCCTTTCCCTCCCTCACATGCCCTTTCTAGCTTTCTGACCACCAAAGATACCCGAAATTAAATACAAAAAAAAAAACAAAAAAAAAAACAAACCATAAAAATGTATAAGGGAGAACATGCAACATTTCTTTTTTCTGAGCCTGACTTATCTTACCAATTCCACACATTTCCCTACAAATTTAATAATTACATTTTCTTTATAACTGAATAAAATCCTATTGTGTTAGTATATCACATTTCATTATCTAATCATCAGTTGATGGACAGCTAGGATAACTCCATTTCCCAGTGATTGTGAATGGAGTGGCAATGAGCACAGTTGAACAAATAGGACATGGAGTCCATGGCACATAGGCGCCAGAAATAGTGTAGCCATGCTCGGTCATACGGTAATTATAGTTTTAGCTTTTATTAATTTAATTACAGTGTGTATATATGTATTCTGTGTTTCATATTTTGTATTTTCTTCTCTTTATTTGGGGATCAAATCATAGGCATCAAATCATGAAGAAAAATATATACAGTTTAAAATATTTAATTTAATTTATTATTAATTATTATTGGGTGAGCATATGGACACATGCATGTACATGTGCCGTGAAGAACATGTGAAAATATCCATTTTGGTCAGGAATGCTTTGGATATCTAGGTCGTTTTGTGCTTCCATATGAATTTTGAGATTTTTTTTTTACATTTCCTTAGAATTTTGATGTAATTGCAATGCTTTTTTAAAAAAATAAATTGATTTATTTTTACATGTATGGCTGTTTTTCCTGCATGTATGTCTGAGCACCATTTACCTGCAGTGTCCACAAAGGCCAGAAATGGGCACTGGGTCCTCTGGGATGAGTTTTTAATCTGCCACCTTACCCATACGTCTTACCTCCTGATCACAGTATTTAGAATCTTTATATCCCTGGCAGCTTATAACTATATATAACTTATAACTATAAGCATTTGTTGGTGTTTTCTGCATCTTCTGCCAAATGTCTTGTTATATCCGAGACAATATTGCATAGTGTCTTACTCTTTGGCAAAGGGTAATAGTGGGATATTAAAATTTATACAGACTCTGTTGTAATCTGCCCAACAGTGGATGTTAGAGTCTGTGTCTTTCCTTGTATAGCTCTCCATTCTGAGTAACAAATACTGGGGATATTATGTTAAGAAAACTATTCTCACTGTACTTGTTAAAGTAAGGCGGACTTTATTCACATCCATCATGGCGGACATAGGAAACAGCACAGAGTGATTTTTCACTGGAGGGGAGATACTGAAGATAGCATGGCCAAGGAGGGATGGAGAAACATGGAGCTCGATGAGATCAGGGCATGGAAAAGGACCAGGAAGTAATGTCAGGGGTAGGAAGGTCTCTGGATGAACTGACCTACCAGAATTCTTGATGAAAGCAGCCCATGGTTGTCATTAATGGGATGGTGGAAGATGAAGGAAATGATTATGTATCTCCTTGATTAGATATCCAGGATGGAAGATGCCTGGCTTAGAAAGTTTCCTGCAAAATAGGATTCTGTGAGGAAAAGTTAGGCCTAGGGAAAGGTTGAGGAGACAAAGGTGAGTCAAGCAGGAATCATTGTAAACTCTGAGTATAAAAATGCTGGAAATGTCTATCTTTTATCCTGTTGTCACAGAAGACACTTGGACAACCATATCATATTACATCAAGCAACAGTTCTTAACCTGTGATGTCTTTGGGGACTGAATGACCCTTTCACAAGAGGTGCATGTCAGATAGCCTACATATCAGATATTTACATTATGAATCATAACAGCAGCAAAAACACAGTTATGAAACAGCAATGAAAATAATTTTGTGATTGAGGATCACCACAACATGAAGAATTGTACTAAAGGAAGATTGAGAACCACTGAGTTAAAGTAGCTTGACTAGTTAATATAATGCTGCTTAGATGGATAGCACTGAAAATTTTCTTTACTGGGGGACAAATCCTGAAATAATGCATTTTGAAATGTTTCATTTTTTTCAACAAATTAACAACAATTCATACATTTTTTTTAGGATGCTGGAGGTGGACAGCCTATGATAGATAGATCAGCTGAAGCAACATATTAAATATTGTGGAAATCCATCTTGTGAAGTTTTAATAATTATCTGCTGTTTTTCTTAGGTAGCAACAATAAGCTTTTTGTTATTATGTATGCACTACAATAATAATAATAATAATGAGTCACATTGAAAATAAAAAAGAAAGCTGTTGCCTGCACTGGAGACTTATGGCATTTGGTCCTAACAAACTTTTTTATGGCTTCTTTTCAAATGTAGATAATTAGATAACCACAGAGACCTTAAGACTTCCTGTTAGACATGGAGGGCTCCACTGAGACAGTGCATGTCTCCTTGATGCCTACTGTGTATTTGTTTACTCTTGATGGTCACAGGGCACTTTTAATTAACATAATGCATTCTGGGACTGTTAAAGGACATGTCTGTATCTGTATACTGCAGCCTTCCTTTTCACATCCCATCCGTAAAGCCTGTCAGTCTATACTGGCAGGAGCATATACAGTGAGAAGGAAGAAAGGAGAGAGGCATCTAAGCCATTTTGTAAATAACTGTATTAAATGGGAAGTCAATATAAATTCATTAAATAAAATGAGAAGCTCAAAAAAGCCTTCTATAAATATGCCAGGTACTTCTGTGCCTGTCAGAATCAATGCCTCATCATATATTAGCAGGTCCAAGGGAGAAATAGTTTCTGGCTTACTAAAGGACAATGCAAAAAGACCTTTCCACAGTGAGGCTAGCATGGTACAGTCTTATAGAAAGACAAAGCATCCATCAGTGAACTGTCTGCTCCTTGCTGGCTACAGAGCCTGGAGCATGATCACATGGCCTTTCCGAGTCTGAGTTTCCTTATATAAACCAGCAATAATGGTTAATGCCCTATTAGTCCCTGGGGTTGCTCTGATGATTAACTGGTAATATATAAAGCCACTGAAATGTGTGGTGGTGTTATTTTTACAATTCATGAATCTTTTATTGAATCTGATGTCTGGCTCTGTAATACTTTCCTGGATTCACTGTTTAATGCCATATGTGCCTCTATAAAATAGAAAGCCATTGGCTGTGACCACTAATAAATTTCCTTAGCAGAAAGCAAAGGATTTGGTAGAGTCATTAAGCCCCCTAATCATATTCTATCCATCCCCAGAACATCGACTGATAAGAGTATAGCTATTTTTAGGTTTGCCAGTATTACCCATGCATATGAAAACCCATAACCAGCATGCCAGAAGCGTTATATTATAGCCTTACAGCTTGTTTTCTGTTTTCATGATAACATGCAGTTTATTGCTTGAATAATACATATGAGTAACAAAACTAAGAAGTATTACAAGTAAAGCATTAAGAGGGAAATATTAAATGCAAGTAGCATATGATGGACAAAAAATATCATGAAGATAGAACCTAGATGATGAAATCTTGGGGAATACATATCAATAAATCACTGTACTAAAATAACAAAGGCACCCTCCAAAAAAAAAAAAACTCTAGCCCTACCACTTCACGGCTGTTAAAAGAAAGCGTTCTGTAGCACATGGAGAATGGCTGGTGTGGAGGTAGCATGGACTTTGCAGGGTTTATTCCTCTGGTCCCTGCACCATCTGCATCAGTAGCTCTCTCCTACAGAAGCATCAAGTTTCCTAACACTGATGCCACCACCCCTGTTATTTACAGGACAGTGACAGCGGGTCATAAGAAACTTCCTGGGGTTTTATTGCCACGAATATGATGCCAGGCTGTCAGAACATAAGTATTTGTTTTAGCAGGTTGTTTTTAATAGGGATCTTTGTGGTCAAATGATGATGAATAATACATCACCAGATAACTATACCGTATAAGAAATATAAACGTATAAGAAATTCCTGCCCCACAACCAAGGTAGCCTCAGCTCCTAGTCCACTTAGTCTCTTAACAAGTGGTCTTTCTACCCCATTTTTTTTCTCGTCCCAAAAAAGCATCTCCATTCACTGTCTTCGTGATTCCAAAGAAAGACACCATCACTTTTCAGGTGTTCTTCAGTTTTTGTTCTAGAAATTAAATTACCTTCCAATGTACTAATAAGTCAAAGAAGGGGTCTTCTTTATTTCTAAGAACACACATCAAAGAATAATCTATTTATTGAAATATGCTGTTAAGAGAAAAAAGAAAACTATGTATGTGAAGTGTTTGGGTTTGGTTTCTTTGTTTCTTTAGTATTGTTTCTTGAGGCAAGGTCTTGGTGGCCAGGTAGCCTCAAACTTCTGATCAGTCAGGCAGGAACATGTATATGTTATGTGTGTGTGTGTGTGTGTGTGTGTGTGTGTGTACATATTTGATTGAAGAACAACTTAGTTCAAGTCCTTGTCTTTTAAGATTTGTGTACCCAGGCTGGAGAGATGGCTCAGCGGTTAAGGGCACTGACTGCTCTTCCAGAGGTCCTGAGTTCAATTCCCAGCAACCACATGGTGGCTCACAACCATCTGTAATGGGATCTGATGCCCTCTTCTGGTGTGTCTGTGGAGAGCAACAGTGTACTCATATACATAAAAATAAAAATATAATCTATAAAAAGATAGATAGATAGATAGATAGATAGATAGATAGATAGATAGATAGATAGATAGATAGATAGATTTGTGTACCCACTACCCAGGTATGTAACCTAGAGGCTCCAGTGTGCTGCAGTCTTTGCACAGCTAAACTTCTCATGACAGTGTCTGATCCTGTCAGATCCCACTTTCCCAAGGAAGACTTTGAGGAAAACCTTTTTAAAGATGTGGTAAAATGTTTGAAAATGCAAAATGAAACCTATTACTCCCTATTCTAACCTAAAGAATTAATCGATAAAAACTTAAAATACTGGACGTCTGGTGGGTCTGACTGGACTGGCCCTCCCCCCATACCTCACCCTCATTTCTGTGGAAAGTCCTTCAAGGAGCCCCTAATCTAGCAGCCTATGGCTCCAGCTGCCTGGGCCCTTCCTGCTCTACAGGAGCTCTCTGTGCTTCCTCCCCTCCCCCCTCCTTAGGCTCTGATCGATGACTTTATAATTAACTTTTCTCTAAAACTCAGAAGAGTGGGAAAATACACTGTCGCATTTGGTTTGGTGACCTTAAGCATACCACATCGTTAGGCAGCCACCATTCCCATCCTGCTCCAGAAATGTGTACCCATGGAAAACTAACTCCTTGTTTATGACAGGCTTTTTATCGTGGCTAAACTAAGTGGGTGACACAGCAAACTCAAAAGTCGTGAATCTGGAAAAGGGGCAGATGGAGAATTAGGGGTGCGGGGAGGTACTGATGGGCAGAAGAGCATAAGAGAGGTTGGGGGAGACTAACCAGGCTGCACTGCATATAGATGAAATGTCAAAGAACTAACCTAATAATGACAAACAGGATATTGTTAGAGGGACACTTTTTAACAGTTGTTTTATTTTCCCCAAAGCTTTGATGATTCTCCTTATTATCAGGAGTGCTCTATTAGCCTAGTGAAAGGTGCTTGCTGCCCCTTCCACAGGGCCTCGTCCCACAGGCTGTCAAAAACCCCTTCCCAACCCTGTAAAGGAGAGCCAAGAACCTAGCAGAGCAGCTGTCTCCTGGTTAAGGATTGTGAATACAAGTGTAAGTTTCTGCTTCTCAGGTGCCTCACAAACAGCAGTGCTCCAAGCACCAGGAGAACCTAATGGGACTCCTGCACCCACGGAAAGAATAGACTTTACTTCCCACCGTCGCCCTGCTAACCATCCTTTCCACAGTCTGGAATCCTTCATATGCAGGGAGCCAGGGCCTAGCCTCAAGCATCAGTCCCGTGATGTTCTGCTCTACCCCAAGCCTTTGGTGCTGAGACAGAGCTCGAAGCTGTAATGTGGAACCACTGTCAGCATACTCAGCTTTTCTCTGCTTTCCAGACACGTGTGAGGCACGTGGTCTCTGTGATGGTTGATGGTGGTTTCAGGAAAAGGAAGTACTGTGTACAAATCAAGAAGAAAGAAGTAGCCAGGCAGTGGTGGCGCATGCCTTTAATCCCAGCACTTGGGAGGCAGAGGCAGGCAGATTTCTGAGTTCTGGTCTACAGAGTGAATTCCACAGCAGCCAGGGCTACACAAAGAAACTCTGTCCTGAAAAACAAAAACAAAAGGGGGGAGTAGTAATTGTAGTCAAAAGCAATAGCTAGTTCATACACAGTTCATCATACTCTGATAAGCTGACAAAGTTGTTAAAATCATTTTTTTAGGAATAGAAGTTGGTCTATATTGCTGCAATTCAGTATTTCCATATGCATATGCCTTTAATACAAATCATATCCTGAAGTGATGTGCAAAGGTTAAAACTACGGGAGTGGTAGACTGAAGTTAGCATCCTAGAAAAACACCCTCCTTCCAGACATGACCCCTCTTCCAAACGAAGCACAATTACCTGGGTTGAGCACGGTGGACTTCCTTTCAAATCACACAGTACTAAGCTGAAAGCCCTTTGGAACTATTAGTCTTAGCTGATAGCTTTCGCCTGACATCCAAGACTCAGAAATATAGGCACAGAAAGCAAACAGGCTGCAGAAGTTGTATCTATAGGAATATGTAGTCTAAAGCGAGGGAGGGGAGGCTGTAGGCGGCAGCGCAGGCAGCACTGATTCAGTTACAATCCCCCGGCCTGCCAGAACCTGGCGCAACATAAGACTATTCCTTTCAATGCTGAAGAAGCGAGTATCTTGTCCTCATGAAGGAAAGAATTTGAACCAATACTCAGAGAGTGACTGAGAGTTTGTGCATCTTCTAGGATCTCAGAATGACCATGGCCAAGAATTATCATCATTAAGAGATCCCGGGCCATCTGTCACTCATGATGAATCCATTGCTTCCTCCTTTATCTCTCAGCCCCTCATAGTCTGTTCTTTGTACTTGCACAGTGAGGGTATATTTAAAGGTAATAATGCCTTTCCTACTAGAGTCTCATCTGTAGCAAAGGTCTTTTTACATGGGATTTCCGGTGAGCCTTGGAGAACTCCAAAGCAAAATACTATTTTTTTTTCTTTTTTTTTCTTGTTATCTTAAAATTTATTTCTTGAAATTTTTTTTTTCTTTTTATACAGCTCAGGCTAACATCAAACTCACAATCCTCTTTCCTCCGTCTCACAAGTCCTGGGATTGCAGGGGTATACTACTACACACACCTCAGAAGGCTTTTTAACTGAGCATCTCTTAAGGTAATGTCACTTTTAACTGAGCATCTCTTAAGGTAATGTCTGTGCCACTAAGTTGCACACAGGAAGCACAGAACTCCTAAATACATGGCTCAGTGACATACCATGGCCATTCTCATGCCTTAACATATTTTTTCATGGAACTAAATTAAACATACTCTTCCATTAGGATTGTGTGTGTGTGTGTGTGTGTGTGTGTGTGTGTGTGTGTGTGTGTGTTTAAATTTACACCCACAAGCACATGTGTTTGTTTACTTTGACACTAGCTTAAGTGGTACAGAGTTATAGAAAATAAAATACAATAAAATTTTCCTGCATTGTGGAATGTGAAAAGCATTCAATGTAACAATTTTTTGTGCCAATGAACAAATGAACGTTACATAGTTGTGGACTGTCTCACGTGTGGAGTATTTTTGAATCAATGTTTCAGGTTGTTTTTTTTTCAATATGTTTTCAAGAAAAAATTGTGACAAGGTCTCAAGTAGCCCAGGCTGACCTCAGCCTCACTAGAAAGCCAAGCATGACCTTGAGCTTCTGCCTCTGCCTCCAAAGAGCTGGGACCACTGGCATGCACCACAATTCCCTGCTTTATGTAGGGTCATTTTTAAAATACCTCAGATTACTTGGAACTTGTCTGAGAGCATTTTCTTTAATAAGACTTTGATCTCATCACCTCTTGGATTTGTAGTAGCTTTGCCTTCGAGCATCCAACTCAAACACCTATCTCATTGCCAAGAATCTCATTCTTTCAGTGTGAGCCTGGTGGAGTCAGGTACTCTGGAAACGATCATACTTGTTTGTGGCTTAGTGCAATAAAAGAAAAGATGTTCATCCATTCACTCACAAATATTTTTGAGAGTCTATCATGCCTGAAACCTTACTCTAAGAACTGGGAATACGGTACTGAACTAAACAGGGAAGGTCCCGTGCAATACAGAAGAGGGGAACAAAGATTAAAGAGGAGAAAATTAGGTGACCCATTAAAGGCAATTAAATGTTACAAAAGCGTAATAAATTAAGGTATAAGGAATGAGAGTGCTGAAGGAGCAGGTGAGAGGGGGAGATAGTGACTTGAAGTGGAGAAGTCAGAATAGGTCCAATAGAAAAGGTAACATATAAACAGGCACTTAAAGAAGGACAGAGTGAGACATGAGATTATCTCCAGAAGAGCCAGGCAGGTTGTTCAAGGTGCTGACACAATCCTGGGGCCACCAGCCTAGACTCTGGCCTGAACTAAGGGAAGCTTTTCACAAAGACATGGTACAATTTAGCTTTTCAGGTTTGAGAAGATGCCCAGTAAGCAAAAGCACTTGTAAAATCATGAGGACCTGAGTTTGGATCCCCAGAGCCCAGGGATACAGTAGCTCCAGCTTCTGTAATCCCAACGTTCCTATGTGGAGATGAGAGAAACAGACTAAAGGATGCCCAGAAGCTCACAGGGCTGATAATCTGGCACACACTGCAGAAAAACAGCAAATAAACCCTGTCTCAAACCAGATGGAAGACATGAGCCAACATCTAAGGTTCTGCTCTGACCTTCACACATGCATGATGGCAGATGTGCTCACATTGATACACACAGGTGTGTGTAAACACACATATCACTCACAACATACTTACACATATTGAGCATCTAGAAAGATTGCTATAGAAACTGATGATGTTAAATTCTAGGGGATAAGAGAGGATCAGACATACAAGCCAGGAATCTGCCACATTAGTCCAAGTGAAATGACTGGACCAGGACACTAGCAGTCCAGGGAGTAGGATGGGGCTGTGAATTTATCTTAGAGACAGATAAATTCAGATAAATTCTTATCCCCTAGGAGTTCTGATGGCATGCATGAGGAGAGAGCACAGAGTGGGCAATGCTAGATGGCTCACATGTTTGGAGCCTGAGCAACTGGAGGAGCTGGGATAGATTTGGGAGGGAGTTATGCTTGGACTGTTGTGATAAATTAAAGCTGGACAGTTTAGAAACAACATATACTTGCTTCTCACAGTTGGGGGAGCTGGGAAGTCTAAGATCAAGGTCAAGATCAAGGTTCCAGCAGATCTGATCTGGGGAGGGCCTTCTTCTTCAGAGGTGACTTTCTGTTCAATCTTCCCTCTCATAGTGTAAGACATGAGTTAGTGTCAGAAGTCCTTGATAAAGATGCTGATCTCATTTGGGGACGGACACTGCACTTATGATGTAATCGCCTCCCAACCTCTCCTCTTCTTCTTTTTTTTTTTTTTTTTTTTTTTTGGTTTTTTCGAGACAGGGTTTCTCTGTGTAGCCCTGGCTGTCCTGGAACTCACTCTGTAGATCAGGCTGGCCTCGAACTCAGAAATCTGCCTGCCTCTGCCTCCCGAGTGCTGGGATTAAAGGCGTGCGCCACCACGCCCAGCACCTATGGACACCTTGGCACTAGGATTTCAATGTGTGAAACTGGAGGGAGTAAAAAAGCATTTGGAATATTATCTGAAATAGTGAGGTATGTTCTGATGTGATAATATTATCAGTGGTGTAATACTGCTGTATTAATCCCTTTCTGTCTAACTGAATCATAAACCACTAAAATGAAAAAAATCATTTTGTGGTCTAATCCTTGCAGCATGTCTATTTTTCTTGAATTATACATGCTCTTCAGGATTATAAAACCTTCTTCTCAATACTACAGCCAAAGTGGTTATGTTTCTAGGAATTCTACAAATGAAGAAAATATGCTGGGTTCTTTTTTAACCATGCCTGCTTTACATTCCTCTCAAGGTTACTACATGTACATCGAAGCCTCCCACATGGTATATGGACAAAAAGCATATCTTTTGTCCCAGCCTCTGAGAGGCGTCCCTGGGAAACACTGCTTGATTTTTTTCTACCACATGTACGGAGCAGGGACTGGCCTGCTGAGTGTTTATTTGAAAAGGGAAGAAGATAGTAAGGAGTCCCTGTTGTGGAGAAGAAGGGGAGAGCAGAGCATCTCCTGGCTGCGGGCACTGGTTGAATACAGCTGCAAGAGGCAACACCAGGTAAGCCACGAGGGGTGAGAATCCAGCAGGGGAGGATGCATGGAGGCACCTGGCGTGCTCCTGTTGTTTGCTAAAAAGGAGAATAATTTGTCCTTTTTCAGAGTCAGAGATAAAGGGAGGATTAGTTGAAAAGTAAACCTAATTAGCCTGTTATTGATTAACTCTAAGCAGTGAATGGATAATTAGGCAGGGAGCTAACGCTTTGGACATTCATGCAGAAAGTGATTGGTTTGGTTTTTTTAACCATTCAAGGATGAAAGGATACCTATTTTATCTTAGTGTGCTGTGAATGTCAAGTGCATTTCTTCCAAAGGGAAGTCTTCTTTCTTCTAAATACACTACTGCTGCTCCTAGTACCCATGATCCACTTGCATGGGGGGGGGGGGGAAGGGGGCTTTGTCCTAAGCCTCCACTTATGAGTGTGTATAGCCCAAGGTAAGTTTTATAAGCCTCTGTATACATGACTATATTGTTGTAAAAGAAACTAGGGGTCCTCATCCCAAGTCCCTGGTCATCACCCCAGACCCCCAACATTTCATGCGGTATAGAAAAACCCCTGTCCTAGAAGTATACAGTCCTTCCAGTAGGGGGAGCCTAGAAAAGCCCAGGATAGCCACAGACTTCACACAGCCACTAAAGGTTGCTCTGGGGAGGCAACCTTTATACTCCTAACTATTTTTTAAGCCACTCGCAAAATTCTGGTGTAAGTATGCCCTCCAACTAATGCTCCAACTTCCTCTGCAGCTTTGCTTCTGGGTGGTAAACTTCCTGGGCCCAAGCAGCTTTAACCACTGGCTGGCTGCCTGGTCTAAGCTCAGATCTTCCTGGGAAGAGGTATCTAAAATACGAACTTTTTTTTTCTTCTCACCATTCTACAACACAAACTGATTTTCTAAAGATCTAAACTGAAGATATCACAACTCAAGTGGCTAACTACATTGCCACTCAAGCTTCTACATTAAGGGGCAATAAATGACAGGAGGAAGATGCTCTTCTGTCTAGGAAGGGTCTGCCAGCCAAGCACATATAACTTGTTTGGAGATGTATTAGAGAATGGCAGATTGCTCCATGACGATTTATTTTTATGACTGTTACAGAAGGTACATGGGCCAGATGAAAACTTACTAACGTGGCTGATCATTATCCAGAGATGGCAGCTCAATCTTGTTAGGCTCCAGGGAAGTCAGACTCTTCATCAAATGGATCTCAAGGAACGGTCTGGGTACCAGCAGCATCAAAAACACCTGAAATATAAGTTCACCCAAAATGTTAATTCTCAGGATCCGCCTCAGAATGCTAAACCAGAAATATGGGAGGGCTAGAAATGCATTTTTAATAAGCCCAAATGATTCTGATACAAGCTAAAAGTAGAAAATCTCCAGACTTAAATGAATCTAATTCTTTGGAGATGGCATCCAAGCATTGACACACACACGTGCATGTGTGGATGTGTGCATATGCCAATGCACATGTGCATACGTATGTGTGTACGCACGTGTTGCCTCATGCATGCCAGGCAAGTGTTCCATCACTGAGCTATGTACTCTCAGGTCAGTATGTATTCTCAAATGAGAGTGACACACAAATTCTCTAAAAGTTCAAGGAATCAATATATAGGGTCTTACAAAAAAATATACTATGTTTGCTGGGTAGGTGATCTTAGAAACTGGTTCTGGTTTTGTTTCATTCTTAGATCTATTTTTCTAGACCAAGAGTATTTGATTCATTGTTTTCTGCAAAGACTCATGAAACAGAGCGCACCTTGCCCACATCTCATTGAGCTATGCCTTTGGTGTTATGGTATTGAACATAAGTGAATCTCTATCTTTTGGTCAATTTAATTATTAAACGTCCCCACCTACTGCCAGCACCAAAGGTAAATTCAGTGGGAGTCTAAAGAAACTGAAGAGTCCAGCCTAAAGACACTGGGAGATGCTAGACATAGGCTGTTCTAAGAAGCTTGGGTTTGTCTGGTCACTAGGAAGCACTCCTGGTTAAGCATCTCTGGGGAACTGCCAAAAAAGGTCAGAAGAGTCACCTAGGCATCATAATTCACTGTGGAATATTTAAATTCCAAATAATCTAATTTGAATTTGTAATTTTATTTTAGTTATTGTTATCTTATTTTATTTCATTTTATTTTATTTTATTTTATTTTATTTTAGAGACTGGGTCTCACTATTTTTCCCTGGCTGGCTTCAAACGTGCAGTGTAGACCAGGCTGCCCGAGAACTCACTAAGTAATCTACACTACCGCAAATTTACAGCAATCCTCTCACCTTAGCCTCTAGGTTGCTGGGACTACAAGGCTTGAATTGGTAATTTTGTGTCCTTTTCCTTAAAGTTGGGCCCAGCAGTTATCAAAGCTTCCAAACCTACAAAGATCTTCCCCGAGCCAACACAGTTGTGTCATCTCAGACTCTGCCTCTACATTCAAACTTCATTCTTTTTCAGATAATTTTTGAAGCCACCCGAGGAGTGTCAATAAGAAGTGATATCGCCATTGATGATGTTAAACTTCAGGCAGGACCGTGTGCAGGTAATATTTTCCCCAATTACAGAAGCATGGTTGGAAAGGGGATTTTATCATGTAGTCTCAAGTTGTAACAATTCAAAATGGTCTTTTCTGTAGACATAATAATTATTGTCTGTCTTTTCTGACAGAAATGGAAGATACAACTGAACAATCATCAGGATATTCCGAAGACTTAAATGAAATCGAGTATTAAGAAATGATCTAACTTAGAGTAAGAAGACAAAAGTTGTACCTCTCTTCAGTCAAAGAGGAAACAAAAGAAATGGATACTGGATGTTCTTGACTATTGCATAAGTTGAAATGACTTTGGAAGACCTGCTCTCATTACTTTTGAAAACTATATCTCTATATAATAACTCAGGGCTCTCCTCTGTTTTCCTCCAGCACATTTGACAACTGTTACTAGAAGTACAGGCTACTGGTTTTACAGAAACCATTTTATCTTCATTTTGGTGCCAGTTAAAATACGAATGTACTATGGTACAATCACTTTAAAGTATACAGATAAAGGGCACAATCAGAGTGAGTGTGCTAATACAGATAAAGGGCACAATCAGAGTGAGTGTGCTAATACAGATAAAGGGCACAATCAGAGTGAGTGTGCTAATACAGATAAAGGGCACAATCAGAGTGAGTGTGCTAATACAGATAAAGGGCACAATCAGAGTGAGTGTGCTTATAAGTCTGCATTCAGTGAATGTATTGGGAGACTAGGTCTTGGTGGCTTTCCTTGGGAGTTTCAAGAATGAGAAGTTTTCTTAAATAATAATGCAAGGTCAGTAATGTCTGCCAAAGGGATGCAGTGTTTTATGGTAACAATTATTCTGGAAAGAAGGTCGCATTTGTGTATGTGATTCACCGAAAAGGAGTTACAAATCCTTACTAGTTCACCATAGGTCTGAGAAAGGCATCTTCATGGAGCCCCAGGATAAGTCTGTGCTGATTCATGCTACCTTACAAAGCAGTGCCGCCTTTTTCTTCTCCATTTCTACTTTCTTGGACAATCACCAGGAGCACATGCATAGCAATGCACCTTTTCGGTTTGTTTGTTTGTTTTTTTGTTTTGTTTTTTGGTGGTTTTTTTTGTTTGTTTGTTTTGTTTTTTGTTTTTTGGGTTCTGGTTTTTCAAGACAGGGTTTCTCTGTATAGCCCTGGCTGTCCTGGAACTCCCTCTGTGGACCAGGCTAGCCTCGAACTCAGAAATCCGCCTGCCTCTGCCCCCCAAGTGCTGGGATTAAAGGCGTGCGCCACCACAGCCCGGCTGCAATGCACCTTTTCAACAAGGCAAGCTTGAATTTTTTTTGCACGTACACCGAACAATTTTTATAAATGTGTTAAACAATTTGACTGATTTTTATCATAAATATTTTAGTGAAAATTTTAGTAGTATGAGTTCAACCACATTTGTTAAACTGTTTTTTAATTGACTTATTTAGAATTGTATATATGTATGCAATTGTGTGGCTAATTAGCTGTCTAAAACTTCAAAATTACCTAATAAAAGATCATTTGAAAAGCCTTTCATTAGCAATTAACTCATTACTACATTATTTGTCTTTATCAGAACATATCCATTATATAATTGCAAATTCTAATTTGAAGCTCTATTCTGCCATAATTAAATGTTTTAAGTCATCTTATCAGTGACATTACTACATACTTTCATGTAATAATTAATATTTAAAGATTATTTTTATTTCCCCATAATAATCTCAATTTCCCTAAAATTTATTTCTGGCATTAAACTCTAAAGACAGAACTTTTCTTTCAGCTTTTAAAATTAAATATATTTGTTGGGGAGTGGTTCTGGCTCTCACTTAAGAGTCTGTTCTCTGAGTAGATTCATCCAGCAGTTGGTGGAAACAGATGCAGAGACCCAAAGCCAAACAGACAGGCAGAGCTTGAGAAGTCTTGTGGAAGAGTGGGGGGAAGGAATGAAGGAGCCAGAGAGGTCGAGAACACCACAAGAAGTCCTACAGAGTCAACTAACCTGGGCCCATGGGGGCTCACAGAGACTAAACTACCAAACAAAGAATACTCATGGGCTGGGCCTAGGCCTCTAACACATAGATAGCAGCTTTGTTCTTCATGGGGGTCCCCTAATAGTTAGAGCAGGGGCCTGTCTCTGACTCTGTTGTGAGTATTGGATCCCTTTCCCATAGCTGGGCTGCTTTGTCTGTCTTCAGTGGGAGAGGATACACTTAGTCCTGCTGTAACATGATATACCAGGGTGGGTGGGTATCCATTGGTGGGGGCCTCTGCTTCTCTGAGGAGAAGAAGAAGGGGAATAAGGGAGTAGGGTAGTAGGATGGGACTGGGAGGAGAAGAGGGAGGGGGCTGGAATCAGGCTGTAAAGTGAATAAACAAACAATTTAAAGGGGGGGGGGGGAAATCAGGCCTCTCCTACCTACCACGTGACTGAACTTGATTTGGCAGGTTTATCTGCAAGTACCTGTATGCACTGAGCTGAATCACTAACCCAGGACACAGAATCTGTTGTTACTTTTGTGTTCTTGGTGCCCAGAAACAAAATCAAATGAGCAAATGAATTTAATCTCTCCCTCATCCCTGAAATGGAAACGTTAGTAGCATCTTTCACAGAGGAGAAAGGCAAGCATCAGTACTGAGGATACAGCACTTGCTAAACAGAGCAAGGCCTGGGCTTTGATCCCAAGCACCCTGAAGGCAGAGCAAAGTGTAACAACTGACTATCAGAAGGTGGAAAGTTCCAGTAAGAATGGCTAAGATCAAAAAATCAGGTGACAGCAGATGCTGGCGTGGATGTGGAGAAAGGGGAACACTCCTCCATTGTTGGTGGGACTGCAAGCTTGTTCAACCACTCTGGAAATCAGTCTGGCGGTACCTCAGAAAATTGGACATAGTACTACCGGAAGATCCAGCAATACCTCTACTTGGCATATATCCAGNCCCATAATCAGCCACCAAAATAAACACTATAGCATATGCCAGCAAGATAATGCTGAAAGGGACCTGATATAGCTGTCTTGTGGGAGGCTATACCAGTGCCTGGTAAACACAGAAGTGGATGCTCACAGTCAGCTATTAATTGGAACACAGGACTCCCAAGGTAGGAGCTAGAGAAAGTACCCAAGGAGCGGAAGGGGTCCTCAACCCTCTAGGTGGAAGAATAACATGAACTAACTAGTTCCCCCTGCGCTCATGTCTCTAGCTGCATATATGGAAGAAGATGGCCTAGTTGGCCATCATTGGGAGGAGAGGCCCCTTGGTCATACAAACTCTATATGCCCCAGAACAGGGGAATTCCAGGGCCATTACGTGGGAGGGGTGGGTAGGGGAGCAGGGCGGGGACACGGGAGGGTAAGGGAAAATTTCTGGATAACATGTGAAATGTAAATGAAGAAAATATCTAATAAAGAGAAAAAAAAAAAAAAAGAAGGTGGAAAGTTACTTAGGACTGCATAGCTCTGAAGCAGTGGTATAAGTTAACTTCTTAGCTTCGCCAGGCTGTAAATCCACTGCCCCATCTGGGAAGAACACCATGCCTCTCTGTGTGCCACACTACATAGAAAACAAAAATCAACATCCCTACCTAGGTTTCTAGAGAAAAACTAAACTCATTATGTAATAAGACAGGATTTTATTAATGAAATTTTTTCCTATGATTAATTAGACACAGAAGTGCAATTGGAGTCGGATGTACATTAGGCATCATGAATCCATTACAGCATCGGTTCCACCTATAAATATCTTACATTTGCTGAATGAAGGAATGAACACTCTTCACTCATACATATTGTACATTGGTATTTGTGCTTTGTGACAAACGAATAAAGTATTTCTCTGGCATCCTTGACGGTGACATAAAGTCTTACGTAATCATTCCAGTTAACATTTATTGAAGACCTACTGTTTCCAGAGACCGGGCAAAGATGTGGCTATAGGCGTTAACTTATTTAATCCTGACAACAACCCGTGTGTAGATCCCAGCAGCAGGTTCATTTTCTAGATAAGGGCATTAAATTTGTTCCAGACCAGCAGTCAGTGCAAGACCCGGGTTTGAAACCCAGCCTGTTGCCCATCCCGTGTTCTAACCTTCACAGCCTCCTCAGCCTGCTAGCTCCTCCCTCAGCTCCATCAGCAATATGGATTATAGACTAGCCAAGGGTTCTTAGCTTCCCTCTTCTAGGGTTTATTGGCTATACAAATAGCTCTGAGATGGGGCTAAGGAGATGGCTCAGTCAGCAAAACGCTGTCATGCCACCATTAGGACCTCAGTTAGGAGCCCCCGGCATCTTGTCAAAAAAGCTCCATATGGTGGCAACTCGATCTCTAGGTTCTGTCTGGAGGGGGAAAAAACAGAGTGGGGGTTGTGGTTAGTAGGTTGGAGAGACGGCTCAATGGCTTAGAGTGTCATTTTCAGGCAGCAAGGAAAGAGGTCATTACTGCTGGCAGTTGCTAAGAAACGACTGCCAGTTTTTAGTGTCCGTTTTAGAGTCAAGCAGGTGGAAAGGGAGCGGAGTGACTCACCTTGCCTCATTTCTGTTCCTTGCAGGTTTCATGCTTCACTCTTCTCTCCAGGTTGCCTCTAACATTTGACTATATTCAGTGTGGATGGAAATAGAGGCAGATAGTAAGCACAGCTTCTGTAGTATCTCCAGGTTTAGCAGTGCCCAAGGGGAAGGCACACCAGTTACTAGATGCTACTTAACCATTTAATCCCAATCTCTGCATTTATTCCAGTTTCTCAGCAGCACATAAACACCCAAGCGCTTGAAATAGAGACAGCTTTCCCTGCAGATTGGCTTCTCTCTTATGATTCACCATCTGCAGTGGTGGTTATTTATGTAGAGAGGGAAGGAATAGCACAGATATGGAAAATGCAGTACCTCTGATGTGAGGTCTGGCTTAAGATGGAAGAAGAAAGTTCAGAGATGATTGCGTAAGATACCTGTGCTCTGGGCATCTCAGCAAACATGGAGGTCACAAAGACACGCACAGATTAGTGAAGACAATGGGATATGAGACAGCCAGCACAATTTCAAGAAATACAATGTGGTCACGTGCTCAGAGTCCACAGGAAAGCTTGGGAGCAGTGTCGGACAGTAGAGAGGCATGGAGTAGCATTCCAGAGGTCTGGATCCTTTCGTGCCTTACTCTTGGAGGAATAAGACTTGGCGTCCTTGATGTCTCATCCCCATACAACCAGAACTGGAAAAAAATAAGTTTTCATAACTAATAAGTTTTCTAATACTACTGGATTTCTGGCATGTGGATCTCTGTAAAGACGTAGCTCATCCCAGCCATTAGGCACCTGCTCATGGATTCTGGATGCCTCCATGCAAATTCTGATTTGGCTACTTACAAACAAGACTTAACAGTAAGTCTTTTTTTACCCTCTGGTTCCTTTTCCTACTTTGCCAAAAGAGATAAAGTAGTTACTATGAAGAATAACAAAAAGTAAAAGGTGATAAGACATAGTAACACACTCCTGCTGTCTCAACACTTGCGAGGCTGAAGAGAATCAGCAATTCAAAGTCATCCTTGGTTCTGTAAGAAATTCAAGGTGGCCTGTGCTAAATAAAACTTGGTCTCAAAACAAAGTAAGGCCCTCAAAATACCCAATAACAACAACAACAATGTAACACATACAAGAACATAGACACATTAAGTTTTGGACACAAAAATCTTCCCAGTTTATGTGATAAAGAATTAGTAAAATTCGGTTATTTTTGTGTCTCTTTCTGTGTGAGGGAAGCGTGAGCTTAGAGTGCCATCTTAAGGATAAAGCAGCCATAGAATCCTACCAGGTCACCATCCTTTTCTTTAACCAGTGGCTAGGCAAGGTCTTCTTCTCCTTCCCACAGAAGTCACTGACTGTGGTTCTCCTGAATTGTACATGAATTCCTCAAAAGGCTTGTGCAAAGTTATACTTCTTTACAGATCCATCTTCTTAAAAAATTATCACCTAATTTAGTTTTCATGAGCTGTTTCTGGATTATCTAAATGTTCAAGAAAAAGCACTTAGTTTAGCACAAATGTGCATATGGGTTCCAAATACCAGAAGGGGTATAAAAGGTCGCCTTGGAGGTCTATAATAATTTCATTGGTCCTTTTGGTTGTATACTACTTTTTATCCGGATAGCCCCTCTTCTAACACTTCATAAATTATTAGATTGCACAATGAATGATTGCATGTTGTAAAATATGCAATAGATTCAAACCCAACCACAAGTCTCCTAAAAACAGTTTTTAAATAAGAAAAGAGGGCCAGTTAGATGGCTAATCAGATAAAGATGCTCACTGCTAAGCCTGATGGACGGAACTTGATTCCCAAAATCCACATGGCAGAAGGAGAGAACAACGCCTGTGAGTTGTCCAATGACCTCCACGTGAGTGTGCCCATGTGACGTGGAAATAGCTGGTTTCTTTGGTGACTCAGTCTTGTCATGTGATGTTTCTCTGGAAAATGTCTTATGAGAGGATGTTTTTGTTGAAGCAGACACATGGAAGGATGGTTTGCTAAGAACAGACACGTGGCAGGGTTGTTTGTTTCTGAGGCAGCCTAGAAAAAGGGCCTAAGATGTTTTGCTAGTGCAGATGTTTGAGAGAACACAAGATGAATGTTTGGAAAAGATATAAATCTAGCCCAATGAACAGTAGACGAGGCTGGACGGTGTTGGTATGCCTTGCCATTCTTTACTGGTCATTGTTTGGCTTTGCTGAAGCTGATCTTCTCTGAAGATACCAGATGGTGTTGGTACACCTTGCCACACAACCCAGAAGGGAAACTAGAGACATGGCTATCGCTGCTGCAGCTCATAGTGCTCGCCCTGCAAGGGGGACAACAGCTCAGGGCTGAAGTGATACCTGCATGCCCGGTGAGTGTGCAGGGGCTGTTGGCATTGAGGGCAAGGAGGTGTGCACTCGCCTGGAGTTCATGTGGATCCTGTCTCCCAACTCTCTGCCCAGCCACAGATGAGCCTGACCTTGCACAAGAGCAAGACCTTCGAGATGAAGCTCAGAATGACCCATTATTTATTGCACTTCAGAAACCAGAAGCCCCACTGAACCAGACCAATGACTCATTGCAATAAGAATTTGCTTGTAAAGCTGTTTGGGAAAAGCAATATATACCACGTGACAGGGCAATTTGCAACGCCACTTTGATGGATGAATGTTTGATGGAGAGGTAGGAAAGATGGCATGTGTGCTGGAGAGAGGTAGAAGACTCACCAAGGGAGAGACATGATGGAGTCAGCAGCAGGTATGGGGGTGCACATGAGGCGGACAAATGAGCTTGTTGTTGTCTGAAAGGACACATAAATCCCACTTGCTTCCATTTAAGGACCCCATTTGTCTCCACTTAAGGACCAAGCCTAATTTCGGGGAAAAGGGGGGGCATAAGGCACCAGCTCTAGGAACAGACCATAAAATCTAGAAACAAGGTAATAACCCATCCCCAAAAGATCAGCCTGGGGAAAAACCACAAAAATAGGGAAATATCTTAGGATGGGCCATTTGTGGTGGGCAGCCCTAGCTCATCCTATGGTTAAATGTTCACAACATAGAAATGCAGAACTCTGACCACCTGTGATCCCCCCCTAGTATCCACCAATGAAATTTTAGATTACCTAATCCTAGAGAGTCACCCAGTTCCCTATAAGAATGCCTGAGTGCCTTTGTCTGGGGTCACCATTTTGAAGAACGGTTGGCCCCGAATGCTAGATGTTTCTTCAGAATAAGTGTTCTTTGTCTTTGCATACTATCTGAGACGGGTCCTCCTTCAGTCATTTTCAGACCCTTACATGCCCAATAGGACCAGCAGGGAGGTGTGCAGTAGCCTAGAACTCACATGGGCTCTGCCCCCTAACCCAGCAACAGGCTGCTCAATCACGTGATCATCCTGGCTCTAGGCAAAAACAAGATATACACATGAGTTGAAGAAAGGTTCATTTTCTGGATGACATGTTGGTGTAAATAGTCTGTGCTGCTGCTGGAAGCCATGTTAATGTCTGTGATCCTTGCTGCTGCTCGTTTCATAGGTGGGGATACTTCTTCTGCCGTGATATCAATGACTGCAAACTCAAAATTAAGAATGAAAGTCATTTAAGGCTTCTGAGGAAACCTCTCCCCCCCACCAAAAGGAGGTTGGGGCAGTCCAGACAGGAACCCACTGGAGAGAGTCCTTAAAATTTGTGATAAACATGCTGAAGCATAGCTCTTCACAACTGATGGCTTCCGGCTGAGATGGGGTGGGAGGGGTGAGAATGGACTCAGTTATCTTTAAGGGGCTGGCCGTTGGGAGCTTGACCATGCTCCAATGAGTATATGAGCAACACAAATTAGACTTAGTGTATTTGGGGGACAGGTCATAAGAGTAGGAGGTAGACCTGAGAGGGATGGGGAGAAAGTATGATCAGGGATATTATATGAAATTACCAAGTAACCAATAAAAAATATTGTTAGAAAAAAATATGAACTGCTTCATGAATTTGCATATTATTCTAATGTAGGGACCATGTTAACGCACTCTATTAGTCTGGTTTTTGTGCATGTGCTGCCAAAGCAAGCACAAGTTAGAGCCAACCCTTCTAGGATGTAGAACCCCCTGGGCTTAATTTCCATCATGGGAATAAAAATGTTTTTATTTAATTAAAAAAGATAAAGTACAATAAGTGGCACCCAAATGTTGGTGGCAACCAATAGCTATGGAATTGACCTAAAAACAGAAAGAAAATTATGCCTAGAAATGGAAACCCAGCCACCTTCCTGGGGCAAGTGAGGTCATGGGCATTAGAAAAGTATATACTGCCATTACTTGGCTAGACCATTACATTTCCTTACTATATTCTAAATCTTATCCTTATACACGTAGTGTAGCTACCACTCCTCACTAAATAAGACTCTCTTTAGTGAAGCAAGTGGAGACCATAACAGAAAAACACAACTTGATACAGTGCAGAGGTCAAGGGATCATGGAGAAGCCAGCCCCAACAGATACATCTACATCATAGCTCCTGCAATTGTGGCTCAGGGAATGTTCTGGAAGAGAGGTTAGAAAGATTTTAAAAGGGCTAGTGAGATGACTCAGCAGGTAAGAGCACTGACTGCTCTTCTGAAGGTCCTGAGTTCAAATCCCAGCAACCACATGGTGACTCACAAGCATCCATAATGAGATCTGATACCCTCTTCTGGTTAGCCTAAAGACAGCTACAGTGTACCTACATATAATAATAAATACATCTAAAAAAAAGAAAGATTATAAGAGCCAGAATATTGCCACATTTTTTTGTGAGAAAAATCTCCCCTAGAAATGGCTGAATAAGTAAGACAGGAATAATGGCAATATTAACTAGATGTGAAATGTGGAATGGAACAAAGCTATCACGGGTTCCAGGTCTAGACAAAGAATTATAGGCAGCTAATGACCACTGAGAAAGGGAGAAATAATCTCTCCCAAAGATAAGCCCTGCATTTATTGGTCAGTCCTGAATTGAATATATATACAAACAACAAAACACAATTCCAGCACGTTGTATTTATATTGTATTATATTGTGTTATAATGTACATACATACATATATAAGTAACAGTGAAAGAAAAGAAAGTTATCAAATTGAAAATTGGGGAGTCATGTTAGTCTGGTGGGACAAAAAGGAAGGGAAAATGATAATAACTAATAAAATTAAAAATTCAGAACTGACGACATGG
Source organism: Mus minutoides (assembly GCA_902729485.2). NCBI lineage: Eukaryota > Metazoa > Chordata > Mammalia > Rodentia > Muridae > Mus > Mus minutoides. Next base: position 2,879,184 of record LR749519.1, on the reverse strand, counting down.
CTCAGGAGGTTAAGGTGCTTACAGCCAATTCTGCATGAATTGACCTGAATTCAACCCTGAGAACCCACTAGTGGAAGGAGAAAATCAACTTCTGCATAATAAATGACAAGTGCTGGCAAGGAAGTGGGAAAAGAGGGAGTCTAATGACCTGCTAGTAGGCATACAAACTGACGAAGCCTCTATGGAAATGACTGTAGAGGTTTCTCAAAAACATAAAACAGACCTACCATAGGTTCCAGCCATCCCAATCTAAGGCAGACAGCTCAAGGAAGTAAGAACTACCTTACCATAGAGATGCTCACACGCCACACCAATTGCTGCACTAGTCACAAGAGCTGAGGTATGGGGCGAGCGCATTTGTTCTCATTTCTTCACGACTGTCAGTCAGACTAGAGTGAGCTAGGATCTTCAGGCAGTTTTCTTTTTCCTAATGGGTAAAGGTGTCAAACACTTTCTTAAAATATTTATTGGCCATTTGTATTTCTTCTTTGAGAATCACTTGTTCAACTTATGCCCTTCTTTGGTTTGGATGATTTGGGGTTTTAATTTAAAGTGTTCTTGTTTTGTTTGGGGTTCTTAGCTTTTTAAGTTCTGTATAGGTGCTAGATATTAATTCCCAGTCGGCAGTATAGTTGAGACAGTCTTCCTCCCACCCTGGAGGTTATCTCCTGACTCAGCTGATTGCTTCTTTTGCAGTGCAGAAACTTCTTAGCTGAGAGCAATTCCATTTATCAATTTGGGGAATTATTTCCTTAGCTAGTAGAATCCTTTTCGAAAACCCTAGATGATGCCTATATCTTAAAGCGTTTTTTGTAACAGTTTCAGGACTTTAGGAGCTACCTAAGACTTTTAGTGCATTTTGAGTTGATCTGTACAGAGGATGTAGTTTATTCCTGTGCATGTAGATAACTAGTTTACCATTTGTTGAAAAACACTACTTCTTCACCAACATTACGTTTTTTATATATCTTTGTCTATATTTCACTGCTGTAGCTGTGCAGGTTTGAGTCTCCATATATTGCATTGATCAAGTGTCTGTTTAGGGTCAGGGTTCTGCAGTGTGTAGCGTTGACATTGTATCATAATTTGGAACCATGTCTGTTCCTCCTCTAGAACTGCCTTCTTGGATTAGCATTGTTTTGACCATTTTGGTCTTTTGTGTTCTGAAAATTTTTTGGTTTTTTTTTTCCTAGTTCTGTAAAAACTATTATTTTGATAAGGCTTGTATTTAATTTGTAGTTCTTTTTTGTTTGGTAATGAACCATTCCACAATATTCTATTAATATCTGAGTGTTGGAGATTGTTCCAACTTTGAGCATCTTCTTCAAATTCTTCTTCAGTGTCTTCAAATTTTCATTTTTTCATGAATATTTTTATCACTTTGAAGCCATTTTTTATTTTTTCTTTTTCCTGGTTTCATGTGTGTGTGTGTGTGTGTGTGTAACAGAGATAGAGGGAGAGAGAGAGAGAGAGAGAGAGAGAGAGAGAGAGAGAGAGAGAGATCTAAACCATCAATTGTGTGGTTTTTACATCCTGCTATTTTTTAATGTCTTTAGCAGGATATAATTAAGCAGAATTTAATGTGTAAATACAGATTATTTGAATTCCCTTTTCCTAGTTATATCCCCTTTATTTCTTTCTCTCTTATTGCTGTAACTATGACTTAAAGCACTGTAATACTTCAAGACTTGAATGAGTGGAAATTTTATCTCATTCCAGATTTATCAGAAATGCTTTCAGTTTTTACCCATTTAGTGGATATAGGTTTGTTATGTATCTTTTATTTTATATTCAGATATGTTTTTATATTTTTTCAAGACTTTTCTCATAAGAGTAGGCTGAACTTGATCAATTTTTTGTACATATTTAGATAATTGGATGCTTTCTGTTATTTAAGTCTATTTATACAGTAGGCTAACATTTAGTGATTTGTATTTTTTGAACCAATCTTGCATCCCTGGAATTAAACCAATTTGGTCATGGTGTATGACTGATGGAATTTGATAAATCTTTTGATTTTGTAGTGTTTGTTCCTCCACATACATACCCCTTCTTCTCTTGCTTACTATAGAGAAAATCTCTTGTGTACTATGTGGAAACATCACCTGTTAATAAAAACCTGATAGTCAATGACCTAAAGCATGATTAGAAGGTGGGACATATGGCAGAGAGAGAGAGGAGCTCTGGGAGATAGTCAGGCATGGGAAGAGATTTGACACCTGGACTCTGAGGAAGCGGGGCACATGAAACTGAGGAGAGGTAACCAGCCTGGTATTAGAAATAGAAGTGTAATACTCAACAAAATTCTCACCAATAGAATCCAAGAACACATCAAAACAATCATCCATCATGACCAAGTAGGCTTCATCCCAGGAATGCAGGGATGGTTTAATATACAGAAATCCATCAACATAATTTACTATATAAACAAACTCAAAGATAAAAACCACATGATCATCTCCTTAGATGCTGAGAAAGCATCTGACAAAATCCAACACCCATTCATGATAAAGGTCTTAGAAAGATCAGGAATTCAAGGCCCATACCTAAACATGACAAAAGCAATCTACAGCAAACCAGTGGCCAACATCAAACTAAACGGAGAGAAACTGGAAGCAATCCCACTAAAATCAGGGACTAGACAAGGCTTCCCACTTTCTTCCTACCTATTCAATATAGTACTTGAAGTCCTAGCCAGAGCAATTCGACAACAAAAGGAGGTCAAGGGGATACAAATTGGAAAGGAAGAACTCAAATTATCGCTATTTGCAGATGATATGATAGTATATATAAGTGACCCCAAAAACACCACCAGAGAACTCCTAAACCTGATAAACAGCTTCAGTGCAGTAGCTGGATATAGAATTAATTCAAACAAATCGATGGCCTTTCTCTATACAAAGGATAAATGGGCTGAGAAAGAGATCAGGGAAACATTACCCTTCACAATAGTCAATAACAATATAAAATATCTTGGTGTGACTCTTACGAAGGAAGTGAAAGATTTGTATGACAAGAAGTTCAAATCTCTGAAGAAAGAAATTGAGGAAGATCTCAGAAGATGGAAGGATCTCCCAAGCTCATGGATTGGTAGAATCAATATAGTAAAAATGGCTATCGTGCCTAAAACTATCTACAGATTCAATGCAATCCCCATCAAAATTCCAACTCAATTCTTCAAGGATCTGGAAAAGACAATTAGCAAGTTCATCTGGAATAACAAAAAACCTAAACTAGCAAAAACTCTTCTCAACAATAAAAGAACCTCTGGTGGAATCACCATGCCTGACCTCAAGTTGTACTACAGAGCAATCATTATAAAAACTGCATGGTACTGGTACAGCAACAGACAGGTAGATCAATGGAATAGGATCGAAGACCCAGAAATGAATCCACACACCTATGGTCACCTGATCTTTGACAAGGGAGCTAAAACTATCCAGTGGAAAAAAGACAGCATTTTCAACAAATGGTGCTGGCACAAATGGCGGTTATCATGTAGAAGACTGGGAATTGACCCATTCTTATCTCCTTGTACGAAGGTCAAGTCTAAGTGGTTGAAGGATCTCCACATAAAACCAGAGAAACTGAAACTTATAAAGGAGAAAGTGGGGAAAAGCCTCGAAGATATGGGCACTGGGGGAAAATTCCTGAATAGAACAGCAATGGCTTGTGCTGTAAGATCAAGAATTGACAAATGGAACCTCATAAAGTTGCAAAGCTTCTGTAAGGCAAAAGATACTGTCAACAAGACAAAAGGGCCACCAACAGATTGGGAAAGGATCTTTACCAATCCTAAATCTGATAGGGGACTGATATCCAATATATATAAAGAACTCAAGAAGGTGGACACCAGAAAATCAAATATCCCCATTAAAAAGTGGGGCACAGAGTTAAACAANCAGACTTTATATGCCCCAGTACAGGGGAACGCCAGGGCCATTATGTGGGAGGGGGTGGGTAGGGGAGCAGGGCGGGGATGGGGGAGGGTATGGGGAAATTTCTGGATAACACTTGAAATGTAAATGAAGAAAATATCTAATAAAGAGAAAAAAAAGAAATAGAAGTGTTTAACTGGGGTAAAGAAGTTACTAGCTACTCAGGAAACAAGCTAAGCAGATGGCCTCAGCATTTATTCCTACATAAACAAGCTTTGCTGATCTTTATTGAGGGGTGTCTTTCACAACTTGAGCCACTTCTGTCCAGGCCCTTCTGTCTTTTAAATTTTAGGTTAATAATCTGCTCTTATGATAGCTTGTCCCTATATGTGACTTCATGTTTTTCTCTTGCCACTTTTAATATATTTCCTTTGCACCATATATTTTGTGCATAATTATAGCATAATGAAGGGAGATTCTTTTCTGATCTTCGAATCCTAAATCTCTGTGTCTTTATTAGCAACTTTCCCCATAAATCTTGGGAACTGGTTGCTATGCTATTTTTGTTCTTTAATTGTTCAAGTTCCTCCACCTTCAAGCACAGATATTTTGTTCACCAAGCTTTTAGGTTTTACATTTCTAGCATCTGCAACTGGGATTTCTTCTGTATTTCTCTTTGTTGAATTTTTCTTTCATATCTTGCATTACTTTCCTTATTTCGTTCAGCTGTTTGTAACTTTGAGCATATTTATACTCTTCTCAATTATCTGAGATTTCATCTATGTAGTTCAAAAAAATAATCCCTTACACTAGACGTTCAAGTGCCTGGTATAAGTGTTATAGTATTCCAAGTAGGATATTTACTGAGAGAGCAAGCACAGGTGTTTGGTATTACCACTATGCAATTGTCATGCTCTACAGCTAATGGTGGCTCTGGGGGATGAAAAGATGCCTCAGTAGTTAAGAGATTTACTGCTCTTCCAGAGGACCTGAATTAGTTCTTTGCAGACATATCAAACAGATCACTACTGTCTGATATCCTATCACTACTGCGTAATCTCATCTCCAAAAGGATTCACTATCTCTAGCTTCTGCCAGCACCTGTACTCACATATGCATACCCATACAGAGATACATGATTAAAAATAATAAAATAAATATTTTTTGGTTAATACGTTTAATAAAAATTTTAAATAACTGTGGCCCTTTAGATTTTAAAAAGTGTTAGTAAACAACCAAAATTAATATGGAGTATACCCATTTCAGTTAATAAAACTATGCATGAGAGGGGAAATATAGTGGGTAAAAAAAATAAGTATTAAATTGACTGTGAAAGAGGAAGGTGAGTATAGTTAGGAAATAAATATTAGATTAATATTGGTGAGGATAAGGACTAAGTATGAGATCAATTTAGAAGAAAGAAAATCATGAAGGACTAAGTAGACAGGAGGGGAAAGCTAGAATAGTGTTGGGGCTATGAATTTTAGGAATTATTAAGCTATGGAAGGTTATATAAGAAGTAAAAGGAAGATGAGATTGTTGAAGTTAGGACCCAGTTCTTCTTCCCAGCCTGAATCTACCAGAAATAAGACTCAGACTCAAAATATTTTTACAAATACGTTGGCCATATATCTAGGCTCTTCTCTGACTAGAGACATAACTTAAGATAACCTATTAATTTTAACCAACATTCTGCCACATGGCTGGTTACATGTGGTCAGGTACCATGTGTCTGTCTCATATCTTTCCTACAGATATCCTGTCTGGCTCTATCCCAGAATTCTTTCTCCACCTAGATGGTCCACCTCCCATTTTCTGCCTAAGTCGTAGGCCATAGGCTTTTTAATTGATAGGTGATGCATCCATACGATACACAAGATATTCTCTGTGCATGGGATAAAAGAAGAGAGGAAGAAGAACAGAGGTCAACAAGAGAGTGGGAGGTATGTGAGATGTAAATGAAGAGTAAAGAATGACTTCTAATAAACTGGGTGGAGAAACACAGACAACAATTCTGAAGCCGAGCAGTGTAAAACCAAAGGCAAAATCATCATGAGACATAGGTAAGTGTAGAGAGTAAATAATAGGAAATAAGAGACAAGAAGAACTGTGGAATAAATTGCTGACACAACTGTGCTAGGTTGCCAGGAGAAACTCTAAGACAACACTGGTTAGAGTAGATACCATGTAATGGTGTGTGACTGGGGGAAGAATGGCAGCCATTGGTCTCTAAAACTAGTCTATACTTTTCCCCCTTATGCCCTTATCTGGATTTGCTACCAATATAATACCAGTTTCATACACTGAGTCTCAAAGTGTTCCTTGCATTTCTCCTTTATAGGAAATATTGATGATGATCTTCAATAGGTTTGGTAGAGTGTGGTAGTGTCTTAGAGTGTGGTAGTGTCTGATCATGAGCTTCTGTTCACTACGGAACTCTTATTACTACTGCAACACCACCAACTGCTTTTTATAAATGTGTTCAAGTTGTTTATATTTCTAGCTTTGTTTATGGTAGGTCATATGTGTCTAAGAAACTATCCATTTTTTCCTAGATCTTCCAAGTATGTTTAAAATATAACTTTACAAAGTATTGCTTGATGACTGTTGGATTTCGTTAGAATCTGTTCCAATGTCCACTTAGTTTGGGCCTTCTCCCTCTGTGTTAACCACTTTTCTGTTGCTGTGAAAATACACCATGACCAAGGAAACTTATAGAACAAAGAGTTTATTTGGGCTTTTGTTTCCAAGAGGTTAAGGGTCCAGGATGGCAGAGCAGAAGCAGCAGGCAGCAGGCAGCAGGGAGCAGGGAGCAGGCAGCAGGCAGGCAGGCAGGCAGGCAGGCAGGCAGGCAGGCAGCAGACAGCAGGCAGGCAGCAGGCAGCTTGCAGCTGGCATGGTGGCTGGAGCAGATGCTGAGCGCTCACACAGCAAACACAAAACACAGAAAGCAAACTAAAAACAGTTAATCTTTAAACTCTCAAAGATTTACCCCCAATGACATACTTGGTCCAGCAACACCGCACATCCCGAGGCTACCCAAACAGACCCACCAACTGGGGATACATTCAAATGCCTTACAGTATTCAGGACATTTACTATTCAAATCATCACAACCCCTTTCTTCTGTACGGGGGTCTGTTAATAGTCTTAATCTTTTCAAAGAACCAATTCTGTGTTGATTGAAATATTTGTTTGTTTTTTATCCTCAATCCTTTTATTCATTTCTGCTCTCTTCTGAATTATTTGTCACTGCCTATTACTTCGGAGTCTGTTTGGGCTAGTTTTACTATGACCTCAAAGTCAATTTTTTTTTTAAGATTTTTTTTTTAATGTAACCCTTCATAGCTATGAACTTTCCTTTTGATCTGCTTTTGAGAGCTATAATAGAGAAAGGGGAATAAATGCTGTTGTTAAATCAATTGCTTGGTGAAGGGTAGTATTCTGACCTACAAGAACAAATTCGATTTGATGATACCATTTTAGAGCAATGTTGCTTGGGGGCTTTAATAGCTTGGGATAAGGTTGAAGAGCCCAGGCAAAGGTCCACCTTATTTACTGAGATAATAGAAGGCTCTGTGGAAGACTTCGCAAACTTCTTACAGAAATTGGTTTCATTTGTAAACAAAGCCATATCAGACCCTGAATCCAGACAGGCATCGATTGAGACCTTAGAGTTTGATAATGCAAATATGGAATTCAAGGGAGTTATTAGACCATTGAAGGCATAAGCAGCATCAATGAATGAATGGATGAAACACAGCTGATAATGGCTCTCATGAGCATCATGCCAATATCATAAGGTAAACAATAGCAAGAGGTCTCAGATATCAAAATACCAAGTGCTATAATTGAGGTAAATTTGGCCATTTACAAAGAAATTGTGAGGTTAAAAGCCTTAGAGCTCAAAATGTCTGGTTTGCTAACTGTGACAAATACAGTACTTTCTGAGCCAGATCTCAAAATGGCCAGTGCATTAACTCAGAGGCATATGGTACTTTCTGCCAAAGTGAACAAGCTATTTCTGTGACAATGGGTTTCCTAAAAGAATACCTGGGCTTCCAGGGGTTTGCAGAGCTGTGGTAAGGGATGTCACTGGACTAATGAGTACAGGTCCAGAAAGAACATAGAAGGTAATCTCTTGAGGTTGGGAAATGAAATGAGGGTGTCTGCCAGCTCAAGGCCTTGCATCAAAAATATCAGCCATTTCCTTCTGGTCAATCAAGTAACAAGAAGGCAGAGAAACAAAAATTAAGTATTGTTGATCTCATGCACACTATTTAAGGCAGTGTTGCCTTAGATTTGGCCACAGATAAACCTCTTGTCCAAAATGCAATGCTTCAAAATAACTACTGTATGAATGGTCCTTTGCCTCCAGGGACAGTAAAGGTGATCATGGCAAGAGGTGGATTAACTTCCCAAGGATTCATTGTGTATCTAGGTATTATAGATGGGGATTGCAAGGAGGAAATTAAAATTATGGTGTATGTAAAAAAAAAAAANAAAGGCCAGATTTGATACCCAGGTAGACTGAGGGGGTACAGAGTTGGACCAAAAACTTCTGGCAATTGGGCTCACTTTTGCTCTTGTGGGACCAGAGCTAATGGCCTCTGGCAATTGACTCCTGCTGACAGTAGCAGGGGATTAGGAAAAAAGAAAAGTTAATGACTTGAGATCTTTACTCTTTAACTCAGGAACCAGTGGGTGAAAGGCTCAGAGCTCCTTAACTCTTCATGAACTGCAGACAAAGAAAAAGAAAAAAGAGAGAAAATCAGGCACACACACTGGGTGAAGCAGAAAGGGGATCCATGGAGCTAATTTTTTGCTTTCAGCTTTATATAGATTCTCAGACAAACGTTCTCTATATAAGAAAAATTACCTCATACAGGAATTTTAAATTAATAGTTCATGCCATAGGTTGGTAATGTTTACAACAGTCTTTCCATTAAACATTTCCTGACTAAACATCCCTTATCTATTTTAGCTCATTATAAGTTTAAAGCAATAGTTCTTGTGACATAAAGTGCAGTGTTTTGTCAAGAGACAGGTCAACTGTCTTGTGTCTTATTATTTTGAACTCTTAAATAGACAAACTAATCAATCATATTTTATGTTTTGACATCTATTAAAAATGCCCATTTCTAGTTTATGATCTAGTTACTGAGATTAGTGCCTTCATTCCCAACCTAGAAGGAATATTTCCCTTGAACGTAAATTTGTTCCAAACCTATTTTTCTTCTTAATGCAATTAGCTCATGACACATGAAAGTTTGGAGAATGTGTTTTTCAGCTTTTTTTTAATTTTGCAATGGACTTAAAATTACTTGGATCAACTCAGGAATTCTATCAATTATCAGAAATCGTGAAATTATCCATTTGTTTAAACAATATTATTAAATTAAGGTACATCTTCATATTGATTTTGCAGAAAATCTACCCAACAGTGTGGATCAATGCCCAGGAAACTATAGGCAATGAGGCTTTTTTTCCACACCATGACGGATTAATGAGGAATATAACATGGAAAGGCATATCAGCAGCCAAGACGCAATTCTGGGACAAAGTCCTAGGGTCCTTGCCTTTTCAGAGCACACCCATCACAGCCATGCAAAATGGTGGACCATCTCCAGAAAGCTGACTTGCTTGCCACAGCCTTTCCTTCATGGCTCCTTTAGGAAGAATAGAGTTAGAGAGATTTTAAAAATATATTTTCTTTGTTAAAAGATTGAAAAGAAAGCATCTTCTGTGTTTAAAAAATGGAGAGCACAATGGTAGAGGGCACTTAGACCATGTGCAACTTCATTTCAATTATCAGCATAGAAATAATTATATTTTCAGTAATGATTTTAACTTGATATATCCTCTTTATTCTGGAAGACCAGAATAAAACGGACTTAGATAAGGAGGGCAAACCCATTACCAGGTCCAACAAACAGTGGCTGGACAGGTGGAGGCCTCCTTAGGAGAGAATGTACTAATATTCTGTACCTAATATTAAAATGAGCATAATGTTAAACAAATCTCCAATGATTTATTATACCCAAAAATTAGTACATCAACCTCATAAAAGAAGCTTCTTTCTTCAGTAGATGGCAATTAACTCAGAGACCCACAACTGGCCAAGGTACAATAAATGAGAAACTGTGGCATGCTTAGTCCTAAATGGAACATCTATATCATAAACTTTCCTTCCCAAGGATCAGGGCCTTTTTGACTCCCAATCTGAAAAAAAAAAAAAAAAACATGATCCAAATTTTGTATTTATAATTTTTGAATTTTCTTTCTTTCTTCCTTCCTTTCTTCCTTCCTTCCTTCCTTTCTTTCTTTCTTTCTTTCTTTCTTTCTTTCTTTCTTTCTTTCTTTCTTTCTTTCTTTCTTTCTTCCTTTCTTTTTTTTTCCAAGAGGGGGTTTCTTTGTATAGCCCTGGCTGTCCTGGAACTCACTCTGTAGATCAGGCTAGCCTTGAACTCAGAAATTCACCTGCCTCTGCCTCCCAAGTGCTGGGATTAAAGGTGTGCACCACCACTGCCTGGTTAATTTTGTGTATCTTAATAGGATCCTTACAAAATTAAATAAGCTTCAGGCCCCACAGACCCTAGATCTGGGGGAGGGGGGACCATTTTAGAAGAGACAGACACGGGTGACCTGTGCAGTTGTTTGGCAGAAAAGTTAGGAAGCCAACACCATTGCTAGAGAAAAAAAAAGGCAGAAATTTCTGATGTGGATTCCAAAGGATCACAGTTCCCAAGAAAGTTTCCAAAGCATTAATAAACGCAGTACAGAGAAACTAAAGGAGAGCTATACATAAAGCATATGGTCTAATGATTCTAATTCTTATAATCTCGTCCAGACAAATGCTTACAAATGTATACAAAAGGTGAGCATAATCCTAATCAAAAGTCTGCGGCCATCTGTTAAACATAGCCATTTTAACGCCAGCCAAGTCTACACAGTAAGTCTTTGCCTCAGAAATAAATTTATTTTTAAATCTCTTAAAGGGACATATTCAAGTATGGTTTCTGAAATGAAAAACTAAAAGCAGTCTATAAATCAAAGCAGTAGAGTAATGAATAAAGTATGATATACTCAGAAAAGCTAACGAGAAACCAGGCTTGTATGTGTCAACACTGGCATATCTCAAAGTCATTACTGCTGTTGTTATTTTGATACAAGGGACTGAATTCAGGGTTTTGTACATGCTAGGCAAGAGTTCTACCACTGAACAATAGCCCCGGTCCCTAAAAATTATTCTGTAAATGAAAATCTAAATTGGATAGCTATTGGTACTGTGTTTTAATATAATGTATTTTATATATATATATATATATATATATATATATATATATATATATATATATATATATATATATATATTGTATAACAGTTATATATGAGTTCACATTCATACTACTACTACATGTTTTCTGTAGATAAAATGGATGTAAATACAAAAGTGGCCCGGAAAGGTATTACACTAAATGCTTAACAAGTGTGTAAGAACAGTTAACTCCAAACCAGGCTTGGCATTCATGCCTGTAACACAAGGACACGGTTTGCTGAAGCAAGATCTTATGAGATCAATCAGGAAGACCATGGTGAATCTGATGCCACCACGAGCCACATGGTGAGCTTCTAGCCAGCCTGCACTTCAGAATGAATCCCTGGTTTTGTTTGTTTGTTTGTTTGTTTGTTTAAAAATTCCACTTACACAGCTTTCCAGCCCTTCTCTCATGATCCTTCTAAGACTGAAAGTCAGTTCTTCTGGAACATTTTAATACGATTTTCTGATCTTATGTTCTTGAAAATGTAAAGGCCCTTTTATCCACAGACTTGTAATACATCAAAGGATTACTCAAAACTTTATATTAATTCCTAAGAAATTTTTAACTTTTCAGCTAGCATTTTTTAAAAAGATGTATTTATTATATTTATATGAGAACACTGTGGCTGTTTTCAGACATACCAAAAGAGGACATCAGATTCTATTACAGACGGTTGTGAGCTGCCATGTGGTTGCTGGGAATTGAACTCAGGACCTCTGAAAGAACAGTTAGTGCTCTTAACCGCTGAGCCATCTCTCCAGTCCTTCAGCTAGCATATAATAATAATAATAATAATAATAATAATAATAATAATAATAATAAAAGATTTTATAAAGAGGCTGTTGAGAGGATCACCTAGCTTATTGAAATGAAATATGTAAAAGTGTTTCAAATAGTAACTAGTATGGTAAGTATTGTTAGTATTAACTATTATGATCAATTCCATAGATATTACATCAAGTGCCATCACTAATAACACTATAGTAAAAATATGCACATTTTGATAGTTTCAAACTTCTGTGAGTAAAACTCTTTTTAAAAATGAAAATCACTGGAATTTAAGCATCTCCATTTCTGTGTGGTTTAAGTTCCCTTGTAGTAATGGCCTGGGTCCCTTCAGGAATTCTCATTCTTATCTAGATCTTTCTCATCTGTTGGCTCTTTAACTTCATTGATTAGAAAATACATGTGTGGTGCTTGGTGTGGGGAAAGAGATGCTCCTGGATGCCAAGACCTTAGGCATTCCTGGCCGACCTCTTCCGACCTGGGGTATTCCTGGCTGACCTCTTCCTGGCCTCTCATACCCTGGAAGACTCACTTCTCCACTTTATGAATTTCCTAAAAGTAAAAGTGTTATTCCCCATCCACTTGTCATTTAAACCAGGGAGAATAATTGTAAGTGTCCTCATTAGAAGAGGAATAGCAAACTGTCTCAAAGCTGATCTCAGCAGAGTGTGATCCAGACATCTCCTACCTTCTTGCTATTGTGGTACCATTTGCAAGGTGCAGCCAAGAAAGAAAACACAGAAGCGGTTACTATGTCTGAATGTTTGTGACATAAAATTTCTGTTGAAATTTAACTTTCAGTACAATGTTATTTTGAGACAGGGATGTTGGGAGGTATTAGGTCTTTCGGGTGCATGCTCATGTGTGGGATTAGTGCCCTCACATAAGGCCAACAAGACCAGAGTTCATCCTTTAGCTTTGGGAAGGGATGATTCAAGGGAAGTAGGTCCTCATCAGACACCTAATCTTTTAGTGCCCTCATTTGAGGCTTCTCAGTTTACAGAACTTTGAGAGATTAATTTCAACTGTTAAGAAAGATTTATCATCTTGCTATAAGGTGGGCTAAAACAATGATATTCTGAAAATGAAACATTTCTAATTCTTGACTGTAACCATGCCTGCCGACTATTTTTTTTCTTTCTCAGAAATGGAAAGCTGGCATTTGGAATGACCCCTGGTTATAAAATCGTGGTAGAGAGCTGCTGTCTTTTTGTCATATTTTATGCTAACAAAGAGAGAGCAGTAACGCTGACTGGTGACTTAGATCATGGAGTTAGTTTGAGAGCTGTGAGAGTTGGTTCTCTCCTTCCACTGTTGGTGCTAGGGACGGAAATCGATCATCGATCACCAGGCCTTTTATTTTTTAAGATATTTATTTATTTATTTAATGTATATGAGTACTCCATCTGTATGTACACCTGTGTTCCAGAAGAGGGCATCAGATAACATCACAGATGGTTGTGAGCCACCATGTGGTTGCTAGGAGTTGAAATCAGGACCTCAGGATGAGCAGCCAGTACTCTTAACCACTGAGCCATCTCTCCAGCTCCCGATTGTCAGACTTTTACAGCAAGGGGTTTTACCAGAGAAAAATGCAGAGATTCTGCTGTTGTGGCTCCTTGATCATTACCATAAAATTCCATGTATTTATGAACGTATTTCCTGTCTCCTCCACATGGCTTCTTTCAAGATCATTTTTGGATGTCTGTGTGGGGTGGGAGTGTACACTTGAGTGCCTGGGGTGGCCAGAAGAGAGTAAGGCAATTCCCTGGAGCTGGAGTTACAGGTAGTTCTGTGCTCTTGAAACGGATGTTGGGAACCAATCGGCCACAAGAGCAGTTTACACTCTTGACTGTGGAGTCACCTCTCCAGCACTCAGAATAATTCTTTTTTGTTTGTTGTTTTGTTTCGGGATTTTGGAGGGTTGTTTGTTTGTTTGTTTGTTTGTTTTCTAGTGCCTCCTTTTTTTTTTTCTGAGACAGGCTTTCTCTGTGTAGCCCTGGCTGTCCTGGAACTCACTCTGTAGACCAGGCTGGCCTCAAACTCAAAAATCTACCTGCCTCTGCTTCCCAAGTTCCATGATTAAAGTTATGCGCCACCACTGCCTCCTTTTAAAAAAACAAAAACAAAAACAAACAAAAAAACTTTTTTATTCAATCTTTGTGAATTTCACTACATGAATCCCAATCTCACTCATCTTCCTATCCCTTCCCACCAACCCTCCACCCTTGCAACCTTCCACCCAAAAGAAAATAAGATAGGGAAAAAAAAAAAGCTGGGCGTGGTGGCGCCCGCCTTTAATCCCAGCACTTGGAAGGCAGAGGCAGACGGATTTCTGAGTTCGAGACTAGCCTGGTCTACAAAGTGAGTTCCAGGACAGCCAGGGCTATACAGAGAAACCCTGTCTTGAAAAACCAAAAAAAAAAAAAAAAAAAAAAGTCCTGCAGGATAAGCTATAATGTATCACAGTGTGTCACACAGTATCACAGTATACCCTTTTGTCTATCCATCTTTACTTGTAAATGTTCAATGCAATGAGTCTGGTTGGAAACCTCTGGCTTCTGATACACTATCAATACTGGAAACTCACCAGGACTCCTCTCAGATATATTGTTGTTGCCCTGTGTCATGGAGATCTTGAAACTTTGGTTCTGCAGGACTGGGCCTTTCCTGCACACCAGCAGCAGTTCAGAGATGGGGTAGATGTTGGGCCAACTCAAAGCCCTGAATCTGGGCCTGGAAAATAGCTCAGGTGGTAAAGCCTGCCAGTGCTTTCATACCTGCACCTCCAGGGCAAGCTCTACAGCACTGCCCTAGTTAGCTCACCTGTAAGGTGCAGGGCCAGCTCATCTGCCCCATGCCACCAGGGCCTGCCCTACTGTGCTGCCTAGGGGAGGTACAGGGCCAGCTCTCCTGAGAGCTGAAGCTGTCAGGGGTAGGGTGTGTGGGGCCTGGTCTCCAGTTCTCATGACCTTGGGGCCAAACCTCCAGCCTTCCCTGTGGGTAGGGAGAAGTGGGGTGAGAGCATTTCTCCCTTGTCTACACCACCTCAGAGCAGACCAAGGACAGGCCAGCTGTCCTTCACTCATGCCCTTGGCTCATCTGCTCCCATACCCCAGGGTCAGCTCTACCGTGGTACCCAGGTACCGTGGTACCCAGCCAGCTCAGCACAGTGCTTCAGGCAGCAGTTCAGACCGTGGGCATCTGCATGAACTTTGGTGGTAACATAGACCCAGACATCCCCTAACCCCCGGCAGCAACATGAGCTTAATGTTCCATGACCTCAGGTAGTAGCACAGACCACTCAGATCAGCATGTCCCCCATTGCCAGCCTGACCCTCAGACATCCATATGGTCCTGGTGGCAGCCCAGACCATGGACATCCACTTAACATTTGGTGCTAACTCAGATATTGACACAGACCTTGACACAGACCCCAGCCGCAGCAGAACCATGTATACAGAATCCATCAGTAGTGTCTTCTTCTCTCCCATCTCTCTACTGTGTATTCCATCTCCATCTCTTCACCACACACCCACCCATCACAGTGCTGCCAATGGTGGGCACGTGGGTGTCTCTCTTCTGACTGCCCCGGGCCAGTGGGACAGAGGCAGGTGCTTCTCAAAGTAGTTCTTACCAATGGAATTAAAGACTCCTGATACAGCAAGACAAATGTGTGTACTTTCGTGCGTAAGTGAAAATTTTAAAGCATATTTAGAAGCACTTGTTACTAAGTCTACCGGAGCATCTTTGGTTCATGATACGTTTCAATCACACAGAGTCTAACCAAAGATAGCTAAATAAATCAATAACAATAAATGTATTCAATGAAATTCTATCTAATTACCTAAAATGATTTTATGAAAATGGCATGAAAAGTAATATACCAAGTGATGATCAAGTACAGTATAGATAACACAATATGTGTATGTTGTATTATTTTTATCTTTGAGAAACAGAAGGAACTCACCATACATATACAAGAAGACAGATATTAAAACTACACTAAGGCTAGAGAGATGGCTCAGCAGGTAAGCCCACTGATTGTTCTTCTAGAGGTCCTGTGTTCAATCCCCAGCAACCACATGGTGGCTCACAACCATCTGTAATGGGATCTGATGCCCTCTTCTGGGGTGTCTGAAGACAGTGACAGTGTCTTCAGACATACATAAAATAAATAAATCTTTAAAAAAAAAAACTATATTCAAATCTTAAGTATTAGTTTGAATAAAGGAATTACAAGTTTTTCCCTTTACAATTGCTTTCTCAGGTGCTCCCCGGGTATTAACAGGCATTGCTTAAATTCCTGTGCTTAACGGGTATTGTTTCTATGGTTGGATTTCTTTTTATTATATGTGTACAGTGTTGTGTGAGTGAAAGCACACATGTAAGAATCAGAGGACAACTTCTAGGAGTTGGTTCTCTCTTTGTACTGTGGGATCCCAGATTGCAGCAGATACATTTACGTGCTTCATCATCTTGCTGGACCAACCTTATCCTTCTTTCTGGATGGTATCTGTTAGCTCTCAGGCACTTCCTATATCCGGATGAACTCAACCTAGACTATAGGAGGATTCCTGGCAGTTGGATAAAAAGCCAGCATTTCTCCGGAACTCGTGAAATGCTTTCCTATCCCCCAAGGGAATCATTTCCCTTGCCACTGGCAGAAGGAACGTGCAGCTACACCGACACTGGCAGAACATGTGGCTGCACTGACCTGCACCTGTGGTTGCACGTCACAGTCCACGCTGGCCTCCAGGCTCCCTCATTCCCACTCACAGATGCTCATTATGCATTCCCAACCCCCACACTAACATCTTGGCCCCTCTCACCTCCTACTCAGTCTCTTTAAAACCCTCATTCTCCATGACCTGCTTTCCTGGAAAGGCAGTTTTGGCAGCTTGGAGTAAGCTTTTCCCTTCCAAACACTGACCAGGCATTTACATGGTTTCTTTACTGTGCTCTCTGATACAGTGGCAAGCATGACCAGCCAGTTAAAACCCGCAGTCATTCAATTTGGGGGATTTGTTCCCAACTTTTAAGTTTAGAAACATAACTTTAACAGCATTCTAAAAGTCTCATTCTTGCATGAAATGGTAAAGCTGGTCCCCTTAACTCTTAATTTTAATGGTGAAGCTCCTAAGTCCCACGATTGCTGCTTATCTTCTTATTTGTCCATAGAATAGATTCCCTCATAACTAACTACTTGTTCAGAATTTGACTTTCCGCTCCTCCCTCCTTCTCCTTGATAGAATTTGTGATCCTCCTGGCCAAGTACCCTGAGTGTTGAGAATGAAGGCATATACCACCATGCCTGGCAACCTTTAAGTTCTTGAAGCCCAGAATATACCAGCTATGTGTCGAAGTACTAACAGCGTAGTGTCCTAAGCATTGGGTCTTTTGGTTTCTTCCTGTTACTTGAACATTTTACAAGGTATTCCTTAATTTACACACACACACACACACACACACACACACACACACACACGTACCCATAACAACAAGTTTACATGCTTTCTACAATGATTATGTTTTCTTTTGTTATAACTTTTAGTGAGCAGATTTCACTTGTATGAGAGAAAGAAGCAGGAGCATGCAAAAAGGAGTGTTGGTCTAGTGGTCAAAAGAGGACTCTACTGCATGGGATTTCTAACTGCCCCACCCCCACCCCAGTCTCTATTTGACACCTTTCAGTCAGTTTTCCACACAGCAAGCAGAATGACTGAAAAGCTTTGTACTGGCTGGTTTTGAGTGTCAATCTGACATAGGCTGGAGTTATCACAAAGAAAAGAGCTTCAGTTGGGGAAGTGCCTCCATGAGATCTAGCTGTGAGGCATTTTCTCAATTAGTGATCAAGGGCCCCTTGGGGGTGGGACCATCTCTGGGCTGGCAGTCTTGAGTTCTATAAGAGAGCAGGCTGAGCAAGCCAGGGGAAGCAAACCAGTAAAGAACATCCCTCCATGGCCTCTGCATCAGCTCCTACTTCCTGACCTGCTTGAGTTCCAGTCCTGACTTCCTTGGTGATGAACAGCTGTATGGAAGTATAAGCCGAATAAACCCTTTCCTCCCCAACTTGCTTCTTGGTCATGATGTTTGTGCAGGAATAGAAACCCTGACTAAGACAAGCTTTCATTAGGTCACAGGCCTCTCCTACTTAAAACTATCCAATGGTTTCTCTTTATTTCCCCATTACCCTAGTCTCTGGTCGGTTATTACAGGTTGGGTGAATGTTGTCTATAGGCTTCAGGGGCATCATCTTTGGAAAGGCTAATGAAATTAACATGGGCACAGGGAGGTAGAGCTATTCCTAAAAAAGCTTGCTTATTCTCACTCAAGGATTTCTAGAAACCACCAGAGAATTTGAGCAGAGAATTAAAAAAAAAAAACCCTGAAGGGACCCCTGTGGAAGAGTTAA
Source organism: Mus minutoides (assembly GCA_902729485.2). Lineage (NCBI taxonomy): Eukaryota > Metazoa > Chordata > Mammalia > Rodentia > Muridae > Mus > Mus minutoides. The sequence continues at coordinate 2,860,783 of LR749519.1, read as the reverse complement.
AGGAAGGATTAAAGGAGCTGAAGGAGAAGGCAACCCCATAGGAAGACTAACAATCAACTAGCCTGAACCCCTAAGAGCTCCCAGAGACTAAGCCACCAATCAAAGAACATACATGGGCTGGTCCGAGGCCACCAGCACATATGTGGCAGAAGCCTGCCTTGTCTGGCCACAGTGGGAAAGGATGTGCCTAATTCTGTAGAGACTGAATGCCCCAGGGAGGGGGGATACCAAGGGGAAGGCACCCTCTCAGAGTCAAAGAGGAGGAGCGATGGTAGGAAAAAGAACTTGGGGGGGGGTGTGAGAGGGGGAATAACATTTGAGTTGTAAATAAGTGAAATGATTGATTAATTGAAAGAAAGAAAGAAAGAGAAGAGAAGAGAAGAGAAGAGAAGAAAAGAGAAGAAAAGAGAAGAAAAGAGAAGAAAAGAGAAACCCTGAAGGGAGAGGCAATCTAGTGGTTGCACTGGAACTGGTGGCTGCACTAAGGAAGAAGAAGTAGTAAAAGTTCAAGACCAGTCTGGTCTCTATAGTGAGTAGTAGTCCATCTAGAGCTATATAAAGAGTCTGTCTCAAATAAATAAATAAATAAATAAATGTGCTGGGGGCTAGCATGATGGCCCAGTGGTTAAGAGAACTGACTGCTCTTCTAGAGGACCCAGGTTCCACTGTCTGTAACTCCAAGATCTGACACCCTCACACAGACATTCATGCAGACAAAACATCAATGCACATAAAATAAAAATAAATAAATTATACAATAAAAGGACAAGGAAATGTGAGCGGACAAGTAATTAATACACTCTTCACAATCTTAAGAGCATCAGATGGTTGTTAGTGCCATGCTTCCAACAACAGGCACAGAGTCAACGGGCATCTTTTATTTTCTTTGGAGTTCATCTGAGCCCCAGGGAAGGAAACTGTAAGGTAGAACATAAGACAGATGAAGCCTGGCGTTCTGGGAGGGACAGTCGCAAACTAGCAAGCAACTCAAGAACGAGAGGCGCCAAGGAAGGTTTCCAAATAAAAGTGCAATTCACATCTTGTTCTAAAGTTAAAATTCTCCAAGAAGAAAATCCTGACACGCACAGAAAGCGGTCCTCGAGTCGTACCTCTGAGGCTACCGCGGAGCGTTAGTCGGGGGCGTGGCCTCGGTTTTGCGGGGCGGAACCGCGCAGGCGCACCGGGGCCGCGGGGCGGGGTCAGGCGGGGTCAGTTAGCGCGGGAGCCGGGCGCGGAGGCTCCTGGGCTGCGGCTCGCCGGGAACGGAAGCCGCTGCGGGACTCGGAGGAAGCCAGGATGGCGACGCCGAGCGGGAAGGCTACTCCTCCCAACCCCCACGTTTCCAAGCGGTCTCTCCCGAGAGATGCTTCCTCCGAGGTCCCGAGCAAAAGAAAGAACTCGAACCCGTCGTCAACGCTGCCACGGCCGTCCGGGACCTTCGTCGAGGGCTCAATCGTCCGCATCGCCATGGAGAACTTCTTGTGAGTGGCGGCAGGCCGCGCCTGGGCGGGAGCAAGCGGCCCGTAGGTCCGGGGCGGTGGAGTGTGCCCGGCGGTGGGGAACCTGTGCCAGGCTAACCCGGAGCCATTCCCTGCCTAGGCCATGAAGACTGGCCGTGTTGGCTGTAGCAGGCGTGTGGCCTGATGTTTTTTATCCACCCAGTGGTTTTGGAAGGCGTCGGCTGCAGGCAGTAGATACGAAGGGGTCAGGTCTCTAGTTTAGTGTGCGAATCTCGATCTATCAGGGACCTATGCACTTCACAAAACTCGATAGGCAACAGTTACAGTGGAGTGGCAAATTTTAAAAGTGTACACGATTTCCAGAGTGGGCAGATGACATGGTAATGGTTGTTGATTGGAGATTAGAGTGTACCAAAGAAATTAAAAATTGTGTTCCCAGTTTGTACTTCCTTGCAGATTCTTGACCCGTCCATTCCTCCTTTCTTCTTTGCCCCCACCTCAACTAGTTAAGTAGATTCAATATCATTATCTGTTTAGCGCCTTAGAATTATTCTTTCGAGGTATCTTTCTTAAATGTAGGCTTGAATAATTTATAGACCCTTAATAACAATACCATTTTTTTTTACAAGCAGTTGTGTATCAGGTGTTTGTTTTATTTACACATCACTGTGTTTCTACCTGTCTTTGTTGATGACATTACCAAAAGAAGGATCTGCCTGAAAGCCAATTTGTAATGTTTATGAGTGACCTAAGGTAGAATGTAAGAATATAGGTGGATAGAGGTCTGAAACTATTGTTCCAGCTTGTCTGTTACTATGATAAAGAACTCCAGCATCATCCTGCAGGCGGTTGGGAACTTAGGACTTTGAAAGGGTGCCAGATAGCAAGCAAGAATATTTAAAGTAAGAATGCAGAGCTGAAGGGTTATTTGATAAGATCTGCCTATGGATTGTGAGGCCTGAGAGTGGAGGAGTGCCCTAGTTCTTCACCAAGTCTGGCTCTGGCTAACCAATCTGGTGTTATTCAAGAGAGAGTAGTGGGTTGTGGGGCAGATGGAGAATAAATAATGAATACAGTTGAGCACTTCTGTCTTGAACTTTCCTGTGAGATAGCTAAGAGAGATGTATGCATGGAGTTTCTAAAGGCCTCAACGAGCTCAGAGAGAGAAAAAAATAAGTCACAGGCTTGGGAGTTCTATATATAGGTGGCTATTGATGTTACAGAAGTCTTTGAAATTACAAAAAGGAAAATATAAATTGGAGGAATTAAAAAGTCTTTATTGAGGAGCTGAAGGGGTCTGCAACCCTATAGGTGGAACAACAATATGAACTAACCAGTACCCCCAGAGCTCCTGTCTCTAGCTGCATATGTAGCAGAAGATGACCTAGTTGGCCATCATTGGGAAAAGAGTCCCCTTGGTCTTACAAACTTTATATGCCCCAGTACAGGGGAACACCAGGGCCAAGAAGTGGGAGGGTAGAGGAGCAGGGTATAGGGGAGTTTCGGGATAGCATTTGAAATGTTAATGAAGAAAACATCTAATAAAAAATTGAAGAAAAGTCTTTATTGTAAGAATGAGAGATGAGCTCAGAAATCTACCTGTACAGGAAGGTAAGATGAGACTCACGGAAGGCTTGTTGGAGAAGCTTAGTTAAAATAGTACTTAAAATATCTGCTCCATTGAACTCGTAATAAGACTGAAGCCTCCTACATTGAGCAATTGGAAAAATGTTTTCCCTTTGATAAAGTAGTACAAAAGAAAACTTTTTAGACCAAGGAAGGAAGAAAAGCTTGGACCAAAACAGCAAAAAGAAAAAGTAGGTGGAAAACGCAGAGTTGGGTATGGTTTTGTTTATTTTAATAATATAAGATCTTAGATTTGGGGGGTATATTCAGATTTTCTAGAGGAACAGAATTTATAGAATATGTCTATATCCATATATAGAAAGTTTTTTTTTATTAGAATGGCTTACAGGCTTTGGTTCAGCTTGTCCAACAAAAGCTATCTACCATTGACAGTGGCTCTAAGAATCCAGTAGTTATTCTTATTTTGTCCATAACACTGGATGTCTCCGCTGGTCTTCAGAATCCCAGAGATATGCTCTTCATGCCAATGAAGGAATGGACTTGTCACTGAGAGCAAGAGTGGAAACCAGCAGGCAAAGAGAACAAGCTTCCTTCTATGTCCTTTATATAGGCTGCCAGCAGAAAGTGTGGCCCAGATTAAAGGTGGGTCTTCCCACTTCAAGTAATTTAAGAAAAAATCCCTCACAGGTCTACCCAGCTGCTCGGGTTTTAATTCTAGATGTATTTAGGTTGACAGCCAAGTTGTCACAGAATGAGTCTGAGAGAAGTGAGTCCCAAGCAAGTAGAGGAGCTAGCTAGGCTTAGAGAATTCAGATGGACTAGAGGTAGGGTGGGGTTGCTGTGAGCAAATTAAGTCAGATAGCTTGAGAGTAGAGGGAGAGTTATAAGCTAAAGGAAGCACAGATTAGTCAGGAAACTGGAAGAACTATATAATAGATAGAACTTAGAGTTCTGAGTAGAGATAGAAAAAGGAGATAGGAAAAAGTTGAAACTAAGGCTGAGTTACAAAGCCCTTTATGGTGTATGTACGTGTGTGTTTGTGTGTGTGTGTACGTGTGTACATAGGTACGTACGTACATGTGTACGCACGCATGCATGCACATACACATATAACCATATAACCAGGAGTGGGCATCATATGACTTGGGGCTCCAGTTACAAGTGGTTGTTAGCTGTACTATGTTGGTGCTGGGAACCAAACTTGGAGCCTCTGGAAGAGGATAAAGCTCTCATCAGTGGACTCATCTCTCCAGCACCACCTCTTTTTAATAAGTGATACTAGATTTCCATGTGTATCCATGTAGTTCTTTGTCACATGCATATTTTTGTTGCCACCTGGCTTTTTAAAGTTTTAAATGTTAAAGTTGGTATGCTTTGTTAAATTATTTATATATTTAGCATATTAGTAGCACTCTGGCATTTATACTTAGAGATTAGTTAGGTATACCTAAGCACTAAAAGCCTAGAGAAGGGATATTTATGGATTCCTATTAAGGATTTTGAAAGGCAAGCTAGAGAAATGTCTACTTCATATCTTGCCAAAGCTGCCTTGATAAGTAATGAGAATTAAATACAGATTAAAAATAAGTAATAAAGACAGACATCTTGCTCCTTTAGTCCTTGTACTTATGAGGCAGAGGCGGGCGGATCTCTGCATCCAAGGACAGCCAGGATTACACAGAAACCTTGTCTCGAAAAACATAAATGAGTAAATAAAAAAAAACTTAAATTAATCTTAAAAAATATGTAGAAGAAAAAAATCACTTAAGAGCTCACAGAAGCAGCAGATTTAGAAACAGATATATATAACTTATAGGTCCTGAATATAAATTAAGTGTTTAATTCATATAACTATGGACTAACTGTGCAGGGAGGATGCCATGCTGTGTATAAGGATTACAGATCTCTCTGCCTATGTATCCTTGCCTTCTCTTAGAGAAACTGGGATTATTAGAAAATAGCCTGTCAAGGATTCTTAAAATCTTCTTGGAGCATTAAAGAAAGTGAAGACCCTTTTTGAAAAAAAAATTTAATTGATAATAAAATGAAGCTATTGATTTAATGATTATTTTGTCATTTGAATAATTGTTAGATTGCTTTAAGAACTAAAATATGAGAAGTAGCTACTGTTTTAATTCAAGAAAAATAATAAATGTCTTAACGTTAGGAAGAAGCCATGGCGTCTTGTACAAATTTGTTTTAAAATTGTTTTACAAAAATAGAGGTAAAAATAAGTGCAATAGCTTTGATATAGTCTCCCAAAAGAGACTAAATGGTTTCAAACTTGGGTTGTATGTTGTTTGAGAGGATCTCTCACTATGTAGCCCGGACTGACCCCAAATTCACAGGTTTATTTTAACCAGGTTTTTAAAGCCTTGCCTCCTGAATGCTAGAATTAAAGACGTGTGCCACCATGCTGAGCTCCTGTGCTCTTATTTTACATCTGCATTGTTACTTTTCCCATTGATAGAGTTTTATATATGTATAACGTTACATTCATAACGTTAGCTGGCTTTTAAATAAATTATAAAAGGATTGTGGACACTGATAATGCAAAGTAACAAAAAGATTCATTTACAAAGAAAAGGTTTTTCTCTTCTGTTTAATGATTTTGCTTCTTTACAATTCAGAACATATGATATCTGTGAAGTGTCTCCTGGGCCCCATCTGAATATGATTATTGGAGCCAATGGAACGGGGAAGTCAAGCATAGTGTGTGCCATTTGCCTTGGACTAGCAGGCAAACCTGCATTCATGGGACGTGCAGATAAGGTCAGTTAACAGAGTTTCCTCTTTGGTTTTTGGAATTTTAAGACAGGGTTTCTCTTTGAAGCAGCTCTGACTGCCCTGGAGCTACCTCTGTAGACCAGGCTGATCTCAAGCTCAGAGATCTGCCTTCCTATGCCTCTCGAATGCTGGGATTAAAGGCATGTACCACCATGCCTGGTTTATTTGAATTACTAATTTTTAAGAAAATTCAGAACCATCTGTTTCTAGAAACAAGTTAATTTCTATATTTAGGTTCTTAAGTATAGCAAATGGGCTTTCCTTTACCTAGAACCTCTAGAAGGGCACTAATAAGCTCGGGAGAAAGTTCTGGTTACTTCTAATATTGCTCTAAGACAAAGAACTGATAACAGCAGTCACAGACAAAGAAAGTTTATTTACTAAACAAGAATTTTCAAATAATCCTGATGCCTTAATAGGGAAATCTGTCAGGATTGTTAGATACCTGGTTAGATAAAACTTTGTTGAATGTCTGTACATTAACAGTAAACAAAATGATGTAGTAAAAAGTACTGCCTGTTTTGTTTTTGTTATTGTTATTGTTGTTGTTTGGGTGGTGGGTTTTTTTAAAGAGCTTGTGTGTCTGTGTAGGCTGGAAAAGGGTGTCCTATTCATAGCTGGAGCTAGAGTTACAGTTGTGAGCTATCCATTCATTGTGGATGCTCTGCAGTAGTGCAAAGTATGAGGGCAAGTGAGATAGTTCAGTGGGTAAAAGCACTTGCTAGCAAGCAGGCAACTGAGTTCCATCCCTGAAGCCCACTGGTTGGTAGGAGACAGCTTATACACACACGGGACATGACATATGTTCTGTCGCAGATAAATATAATTTTAAAAACTTAAATAAAAAGTATTTTGGTAAAGCTTAAAGTGAACTGCTGAGAGCACTGCAGAATTAGTTAAAGCTGTATATAAGCATTGTAATATAATGCTACAGAATTGAACCAGTACTCCCTAAAATTATAGATAAATATATTTAAGTCCATTTTTTAAAAACAAGCTATACCACAGATATTTGCTCTGTTGATAAGTTAGCCTTGTGACCTTTAACAGTAGTCTAGACATCAAACTTTGATTTAGATGATAAGGAGGTTGAAGTAGTTAATTTGCAAAAACTAGCTTGGATTTTTCTATATCCTTTGTCGAGTCATGAGTTCAGTCCCTCCTCATTGGTTTCTTGGGTTGTAGTCTCTAATTCTGTACAATTAGAATGGGTTGTGCTGTAGTAGTTTTTACCAGCCTTGCAGTTTTAATTTTAAAGAAACCACATTTCCTTTTGGACTGGTAGGGATCTTAAGGGAGGCCCTGGAGTGTAGTGGTTCCTAAATACAGATTGTTGGCCTTCTGTATCTACAGATTTAATATTTAAGTGAGATCTAAGTTCTTAGCAAGAATACTTTATTTCTATTTAAATGTAAGTATAAATTTTTATAAGTACAATCTAAATCATCTATATGGATACTTTATAATAAATAACTGCTTCCCCCAATTTCTATAAAATATTTTAATTGTTGCAAGACAGTACACAATCTGCTTCTTCAGAGATGTCATCTTTCTATAAGTAAACAATGTTAAGTGTCCTCGCCAGTCAAAGCTGAAGAACCTGTGCTGTGTAACATGTTGTCGTTGGAACCTATAGTAGAGATTAAAGATAGTACTCTCAGGTTATAAAAATACCCCTTCCCCCATTTTTTATCTGTAATTTTATAATTTATAAAATTGGTATATAGTTCAGGGTTGGCAACTGAATTTGGACAGTTGCTAGTTTATCTTAGCAGCATATAATAAATGGTAGTTTGTTTACAGTCATTCTCACAAATCATTAACATGATTTAAAAGATTATTGCGAGGTCTTTTTATATTGTGTTTTTATAGTGTGGGTGTGAGAGGGAGAGGGAGATCGTGCACCTGCGGAGGCCACAAGAGGCTGTCATTTTTCTTCACAGCTGGATTTAGATGGTAGTGAACCATCATCCAGCATGGGTGCTGGAACCCTGGAAGAGCAGCAAGTGCTCATTCCTCTCCAGCTCTTGGTCTTCGTTTATATATTATGTAATGTTTTGCTTGCCGCTACATACTGATTTAGCTTTTTTTCAATTTATCTCTCAGTACCTTAAAATATATAAACTTTATGATGCTGCACCTACCTTATTTTGTGTTGTTGCCACTTTTCCTTGTTTTTAAAAATGTTTTTATTTATTCTTTGATAATATTATATAATATATTTGATCATATTTGTTTTTTCTTCTCCACTTTTGTTTTGTATTTTGAGACAGGATCTCATGTAGCACTGGCTGGCTAATACTAGTATGTTGTTGAGGGTGACCTTGAACTTCAAATGTTCCTGTCCCTACCAAGTGCTAAGGGGTTCTGGCATTTTAGTATTTATTATTTATGAAGCTCAAACTTAAGATTCAATTTGATATTTTTAATCCTTCACTCTGTTTTTTTGTTCAAACTCATAGTTATCACATCTAGTTCAGATGTCTTATTTTATTATGTAAACTATCATTTTATTTTTGAAAGGTACTTGCTGGCAAGTCTGTCTTAAAAACAGAATAGGCACTATTTAGAGGGCTTGTTAATGTTTAATCTATGCACCTCAGTCTTCAACAGTAGTAGATTTGGTATAAAGCTTTGTAGTTGTAGTATGGGACTTGTTCTGAAAGAGCATTGTATGTAGGCTTGGGAGCTGGATTACCCAGATCCAGAGCCTTTCTCTTCTGTTTTAGTGCCTTGTTAGCAGCTTTCTAAGAGTCTTAACTGAAGTGACCCATAATTTAACTGCTGAGATCTCTGTAGTGCAAGAAGAGTTGAGGGACTTGACCTGTACATTAATGTGGTTACTGAAAAAGTTTTATTCGGTGAACAGTAATGACTCTTCCTCGTGCTCTGATTGTTTACCTGGAAATACCGTTGACACAGCTCACTTACTCTTCTTACACTCTAGGTTGGGTTTTTCGTGAAGAGAGGATGTTCCAAAGGTTTGGTTGAAATTGAACTGTAAGTGTTAAACACTCCTTTTTATTATAATTTTTCAGCTTGTATTTATGCTTTCTTGATGACTTTGGAAAAGAATATTAACGTAATATTGTGGCAGATAATACTTTTTAATGTGTCTCTTAACAAATTTAAAAATTTATTTTGGAATGTTCACAAGAAATTGTAGTTTAATGAAGTAATAAAAGAATAAGACTGATTAATATACACTAAGAAGTTGTAGTTAAGTCTGATGGTACATTTCATAATTCCAGCACTTAAGAGGTAGAGGCAGGAAAGCAAGGAGTTGGTGCCATTCGGAAGGAATTCAAGGTCATTTTCCAGTGGATAACAAATTCAAGGTCATCCTGGACTACTTGTCTAAAACAAACATACACCAGAGAGAGGAAGAGAGAAATTGCATTCTTTAACATTTTTAAGTATCTCTTTCTTTTTGCCAATTTTGAAATACTTAGGCTAGAGTATAGCAAAGTAGTAGAGCATACCTGATGTACTTAAGCCTTGATCACCTTGTGAAAAAGATGGGTGAACAAATGAGCAGTATGAAGCAAAAACTGAGTAAATACCCTCTTTCAGATTCTATATGTCTTAGTTAGGGTTTCCATTGCTGTGAAGAGGCACCGTGACCAAGGCAACTCTTATAAAGGACAGCGTTTAATTGGGGCTGGCTTACAGGCTCAGAGATTCATTATCAAGGCAGGAAGCATGGCAGCATCCAGGCAGACATGGTGCTGGAGGAGCTGAGCGTTGTACATATTGTTCCAAAGGCAAATAGGAGAAGAATGTCTTGCAAGCAGAGCTAGAAGGAGGATCTTAAAGCCCACCCCCACAGTGACACATTTCCTCCAATAATGACATACCTCAGAACCGTGTCACTTTCTATGGGCCAAATATAATCAAACCATCACACTTAACCATTACTTAATGGTTCTATAGAGGCATATATTATAGTTCTCTCAGGATTCAGAATGACGTAGATGGTTAGCAATCCATGATTTATTCTTTTGGGTAGAGTTTTTGGTTGGGGAAATTTATATTCCATGGAATTCAGTTTTCATTCAAACATTTTTTAAGTAGAGAAGTTTCAGCTGACTATTATATTAGCCTTTAATGTACTAATACATTTTGAATTACAGACAAAGGATGTAATTGAAGAATAGTATAATGATTAAAGGATAAATAAATTTGTTGTGTTTTAGGACTAGAATTGGCACAATGATTTAGGTAATTTTGAATGTTAACTAAATAGTAACTGACATGGCCAATTGTGGGATGATAACAAACAAAAGCCAATGTTTCCAAGGTGGGAAGGATTCAAAAATACCAGAAAGAATAAAAATTATAGTAATATTTCTTAGGCTTTGGGTATAGAAAAAGTAACAGAAATGTTATTCTTAACTGTGTGTTTTGAATATAAAAGATTTTTCAATTGTTCTTTAATTAGGTTCAGGACTTCTGGAAATCTTATAATCACCCGTGAGATTGATGTGACAAAAAATCAGTCCTTTTGGTTCATCAACAAAAAACCTGTAACCCAGAAGATAGTGGAAGAGCAGGTTGCAGCCTTAAACATCCAAGTGGGCAATCTGTGCCAGTTCTTGCCTCAGGTCTGAGAAAAGTATAAAGGAACATGGGGACTTACTGTCTGTCTGTCTTTCTTTTCCATCCCAATCCTAGGTTTCTCTCCCTCTCTTCCCAGTCCCACCCTGTCACCTTCCTTACCCTCCATCTTCCCTCCATCTCTAGAGAAGGGGAGACCTCCAAACATGGGAAAATTTTGTGTGTAATGTTTTCGCTTTATGCCATAGAAAATATAAATACTACTCGAGATTTTTATCAAAATTGTAGCCCTTTGTAAAAGGAAGCATCCCATCACTTATGTTATTAATTTCAATTAATAGGTATGTAATTATTACTTTGCATTCAGCACAACACTCTTAGTACTCTATTTTTATGGGCATGGTGATAGACATTTGTAATAGCAGTTCTTAGTGGGCCAGCCTGGGCTACATAGTTCCAGGCCCACTGGACCTCAGTCATCCATATATCTTTATTTAGTAAGTTTAAGTTACAAAATGTTTTTTAGAACTTTTTTTTTCATGTTTGTCTCTGTGTGGTGTGTATTAGTATTTGGTACATGTGTGCACGGTCTTAGAGACCAGAGGTTATTTTTGTATGTCTTTCTCACTCCCTGTCAACTTTATTTACTGAACCATTGCCTGACTTTGGAGTTAGGCAGTTTGGCTTGAAGGTTCCCTGTCTCTGCCATACCTTGGACTGTAGGCGGGTTGCCTTGCTGGCCTAGCTTTTATATGGCTACTAGAGATCCAAACTCGTCCTCACACTTGGAAGCACACTTTATACATGTGGCATCTCCCCAGCCTATAAGGAAGGAACTTTAAGTACAGAGGCGTTTCATACTCTCATTTGCAAGAGTCAAAGTATTAAAAATATTTTTATTCTTTGATAATATCATATAATGTGTTTTGACCATATTTACTCTTTATTTCCTCCCCTTAACTCTTTCAAGATATATCCACTTCTACCTCTCCTGTCTTCTTTTTTTTTTTTTTTTTTTTTTTTTTTTTTTTTTTTTTTTTTTTTTTTTTTTTTTTTTTTTTTTTTTTTTTTTTTTTTTTTTTTTTTTTTTTTTTTTTTTTTTTTTTTTTTTTTTTTTTTTTTTTTTTTTTTTTTTTTTTTTCTATTAACCTATAGGCTCAGATTTGTGCTGTCCATATACTCCTGGGTTTGGGCCATCCTCTAGTTTATGTACCAGAAGCCACACCCTTAAAACTAATTCTCCTCTCTCAAAAGCTAGCAATTTATCTACTGTAGCTCCTCAATTAGAGGTCAGGGCTCATGAACCACCTCCAGTTAGAATGTTAAACGACTTGATTGTTGTTCAGGCAGCTACGCCTGCCATGTATTCTTAAATGTGAAATACTGAGAAGCCATAGTTAATGAAGAACTTTTTGTAGTTGTTTTGTTTTTCAAGACAGGGTTTCTCTGTAGCTCTGACTGTCCTGGAACTCGCTCTGTAGACCAGGCTGGCTTTAAACTCTCAGAGATCTACCTATCTCTGCCTCCCAAGTCCTGGGATTAAAGGGGTGGACCACCATGCCTGCTTTAATTAATGAACAACTTTTAATCAGTGCATTTGTATGGTATATTGGTTAAAATAAACTTCTTTTATATGTAGGATACTTTCTAAAGTCTAGTGATATTTTTATTTGTTCATTAATCATAAAATAACCTGGTCTGAAGAGATGGCTCATTTGTTAAAAACACTTCCAAAGGACCCAAATGTGATTCACAGCATGCACATAAGGCAGTTTACAACTCCTGACCTCCGCTCCAGGGGATCCGATGCCTTCTTGGCTCCTTAGGCATTGTACTCACATGCACAATCCAACACATACATAGGTAATATACATACATAGGTACATACATAGGTAATAGAAAAGTTTTAAAGTTTTTAAAAAAATATTCTAATAATGTACATTTAAAATTACAGTTCAATATCTTTTATTTTAATGTTGCTTAGTTGTCTACACTATAGCTTATTTTCTTCACAAATATAATGATTTGATTCATATCTCAACAAATTTTTAAGTGAGACTATCTTGGCAAATTTAATAAATTTTAATGGTACTTATGAATGATAGTTGCTAATATTTAATTTTGGTGCTGTAGGACAAAGTTGGGGAATTTGCTAAACTCAGCAAAATTGAACTCCTTGAAGCTACTGAGAAGTCAATTGGTCCTCCAGAGATGCACAGATACCACTGTGAACTCAAAAACTTCAGGGAGAAGGAGAAGCAGCTAGAGGTACTTAGAAATGGATAAGTCATTTCTGTTTTCATTTACTGAATCTGTGTCTTAAAATGTGTAAGAATAACTGGGTGGTGGTGCCTTTAGTCTCAGTGCTTGGGAGGCAGAGGGAGGTGAGTCTGTCTGGTCTACAAAGTGAGTTCCAGCTCTGCCAGGGCAAAACAGAGGAACCCTGTCTTGAGGGAAAAGAAAGAAAGACATACTACAAAATGGATAGTATGTCTATGATGAGTAAATTCATAATTGTAGTTGACTTTTTTTTAATCCAAGCTTGTATTTCTAACATCAACTGGTAACAGAAAGTGAGAATGCTTTTAATTATATGAAGTTTGAAAATTTTGTCAGTAAATACATATTACCAGTTGAGATTTTAAAGAACTCTCATAGGAAGTTAATGTTTTTCTTTCCTTTGGTACCCATCAAATAATTTGTTGTGTGCCATGCACTGTGTAAGGTTTGGAGATTTATAGAAGATAAGGATGTGGTATTTGAAAACACTCTAGTTAATGGCATTTGGTGTATTTTTTCTTAAGTCAAATGAAGATAGACTTTATACACAAACTATAGAATTTAGCTGAAGTGTTAATTAAAAAAAATTTTTTTAAACCTTTTAACAAATAGATACTTAGAAATGCTATATATCCTACCCAGCTTAGTATGTTTTTATAATAAAAAAAAAAACAGAACAGATAACTTTCTCTTTAAGTATAACTATATTTGATAAAAAAAAAAACATTAATTTTGGTGTCTTAATTCAAAAGAATTGGTTTAGGAGTTTTGTGACGATTCAGTTCTGTGTCTGGTATTCCTTCAATTCTTTGGTCTTGATGAGAATCATCAATTTTGTATCAATGTAGTATTTACACCTGAAACACATTTCTAGATTACCTTCTATCTGCTGAAGGAAACAAGCATGATTTTTTTTTCTAGGCTGTTCAGTACATATTTGTGTTTGTTAATATGCAATAGATTGAATTTTAGCTTTCTGTCATTTAAGAATCTTTAAGTCCTGAGCATTTATGGCATATTAACCCTGATACTCCTTTGCATTTATATGCCATTTTTATCTGGACAGATAGGGCAAAAGTCTAAAATGCATCAAACTCCAAATCATGAGTCATATAGGTGTATACAAAGCTCTTCTGGAGTATTGCTTCACCTGCTTTTGTTGGTTTTGTTGTTATTAGGCAGGGTCTCCTGTAGCCCAGGCTGGCCTTTCACTGTTGTGTATAGCTAAGGATGCTCTTGCGTCTACGTCCTCAGCACTGAAGCTACAGATGTGATCACTAGTCTGATTAAGAGCAGTGCTGAGAATCAAATCCAGGACTTCATGCCTAACTAGGCAAGCATTCTTCCTAACTTCACTTTTACATAGTTCTAAAGAACCCTTATAGAATTCTTTCTTGTGAAATTTTGCTTATCTTTTGTGTTTCATTGTTCTAAGATTTGACTTGCTGTGTTTTTATTTTCATTTAAACTAATTGTCAACAAATACTATTTTAGACCTCTTGCAAAGAGAAAAATGAATACCTAGAGAAAATGATTCAGAGAAATGAAAGGTACAAACAAGATGTGGAAAGATTCTATGAACGAAAACGACATTTAGATTTAATTGAGATGCTTGAGGCGAAAAGACCATGGGTGGTAAGTGTTACTTATCTGAGGGAAAATAGGTGACTCTTCAGCTGTCTTAGGTTGCTTTCTATTGCTGTGATAAACACTGACCAAAAGGAACCTGGAGAGAAAGTTGTTGGTTTTTTGTTTTTGTTTTTGTTTTTCATTTGTAATCAGGGTCCATTTTGAAGGGATGTCAGGGGAAGACCTCTAGATGGGAAGGCACCTGCAGGCAGGAGCTGAGACAGGAACCTGCAGGCAGGAGCTGAGACAGGAGGGATGCTGCTTGCTGCCTTGTTCCCATTTCTTCCTCAGCCTGCTTTCCTATATTCCTGGAACTTCCTGCCCCAAGGATGGTATCAACCACAGTAGGCTGGGCCCTACCATAGCAATCATAATTTTAAAATCTGTGAGCCAGTCTAATGGAGGCATTTTCTCAATTGAGGGTCCTTCTCAGATGAAGCCCTCTTGTGCGAAGTTGACAGCCCCCTCCCCCCCAAAAAAAAACCAAGCAAAAAAGTCATCAAAACAAAACTAATTATGACTGAGTACCTACAAAGTATGTCTAGGCACTCATTTTGTATTCAAGCTAGATATTTCTTTTACATTTTTATATTACATGTATGCATATGTATTTTTCTTATTCTTTATTTGATATATGGTAGTTATCACATAGCATTTGATTGATTGAGTTACCAACATCGGTTCTTCAGGCTTTAGTCCTTAGCAGTTCTTTATTTTTTCCCCTTAATGTTAATGATCTAAGGTATATGTTCACATTATAAATTAAATTTGCAAAGTGAGGGCTGTCATTCAGTGCCACTGAAAATATTTGTGTGTATGTGTGTCACTAAGAATTTAGTTGAGGTATGGCATTTGTAGCTGAAGTATCTTAACTGTCTTCTCATACTTTGTTATTTTCCTATTTTTTATCATTGTAGTTTAAAATATTATACATATTTATTACCTATGACCAGCTTGGGATAAGTAGAGTTCATTGAAAAATTACTCAGTAGGTGGAAGCATTCATTGTTATGTTTATTTCATGGAGATATGTCTTAGTGTGAAAATAATGTATGTCCCTATATTTATAGCATTCTTCCTCCAACCAGGTCTTGCAATTTCATTAGTCTTAAACTTTGTCCTTTGTATACCTTTTTATTGTATTTTTCTATGCTTATTACTAGTTTTCATTCTATCTTTTGACGTCTTTTGACCCCTATTTGAAGAGATTGATTTCAGTCTTTTTAACTTTTTAAATTTAAAATTTATAGGTCCCCCCCTCCCATACATTATTCACTTTTTCAAAAGATTTTCTGTTTTTAATTGGAGGGAAAGGCATGCCCATAATTGTGGTTTTGAACTGCTCTGGGTGTGTGCTGGGTGTTCTGAGCAGGAAGTACTCTTTTTTCTTTTCTTCTTTTTATGTGAATGCTGTTTTGCATGCACGTGTGTTTGTGTGAGCTGCCATATAGGTGCTGGGAATTGAACCCTGGCCCTGCTCATAACCACTGAGCCATCTCTCTAGCCCGAAGGGAATAACCTTTCAACCCCCATTCACTCTTATTATTTCTATTTTAGCATTCCATTTTCTTGTTATTCAGCAAATACTCAGCTAATTCCTGTGGAATAACATTTTTTTAAAAATGCATACCACTATGGGAGGCTGTTAACTCTTCTCATCATGTGCTTCCAGGGATGTAACTCATGTCAAGACATCAGGCGGGAAAGTAGGCGCCTTTGCCTGTTAAGCCATCTCTCTAGCCCAGACATTGTTTGTATCAAGCTAGCAGCTACATGTTTCTTTTAATTTTTCTTTGGCCCATTTTTTTACCTTTCAAAATTGAAATTCTTTTGTTTGCCTATTCCTTAATGTTGTCTATTGGTAAATTAAAACCTCTGCTTACATTTTGACTTTAGGATACATTAACTTAAATACCTAATATATATTAACTTCTGTTTCTTGAATTATTTGCAAGGAATATGAGAATGTACGTCAGGAATATGAAGGTGTGAAACTAATTCGTGACCGAGTGAAGGAAGAGGTCAGGAAACTTAAAGAAGGGCAGATTCCTATGACACGGCGGATTGAGGAAATTGAACAGCAGCGTCGCACTTTGGAAGTTCAAATCAAAGAAAAGGTACTTTTGTTGTTCAGTTGGGATTGTCTGAATTTTATTCAACATAGAAAAATACTTCTTGTGTCTTTAAACACAAGAAGTTTTTTTCTAGATTTCATTTCTTTAAGAATTTATGAGAAATTTCAAAAACTTGTTATGATTGGAGAAGGTTATCTTAAAGAAATCCCAGGGTGATTGTTGCTGGGCATACTGGTTCAGGTCTGTTTCTTAACATTTGGGACATTGAGGCAAGAATATTACTGTGACTTTGAGGCCTTCATGGGCTACAGAATAAGACATAGTTTCAAGAGAAAGTTTTAGCTACAAACTGATACATCATATTTCTTAGAAACACTGAGTTCTTTCTGTGAATGTAGTATATATCTCTTATAACTTTAAATTGCTTATGGAGGTGAATTTTAGTTTTCCAGGGATACTTAGGGATCAAAGGTGTCTTGCTGAGATTTAACAGCACGACCAAAAGCAACGTGAGACAGAAAGGGCTTCACATGACATATTGTGTACTTTACTGAGGGAAGTCAGTACAGAACCTGGTGGGAAGAGCTGAAGCAGAAACCCTGGAGGAGCTCTCTCAAACAACTCAGGACGGGAGGCGGCCCAGCGCCTGCCTCAGTGGGCGGCCACCTCACCTCACATCAGTTATAAGCAAGAGAAGGCTCTATAGAATTGTCTATAGTACCTGGAGAGGCAGTTCCTCAATTGAGATTTCTCTTCCGGGGTAACTTTATCTTGTGTCAGTTGGACAAAAAACTAGCCAGCACAAGAGGATGTTTTGGAAGTGATTAAAAGTCTGCTTATAGAATCTGGTAGTTTCTTCCTGGCTGGGGGGAACTATATTTCAGTGGATATCTAAAACTGAATACAAAAACCTATGTAGTTTGAATATCTTTGTACACAGTTATTTCATCCTTTAGTGTTTGAGGAATTTACACTGTTTGCATAGATTTTACCAATTGATCATTCATAGTGTGGAAATCCAAAATGTGAACCTTTTTGACCAAAAAGTTTTGAATTTTGAAATAGGATAGATACCACATTTTCATATTTAGTTATTTTTCAACTTGTATTTATTTCCCTCCTATGTGTACATACATGTCATGTACTATATGGCCACATTTTCTTCTAAAGAAAGCACATTATATTTCTTTTCTTTAGCTTTTTTTTTTTGTTTTGGTTTGGTTTTTCGAGACAGGGTTTCTCTGTATAGCCCTGGCTGTCCTGGAACTCACTTTGTAGACTAGGCTGGCCTTGAACTCAGAAATCCTCCTGCCTCTGCCTCCCGAGTGCGGGATTAAAGGCGTGCGCCACCACGCCCGGCCTTTCTTTAGCATTTTTAAATTGCCAGCATGACAGGGTTTTTGGGTTTTTTTGGGGGGTTGTTTTTTTTTTTTTTTTTTTTTTTTTGCTTTGGGACCATTACTATCTAAATAAAGCTTATCTGAATAACAACTGCAGTCAGCCTGATAACTGAGAACTGCTGAATGATAATCTTATTTATGGACAGGCTACACCCAGTGTGATGTTAAGGACAGGACAGTGGGCAGCTTTTGAGACTTCATAATGGTGCACAGTTAAAATATGACACACAAAAAACAAAAATAGGTTATTCCTGGAATTTAATTTCCTATTTAATATAAATAGACTTGATAATGCAAAACCATGCATAGGGGGATTACTGTAATGCGATGTAAACAGATCCAGAATCTTGAATGCCTTTTTGGAGATTCAAATAAATGTAGTGAAGTCAAATGTTGACATCTGCTTGGATACTTTTGATATGCATTCAATAACTCAGATAATTGATCATCATTCCTAATTTTAAAATGTTTACATCTACAAGAGATTGTAGATTCTAGTTCTTTAACAGGTTTTCTCCCTTTATGGCTAAAGATCATTATGTCTCCAAGCTTCATATATATAATAGTTGGCAGTCATGTTAATGGTAATTGGTTATAATTAAGTTGTGGATTTATAGTTGCTTCGTGGCACCTGAAGTTACTGCTTTAAAACTTGATTTTCTATGGAGTAGAAAATAATGTCTACAATAAATTAAAGAATTATTTATAAAATACTTGTTTTGCTTCTCTATTCCTAAAAGAAGCAGCTATTAAGGCAGTTTCAAGATAACCCCGAGTTCATGTTTCTATAGAAGTATATATGGTCTAAGATATTTTAGAATTGTTTTCCTCAAGAGGTGCCTATGGCTTCTGAAGAGATACATTGTATTAGTCTATGAGTGTATATCTTAAGATTATTAATCCTTTAAATCATGTAGCAGGAATAAATAGTTAAATTATATTTACTATATTCTATTCCTCTCCCTTTTCAGCAGAGACCTTTCTCTTTTTTTTCCAATTTTAATTAGATATTTTCTTCATTTACATTTCAAGTGCTATAGCAGAGACCTTTCTAATACTCTGGTTTTTTACCCCTAACATTCCAAAGAGGCCCTGTAATGTGTTATAGAGGCCATTGGCTCCAAATTAATACACATCTGTATTGCAAATGCATATCATCACTTAATAGTTGCTTGGTCTTATTTTCTTCATATAATAAAACAATATATGTAGTCTGTCTCATCAGATTGTTCTTTAAATTTTTTTATTAGTTATTTATTTACATTTCAAATGCTATGCCCCTTCCTGGTTTCCTCTCCACAAACCCCCTGTTCCATCGCCCCCACCTCGTGCTTCTATGAGGGTGCTCCCCCTTTCATTCCTCCCCCACACACACAAATTGTTTCCATAGTCAGACAAAATATCAGGAAAACATACATGGAAACAAGTGTGTACACATGTATTACTATACACTAAATACACTAAAAAGTGTGATTCTATTAGTAATGATAGCATTACTTTATAGATTTCCTATACCTTTAGTAATTTTGGTGGTAATTATGAACTTGATTTGAATTAAAATGTGGGAAAGTATTGTTTTGGTTGATTTATAAACTATTTGGATGGATAGAACCATATAATTTGCTTAAATGAGTTTTTAATTAACCTTTTCTTTCTGGTCCAATTTTGCAGTCAACTGATATTAAGGAAGCATCTCAGAAATGCAAGCAAAGGCAAGACTTGATTGAACGGAAGGACAGACATGTAAGAGCCTTACCAAAAAGTTGCTTACCTTAATTTACCATGACTTGTTTTCACAAGGGGTCAAGTGGTTATTGTAATTTTTTGGAAACTATCCCAAATCATTCTTTATTTTTTTTCTTTCTTTTTCTTTTCTTTTTACTGTCCAGCCATTTCATCTAGAGGGAGGACACTGCAAAGCGCTCTCTCTTCAGATTGTGGCACCTTTAATCTATCCCATAAGCACAGCCACCAAAACCCCAAATCTTTCTTATTCTGTTACATATTTTAGTTTCCCTCACAAAAACAAACAAACAACAAAAAAAAAAACCTAAGTGTAGTAGCTACACAAAAGAGAGATTTTTCTCAGTTACTCGTGTGGCTACATTTCATAAATGGTATGGGTTTTATTTTGGTTTAAAATGCTGTGATTTTTATTTGTTTGTGTGTTTGTTTTTTAATCAGGACAGGATTTCTCTGAATATCCCTGACTGTCGTGGAACTTGCTCTGTAGACCAGCCTAGCCTTAAATGCACGGAGATTCACCTACCTCTTCCTCTCAAATGCTGGGATTAAGGGTGTGTGCCAACATGCCTGGCTTAAAATGTTATAATTTTTAGTATTGTCATTCAGTTAATATTTCTTAAAGGATCTTCCTATGTTAGTCCCATAGATAGGAGGTTCTTTAGGGACAGGTGTGGTAAGGAGTGAAGCCGGGGTTCTTGCTGTGTCCCAGCTTCTCATGTGCAGAATTTGGCCAGTGGAACTAAGATGGTGGTTGTTTCCCACTCCATGCAGAATGCTGGTTATATTGCTGTAAGGCATAGGCTTTATGACTAGAACTGCTCTTCAATGTTAAAGATTGCATTTGCTTGTTTGTTTATGTGCCACAGCACATGTGTGGACAGAGAAAACCTTAGGGAGTTGGTTGTTTCCTACCATATGGGTTGTTAAGCGTGGTGTCTTTCACCCCAGAGCCCTTGGCAGCTCTTGAATTCTGGTTTTCAATCCAGTTTATTAGTCTCTTGTCTTTGGATTGAGGAATTGACACCGTTAGATTCCGTTTTTATTGGAGGCCTATACCCCATTTTGTTGTGTGTGGTTGGTATTTTCCTGTTACTCCTCTACTTCCCGGTTCTATTGTGGCGTAGTTTCTTCTGTAGCATTGAGGGTATGTCGTCTTTCTCTTTATAGTCTGAAGGATTTCTTTAAATACTATTTCTGGAGCAGTTTAGTCATAAATTCATTTAACCTTATGTTGTTTTCTTTGTTTTGCTGGACACTTGTCTCTTTCCTTAAAATCTGACAATAGTTTAGGTTTGTGTATTAGTGTAGGTTGACACATGTCTTTCAGAATGAGAAATGCATTGTTCCAAGTCTCCATCTTTGTGGGAAATAAATAATGCTGTTTTTCCAGTTGACATGCCTCGATGTATAATTGGTGTTTCTTTCTTGCAATTGTCAATATAATTTCTTTGGTCTATATTTTTTTAGTGTTTTAATAATAATATAACCAGGAAAGATTATCTGCTCTTATCTGTTTTGTGCTTTAAATGACTTCTATATTTATATCAGTATCAGAATCTAGATTTGGGAAATTTTCTGTTATGGTTTTGTTGAAAAGTTTCTATGCTTTTTTTTTTCTCCCCCAAGACAGGGTTTCTCTGTGTAGCCCTTGCTGTCCTGGAACTCACTCTGTAGGCCAGGCTGGCCTTGAACTCAGAAATCCGCCTGCCTCTGCTGGCATTAAAGGCGTCACCACGCCTGGCGTTTCTATGCTTTTGAGATTATTATTCTATGATCATGATTTGGTCTTTGGAGATAATACTCCATAACTCTCGAATGTTCTGTTTCTACCTTCTGTTTTTAATCTCTGATTGTTCTGATAATTTTAGTTGTTTGAATGTTTCAGTTTCTTCTACTCCATGTTTAGGTAGGTCATGATATTCTGTCCTTCCCTTGGTCCATTATGTTGGTAAGGGGTTTTGTGGAGCTTTTTATTTGACTTAATAAATTTAATACTGCTATTGTTTCACATTTATTTATTTAGTGCATATGTGTATGTACACGAGTGTGTGCGTGTGCGAGTGTGTGTGTGTGTGTGTGTGTGTGTGTGTGTGTGTGAGAGAGAGAGACAGAGAGAGAGAGAGAGAGAGATGCCATGATGTGTATAGAGGTCAGAGAACAACTTACAGGAGTCAGTTCTGTCCTTCTACCATGTGGAACTTGGGGATCAAATTTGAGTCTTCACCATGTCTGGCATGCACTTCTACTTGCTGAACTGTCTCACCTTTGAGGAAGATCTTAATGAGACTATTGGAAATGATTAGTCTTTTTCTTGAATTTACTACGTACGTAGTCCAAGATAACTATGAACTTTGGATTCTCCTGTCTCTGGTACTGGGGTTATAGGTATTAGCCACCACTCTGGGTTTATGCAGTGTGTAGGATAGAACACAGGAATTCATGCATGGCAGGCAATCCTGCTGCCAGCAGAGCTACATCCTAGCTTCCTTCATGTCTTTAGTTTTCACATTTGTCTTGTTCTATGTGAGACTCACCTTGAATCCGTCTTCATTAGAATTCATGAGTTTCTTTGTTCTGTTTAATGATTTTCTTTAAAATTGGAAAGTTTGGGACTATTTGTTTCTTCAGTAATATTTTTACCACCTCACCTTCTGATAGATAAGATTTTCTTATGTTTGTAATATATAAATAGATATTTTAAATAAGGTCTTTAGTCTTTTCTAAGTCCACTTATGGTTTTCTTTGGATATTTTTCTGCTGACTATTTTTCCTTTTTTCCTGTGTGGCTGCCAAACTTTCTTACTACTTAGAGTGGATTAACCAGTTTTGGTTTTTAGTCAAAAGTGCAGTTAAAATAAGAAAGTGTGGCAAATCTAAAAATGAATTCTCTTCCTTTCATGAAAGCTTGATGTTCTAAGTCACTAATGATTAGCGTCTTGCTTGTTTGTAGTACTAAGACTTGTACCCAAGGCCTCTTTATTGCAGGCAAGTGCTCTACCACTGAGGTATGTCTCCAGCCTCATTGATTGTATTGGTGATTGTTGTCTAGGAACTTTCTTTAGTTTTGGTTTTTTGGGTATTTGTTGTTTGTTTTGTTTTGTTTGTGGAGACAGATTTTCTTTGTAGCCCTGGTTGTCCTGGAACTCACTCTGTAGGTCTGTGCCGGGAGCCATGGCCTTAGCTATGGCCTTGTAGATATTTTCTAGTTTACATAAACAATCCTGAGAGAACATTGGTGGTCATAACAGTAAGAATGTTTATGGGAAAAGAGGACACTGTGACCGTTGGTTCC
This sequence comes from Mus minutoides, assembly GCA_902729485.2. Taxonomy (NCBI): domain Eukaryota; kingdom Metazoa; phylum Chordata; class Mammalia; order Rodentia; family Muridae; genus Mus; species Mus minutoides. Next base: position 2,837,970 of record LR749519.1, on the reverse strand, counting down.
ATGAGCTGAAGATTACCACCTGACCTTCAGAGAGCCCCTGGGCTCTTCCCCCCTCCCTTGGAGCCTCCTCTTGCTTATGCTCATATTGTCACTCCCGAATAAAGTTTTCGGAGCTTGATCAGTATGAATTGACTTACTCTCATTCTCTCTCTCTCTCTCTCTCTCTCTCTCTCTCTCTCTCTCTCTCTCTCTCTTTCCCCTGCCCTGGGTCCCCACTGATTATCCCTGCAGGTCCGGGGCAGGTCTGGCTCTCCTTAAATGCAGAGATCTGAATGCCTCTGCCTCCTGAGTGCTGGCATTAAAGGTGGTGTCACCATCACCTAGCTTCCTTAGTCTTTAAGGAAGATTGGCTTGTAAGTCACTGTCAGGTTAGTTTTCTCACAACTGGGCACACTTATTTACATGCCTGGCACTGTTGCGCCTGCCAGGCTTTGGAGAAGAGGTATATTGGGCTATCCCCACAACACTGAGTCTGGCCAGGTTCTAACTCTTCACTGATTTCCAGACTTTTTTTTTTAATAAGTGTTGCCTGAATGTTAATAAACATCTGGACATTTCCACTGCAAATATACATATCTGTTCAGCTTTTGCTTCCTGTTTTTATAGACCTCAGAGTAAAATAGGTAAGAGCTCAGGTAGGTAGCCCAGGATATGTATAGTCCTATTTATGTGAGTGCTACTCTGGACTCCAAGAACTTCCAGAGAAGTAAATGAACAGCTCAGTCCTAGTTTCTCTTTTTAAGATTTTTGCTTTGCTTATTGTTTGCTATAAATGTTGTTATGGTCCATCGTCAGGCAGCTGTGATATTCAATAATTCTGCTGATTGTTTTTGAGGAATATGTTCAGCAACAGAGTTGCTTTGCACTGGTAACCTGTGAGTTAGATTGGAGAAAGACAAGCTTTATGAATACTGTTTTCTAGGAAGGTGTCATACAGAGCAGATAGATGACAGTTCCCCAAAAATTGTTGGGCTGCTCACTTTTACAATTGTTGTGGGTTATTATGAATATAGCCTAAGTGGGGAAACAAGCTGGATTTGGGAATTGGGCATGTTTAGAACTTAAAAACATTCCATTATAAATTATTTTTATTTGTTCTAAGTATGTATTTTCCATATTCCTTAACATTAATTTATTATAACTTTTATAATGGAGAAGAGGAGGAAATAAGTATGACTCAGAAATAAAACTGGGTAACAGCATATGCAATGTGCTACCTTAATTTAACTCAATGCAACATTATAATTACAAAAGCAAATTAGATGTAGTATATATTTGTATGTATCCTTTTTTTAGACTTATTTTTTAACATATATGATTTTGTTTTGGTTTGGTTTTTTGCCTTTGTACGTCTGTACACCATGTATGTTCCTAATGGTCTCAGAAACTAGAAGAGTGCCCTGAATCCTCCTGAAACTGTTACAGATGCTTGTGAGCTGCCATGTGGTACTAGGAATCAAACCCAGGTCCTTCAGAAATGCTCTTAACCACTGAGTCATTCCTCCAGTACCCTATTTGTGTATGTCTTAAAGAAAATAATGTTTTTGATAAATTATGATTTTGACTAAATTCTGTTGACAACAGGTGGCCAGCCAATATATCTTATTTTAAAAATAATTTATTTGGATTAAAAGTCAAAAGTTTAAATATAAAGATTCAGTGTTAACTTGGAGTGTTGGTAGAAAATAATTTTGTTGAAAGAAATTTGGGTTTAAATTTTGGTTGTATGTGTGGTATATACTTACTGTAAATATTTTGCATCTGACTTTGCCTTACATGTTTTCGTTCACCAAACATTTTAATAAGTACTAACCACATGTTAAGTGGCTGTTAAGTACTTTTGATATACTTGGGAACAAATAAAATTACTTGTAGTTGCTGGGCATGGTGGCACACGCCTTTAATCCCAGCACTCGGGAGGCAGAGGCAGGCGGATTTCTGAGTTCAAGGCCAGCCTGGTCTACAAAGTGAGTTCCAGGACAGAAAGGGCTACACAGAGAAACCCTGTCTCGAAAAAACAAACAAACAAAAAAATTACTTATAGTTGACTGGGTAGTAATCTGCTAATGCATCTCTTTTTTTTTTTTTTTTTTTCTGAGACAGGGTTTCTCTGTATAACCCTGGCTGTCTTGGAACTCACTTTGTAGACCAGGCTGGCCTCGAACTCAGAAAGCCGCCTGCCTCTGCCTCCTGAGTGCTGGGATTAAAGGCATGTGCCACCACGCCCGGCATGCTAATGCATCTCTTAAAGAGAGGAGTGAGTGCTCATGGAATGCATCTCTCTCTCTCTCTCTCTCTCTCTCTCTCTCTCTCTTTCTCTCTCTCTCTCTCTCTCTCTCTCTGTGTGTGTGTGTGTGTGTGTGTGTGTGTGTGTGTGTGTGTACATGTAAGGCTCTCTGATGTGTGTGAAGATTCTTAGACCCAGCCCCAGGTTTCTGTGTGCTAGATTAGTCAGCTCTTCCAGTGAGCACCATGCCCTTTTCCTAGGCAATATAAACAATAGTTCTGCAAAACCCAAATAGACTAGAAGAAAACAATCTCAGATGCTAACCTACTTCTGCTTTTTAGATTAAGGAACTTCAGCAAGCATTAACAGTCAAGCAGAATGAAGAGCTCGACCGGCAGAAGAGAATAAGTAACACCCGCAAGATGATAGAGGATCTGCAGAATGAGCTCAGGACTGCAGAAAATTGTGAGAACCTTCAGCCTCAGATTGATGCCATCACAAATGATCTGAGGCGTGTTCAGGAGGAGAAGGCATTATGTGAAGGCGAGATCATTGATAAACAGAGAGAGAAGGAAATGCTGGAGAAGCAGAAACGGAGTAAGTTTCCTGGGGGCAAAGAATAGTTTATGAAATGGGGACTTGCTTATTTTATTTTCCCTGACTTTCACCCCCCTCATACTGATTTGCCTTTGATTCATTTTAATCTGTTTATCTGAGTTCTGGATACATACAGTTGAAAGGAGCTCAAGAAGAGACTTAACTCCTAGCAATATTAGTAATGCCAGCATTTGTTATTTTAATAGTTGTCAGGGTTGAGTAAACATACTAATATAGTATGCTGTCTCTGTTTTCTATTTTCAAATCTAAAGTTTTATTGAAGACCATAATTGTATGTGCTTTCCTAGCAATTAGACTTTCAAAATTATTTACAGCCAGGTTCTTTATAATTTAGTTACCTCTTAGAGGTTTAATTTGCCTTTCTTAAAAAATACCATTTGTTGTAGTGTATCTTTAAATTAAAAACAAGTTATTATTATTTATGTAGCTGGGCATACAATTACTACTAGGCACACAGGGAGGTCAGACAATGTTTTGGAGTTGGTTTTGTCTTCTTAGCCTCTGAGGGGTCTGAGGATGAACCTGTCTGTGGTCAGGGCACTGTGGAGTGAGCACTCTCATCCCACCTTCTCTTTACTTTTCTCAGATTTGTAGATAACTTGCTAAGAAGAGATATTGAAGATTAATTTCAGTGTTTTTGTATTACTTAAGAACATTGTAAATTTACTATTTCTCTTTATTGATTTTGTTATAGATTTAGTTTCATGTTAAAGGTAATTACTTTCTGAAGAAGAAGAAACTTCTCATGCCCCTCGCCACTCACTGTCTTTTCTTATTTCCAGGTGACCTGCTTTCAGTAGCTTCAGGCTACTTTTTATCTTAGGTGTTAAGTCATTTTAGAAAGACTTTGAAATATTTGTCCTAAGTGGTATTTTTATAACCTTTATATTTAAGATATTCTGTATTGTTTATAAATTGATGTACTGTTTTCAGAGAAGTGATACTTTCTTTCCAATTATAGGTGTGAGTGATCATATTACACGGTTTGACAATCTTATGAATCAGAAGGAAGATAAGCTGAGACAGAGGTACCGGGATACGTATGATGCAGTCTTGTGGCTGAGAAATAACAGAGACAGGTTTAAACAAAGAGTCTGTGAACCCATAATGCTCACGGTAAGAAATGTTATTCATTTTTGTAACATCTGTTAGTTTTATTATTAGAGTTACTGTAGATTTTTGTTCATGTAAGAATTCTTATTCTTGCTAAGACCCTGGTTTTCTTTGTTGGATTTGTAATCACTAGAGGCTGAATCCATGCATAAGCTTTCTAAAGTGCCCTTGAGCCATAATGGTATATACACTGAGTTTTTTCTAGAAAGCAGTTTAAAACTAGGGGACCAGAGAGATGGTTCAGTCTATAAAGTACTGCCATAAAAACATGAAAGCCTTAGTTTAGTTATCAAAACTTATATGAAAGGGAGGGGAAAAGCAGGTGGTATGGCATGCCTGCAGTCCACACCAAGGAGGCAGACAGGCTCTGGGGCCAGCCACTAGAACAGAATTTACAGCTCCAGATTCAGTGAGAGAGCCTCTCTCAAAACCAGATATATTGGAGTGAGGTTAAGGGAAGCACCGGACATCAACCTCTGGGGTGTGTGTGTGTGTGTGTGTGTGTACACAGGTAGACATGCCCCATAAAAAGATAGGAGGCTGGGGATTGTCTCACTAGAACCATGTATAAATACAGTTGCTTGGCAAGGTTTTAGATTATAGTATTAGATTACAATTATCTATTTTAAAAAAGCACTCTGAGGATTTTGTGAATGAAGCAAGTAATTGATATCATAAAATAAGTGATAGCTTTGATGACTAGGTCATCAGGAATAGAAAAGCTGTAGAAATTTAATGAAGTTTGGTCATAAATTTAATAGGATAATTTCTATCTAATTCTCAGGTGATTAGTTTGGCTTTATAAAGGGATGTAAGAATAAGAAAATACATTTTTAATAGTGATATACTAGATTCATAAGATTAGAACTCCCCAAATAACCTAAGAATTGTTTTTACTGCATATTTTTGTTTGATAATAGATTTTTGTAGAATTCATGATATAGTCTATTTTCTCTATCCTTTAATAATAATAGCATAGATTGAACTGTCTTAATATTAGTAGAATTAATATTTGTAATATGTTCTTTTCAATTACATGTGCCTATAATCTCAGTTGTTGAGAGGCTAAGACAGGAGGATTGAAAGTTTGATGCTAGCCTCAGCTACATAACAAGTTACATTCTAGCCTGAGTAACATAGTAAAACTCTGTCCTCTAAAACCAAACAGAAACAATAGCAAAGAGAATATTTTTCCAAAATTAAGAAGAGAATTTATATTTAGTATATTCACGTTGTTTTGATCTGATAAGAACTGAAAAATCCTTGCTATAAGTTATAATGTAAATAGAGTTATTTGCTCATTTAAGAAAAAAAAAAAAACCCTCAGTAATAGTTCAGAACTTAATCAGGTTTGCCATCTGATTGTCTGACTAGCCCATCACCAGGTCAGATCACTGGCTGGCTGGATTGTATTTACTTCTCAGTGTTTAAGACAAGATGTACTCTACTTCTGTGTAGTGGCTTTTCACCTAGCTTCTCTTTCTGTCCAGGACACTCACCTAACCATTCAATTCTACTTGAAAATGAACCTCCTTGGCAAGTTAAGAGTATGTACATTGAAAATGTCAGATAGCGTCAGTATTCCCTTCCCATCATTTATTTCTAGCAACTCCAGTCTAGAACTGGAAAATGTAGAAAAGAGTTATAGGTATTATTTTTATTATCATAGTAATATTTATAATCAGAATTATACCTTGTATTAACATAATTAATGTGCATAAAGAAGAAAATTTATAAAGATACTGGTAGGTAAGATAAATCAACTCTCATTCTCACAGTAGAATATAGTACAACCATTTAAATACTGTTGTGGAGTCTGGGGTGATAGTTCATTTACTAAAGTGCTTGCAGACAACTGAATTTAATCCCGCAGGACCCATGTGAAAAAGCAGCCATGGCATTGTGCTTATAATCCTAGCATTAGGAAAGTAGAGGCAATGGATTTCTGGGGTTCTCTGCCATCCAGTCTAGTTTTCTTTGGGAGTGCCAAGCCAATGGGAGATTTTATTTATTTATTTATTTATTTATTTATTTATTTATTTATTTAGAGACAGGGTTTCTCTGTGTAGCCCTGGCTGTCCTGGAACTCACTCTGTAGACCAGGCTGGCCTCGAACTCAGAAATCCGCCTGCCTCTGCCTCCCGAGTGGTGGGATTAAAGGTGTGCACCACCACGCCCAGCTTGGAAATCTTGTTTCAAAAAATAAAATGGATGACATCTGAGGAGCAGTGATAATTGTCCTCTGACCTCACACACATATATGTGAACCTGCACATATACATACAAAAACAATGCTATTAGGTTAGGGCTAATAATGAGTAAGTAAGCTGGGCAGTGGTGGCGCACACCTGTAATCCCAGAATTTGGGAGGCAGAGGCAGGCGGATTTCTGAGTTTGAGGCCAGCCTGGTCTACAGAGTGAGTTCCAGGACAGTCAGGGCTACACAGAGAAACCCTGTCTCGAACTCCTCCCCCCCCCCCAAAAAAAAGAATGAGTAATATATGACACTTAATAAACTATAAAACAGGTTGAACAAGGTATATAGAAATTTTTCATTTAAGAAGTTGTAAAACAGAAAGTGACATTAGCCACGTGATCTGAAGATCTGCGAGTCTACTATATTTGCCAGTCTGTATCTTACTACTTTGTGAAGGTGTAACTGTAAAATTCTTTGAAAAATGTGGACAAGTATTATTTCCACTAAATTCCAGAAAGAACAGAGCAGTATTCTAAGAAACTGGATGCTAAAAACCAGTACGTTACATAAATTTTACTTGAGGATATGTATTATACATGGAAAAAAAAGATAAATCATTCACTTTTAGAATGTAACAAATTGGGTAGTGACCAAAATAACTATTTGTGAGATTTCAAAGAATTGAATGGCCATGTCGTGAACTGTTTATACAAGATGAAAGCTTTCGGTTCTCAAATGGAAAGACATTTCTAATAAATACACCCTGGAAACAAATACACCCCATTTTTGTCCATTTTAGAAGTTGAAGTGAACATCAGCTTACATTTTCCTTAATTCGCACTTTTTACCATAAAGTAATTGAATATGAAAAAAAACTGAAATGACAAACACCAAATGTTTATAGTATACATGCTTGGATGATCATATTTTATAGTGTCTGTTGTCTGTCTGCATTCCCATTTTTCTGCACTTGATATTTTCTAGAGAATAGTATTGGTCAGTGTTTATATAGCAGACCCCTTTTTTTTTAACAATACTTTTTTTTTGGAGCAGTATTGGAAATTGAATCTAGGATCTAATGCATAGTAGACAAATGCTCTCCCACTGAGCTATATCCTCAGACTAGAGCCCTAGTTAAAAATAGCACGGTTCATGATACAGCATCAGTGTAAATAAATACCTTGTTGTTCATCCAACTCCCCTACAAAATCCAAAGGCAGTACTTCTGGTGCCATTGCCAATGAGAACTGTATGATGGCTTGCTTTTCATTTTGCTTATTCTTGATAATAAAGACTTAATATTCTTGAAACAGTTCTCCCCTTATCTATCTTAATATCTCCCATAGAATTGGGCCACTTGTGTCTAATTAGTAAATATTTTTTAAACATGTTAGTAAAAACTGTGTGGTGGTACTTGGCTATAACACCAGCACCTATGAGGTTGGTGTGGGAGCAGCACAAGGTACATAATGAATTGCAGGTACAGTTTCATAGCAGAAAAACCCAAAACCCAAATAAGTACATTATGCTGAAACAATGCAAACCTTTGCCTTCTCAAAGGCTCTGATAGCTGGTTGCCATGGCAAGTTTTTTCTGAGTCTAAAGAAGGCTTTGTTATGGTTTTGTACGTATCAGCCAAGTAATAGGAAGTTTATGTCAAAATCAAGAAAAAGTCTGGGGAAGGATGAGAACTGTTTGTGCTTGTGGTAGTCGTCTCTTGTCTGAAGCTGAAGCTGTTCATAAGAAAATATAAAGCTCATTGCAGGGGGGATCCTCATGCAAATGGTGTTCTGAGTCCCAATGAAATGCTTTGAAATTACTTAACAGTAAAGTTATTCTAACTAAATAAATCCAAGATATATGTGTTTGCACTCTTAATAATAAGTGCATTTCAGGAAAACTAATTTCTTCTTTTTTGTAGATTAATATGAAAGATAATAAAAATGCAAAATATGTTGAAAATCATATTTCATCAAATGACTTAAGAGCCTTTGTGTTTGAAAGTCAAGAAGATATGGAGATTTTCCTCAGAGAGGCAAGTACTAACCAATAATAATACATTCTGATTGACAAGGTACCTTCTGGTTTTCTCCTTTATGGATTTGTAGTTTCTCTGTGTTTTTTGAAATAATATCACCTTCTAGATCATCAATACACTTACTCTTTTATATATTAAAAAAAATGAGGTTTTAGAATGTTAATCTGTCCATCACAAATGAAATTCCTCCATTTTACTGTCTCAGCATTGTTATATTTTTTGCTGTGTGTGTGTGTGTGTGTGTGTGTGTGTGTGTGTGTGTTAACCTGGACCTGCAGGGATAATCAGTGGGGACCCAGGGCAGGACAGAGAGAGAGAGAGAGAGAGAGAGAGAGAGAGAGAAGACAGACAAGAGACACAAAGAATAAGAATAAGAGCAAGACAATCATACTGATCAGGCTCTGAAAACTTTATTCAGGAGTGGCAATATAAGCATAAGCAAGAGGAGGCTCCAAGGGAGGGGGGAAGAGCCCAGGGGCTTTCTGAAGGTCAGGTGGCAATCTTCAGCTCCTGGAACCAACGGTCACAGTGTCCTCTTTTCCCATAAACATTCTTACTGTTATGACCGCGAATGTTCTCTCAGGATTGTTTATATAAGCTAGAAAATATCCACAAGGCCATGGCTAAGGCCATGGCTCCTGGCAGAGTGTGTGTGTGTGTGTGTGTATGTGTGTGTGTGTGTAGGACAGTGGTTTGGATTTGGTTTTGTTGTTATTATTTTGTTCTTTTTGGAGTGTGGGTGGGTTTTTGATTGGTTTGGTTGTTTTTTGTTTTTTTGTTGTTGTTTGTTTGTTTGTTTTGAGACCAAGTTTCTTATCAGGAACTCACCAGTTAGTGTAGACAAAGTCTGAAAGGCCTGCCTGTCTCTACCTCTGCAGCATTGGATTGACAAATGTCCAGCCCTATCCTCCTCTCCTTTTATTTGTTCTTTAGGGATCAAACTCAGGTTCTTGTGCTTTCTCGGCCCACACTTTACCCCAGGCACACTCTCCCCAGCCCAGTGTATGCCTTACATATCTTTTGTTGAATTCTTGCTCTATGGTCTCTTTAGTTTCTGTTGCTGGGAAGAGAGACCATGACCTCAGCAACTCTTTTAAAGGACAACAGTTAATTGCGACAGGCATATACGTCCGAGGTCCATTCCATTATCATCATTGCAGGAAGCACAGCAGCACCCGGGCAGATGAGGTAGCTGAGGGTTCACATCTGACCTGGCAGTTAGCAAGGAGAGAGTGACATTGGAACTAGCTTGAGCATTTGAAACCTCAAAGCCCACCTCCAGTGACACACTTCTCTAACAAGGCCACACCCTGTAATGCCGGCCCCTAAGCATTCAAATATATGGGCCTATAGGGGCTAGTTTTATTAAAACCACCACATGGCCTTTAGCTGTCCAGAATGGATTTCTAAAATTTACTTTGAATTGTTTATATATTAAGATTCAATGAGAAGGTATTTTTATTTGATTTGTTTTGTTTTTGAAGTAGTTCTTGCTGTGAATTTAGGCAAGCCTTGAACTCCAAAGACCCTCTTACTTACTTCAGCCTCTCCCTAAGTATTGGAACTACAGCACGCACGTCACTGAGCCCTCCAGCTTTTGTTCTAGTCTAGCTCAAAGCTAAGTTTGTGGGTAATTTTTTTCAAATTTTCTTTTTAAAAAATTATATAATATATTTTAGTGATATTTTTATCATCCCCCAGTTCCTCCCAAATCCTCTCCATCTAACTTCGTGTTCTCTCAAACCAAACAAAGGCTTACAGGGGTAAAATAGACCAAAAAAATAAAATAGAATAATGCCATAGACAAACAGAACACATAACACTCACCACACACAGCTGTGATTCCATTTTATGTTGGCCAGCTGTGAAGCATGGGCCTACTTTGTAATGAGTGTGCTTTGTACCATATCCAGTGATACTCTATTGGAGAAAACGGATTTATCATTTCCTAGCAGTATCGATTGCAAATAGCTTCTTGGTTAGGGGTGGAACTTTATGTCCATTATCCCTATTGTATGCTGACCTTTTGATTGGATTGAGCCTGTACGGGGCCTCTGCGCTGATACAGCTCTGAGTTCATGTGTGCATCAGTCCTGTTGTGGCTGGAAGACACTGTTTCCTTGGAGTCATCCATTACCTCTGGCTCTTAAAAATCTTTCCATTCCTTTTCTGTGTACATCCCTGAGGCTTGAGGCTGGGAGGGGTTTTTGATAAAAAAAAACTTTGGAGTAAGTGCTTCAACATCTGCCACTCTGCTCACATTGTCCTGTTGTGAGTTTCTTTGTTAATTACCATCTACTGCAAGAAGCAGCATCTCTGATAAGGGCTGAGAGAACTCTGCTCTATTGGTGTCTTTCTCCATCCACATTAATTTTTGTAACAGAAGCTCTTAATTAACATGTGGCTTACTGATTGGATAGGCTGGCTAGCTAGTAGGTTCTAGGGATTCTCCTGTGTCTGCACTTACCCAGTGCTTTAGTTATAGATAGATGCATTCTGCTCTACCCAGCTTTTATGTGGATGTTAGGATTATAAACTCATGACGATAGCACTTTATATTGAGCCATCTCTCTAGCCTCTCCCATTCAGTGCCCCACCCCCAATCCCAAGGCTTCTGTTGCTTTCTCATGGTTCACTGGAATTTTCCCATGCATTTATAGTTGAATGATTAGCAAAAGGTTGAAATAAGTTTAAGTATTCTAAAGCTTCTCCCTTGGCAGCATCCTGCTAAGAATTGCCCTTTCATTTACATAGCCATTCTACTCACCCCAAATGCCATCCTCTGATTTCTTTTCAAGCCACACATGACATCTTTCTACCTAAATTTTTTCTTCTGTATCTCTCCTGCTAGTTAAGTCCCCTTAACTCTCAGGTCACAAGTCACATTAACTCAGATCTTATTCAGTTCCATCCCTCAAGTATGTTGTCCAATTAATTTGAAAAGGATTGTTTAAAATTTTGCTTAGAGTTTATAGTCATTATTTGCAAATAGGTAAACCCCATACAAGATAATATAGTATTAATGAAAGTTTAGCTCTGCCATTTATATATTTTTAAGACAATTTCAGACATCCTATTTCATCTGAAAATTCAGTACTTATTTCTGAAAGAAAAGGATCTTGGTAGGTATAGGGTCACATGCCTGTAATTCCAGCCCGTAACAGACTGAAGCAGAAGATTGTATGTTTGAGGCCAACCTGGGGTACATAGCGAGTTCCTGTCTACACACTCGAGTAGCAAAACCAAAGTAGAAAAACCCATAAAATAGAAAAGTTCATATTGACTTTAGGATGGGTAAAAAATCCATTGTTTAAATTTCTGATCACCCTAACAATTCCAGTAGCAATACGGTGATTTTTTTTTTTAATTATTTCAGTTAAACACTTAGTAATTAATCCTGTCTTTCTTCTGTGTTCAGGTTCGTGACAATAAGAAGTTAAGAGTAAATGCTGTTATTGCCCCCAAGATTTCATATGCAGACAAAGCCCCTTCAAGATCTCTGAATGACTTAAAGTAAGTTGAAAGTAGTATTGGAACTAATTTGAATACTAAATAATCTTAAGTGACTTTTAATTCTCCTTCACATGTTTGTTATAAGCTGTGTGCCTGTCTTAGGAGTTTAATTAAAGATATCTTTTAATAAAGGTAAAAGAGAAAAGTTAGCCATTAGAAATAGGAAGTAGTGAATTGTTTTCTACAGCTAAAATAATTTATGTAAAGGGCTAAATGTAAAGAAATGCAGTGTTGGGCTAGAGAGATGGCTCAGTGGTTAAGAGCACCGACTGCTCTTCCAGAGGTCCTGAGTTTGATTCCCAGCAACCACATGGTGGCTCACAACCATCTGTAATGGGATCTGATGCCCTCTCTAGGTGTGTCTGAAGAAAGCTACAGTGTACTCATATACATAAAATAAATAAATCTAAAAACAAAAAAGAAACACAGTTTTATACAATTATGTGTAAATATATGGTCTTTGGATTTAACTAGTCATTCTTAATATAAAAGTAATAAAAGGAACAACAAAAGATAGTTTGTACAAAAAAACTTGTAATTATAAAAGACTTATGCTTAACAGCAAGGAAGAAAATAGTACCACTGATTTTTTTTTTTAATATAAAAATCTCTTTTCTTCTATCATTGCTAAAATGTGTATCTTTGTCACCTTTCTTTCTTCTTTGTTTGTTTGTTTGGTTGGTTTGTTTTTGGAGGGGCGGTGCTGTTGTTTTGAGACAGGTTCCTACTGTATAGCTCTATCTGTCCTGAAACTCCAGTATGTGAACCCAGTATGTGAACTTCCGCCTGCCTCTGCCTCCCCAGTGCTGAGATTAAAGACCACCCCCAGCTTTAGTTTTTCTTCTATTACTGTGACTTTTCTATTGCTGTGAAGAGACACCATGACAAAGGCAACTTATAAAAGAAAGGGTTTAATTAGGGGCTTCTTTCACTTTCAGAGGATTAATAGAGTCCATGACTATCATGGGGGGTAGTATAGCACCTAGCAGAGAGGCATGGACTAGAGCAGTAGCTGAAAGCTTACGTCTCATTCACTAGCACTGGACTGAGAAAGGAACTGAGCCTGGTGTGGGCTTTTTAATGATACCTCTTCCATCAAGGCTATTCCTCTTAATCCTTCCCAAACAGTTCAGCCAACTGGGGACCAAGTAGTCAAGCATGAGCCTATGGGAGCCATCCTTATTCAGATCACCACACTATGTAGTTTACTTGTCAACAGTCAGGTTGTATGTCTGTGAGTGCACATGTGTATACGTGTAGAAAACAGCCTCAGGTGGCATTTCTCAAACTTTCCATCCTCAGACTTGTGTGTGTGTGTGTGTGTGTGTGTGTGTGTGTGTGTGTGTGTGTGTGTGTGTGTTGGTGTGGTGGGGAAAAGGAAAAAGTCTCCTACTGGTCTGGAATTTAGCGAGTAGGGCAGACTGTGTTGCTTGAGGGCCCAGTGATCTACTGTCTCTCTCCCCATTGGGATTATAAACCTGCAGTATGGGTTGTGGGTTTGGACTCCACTCCACTGCACCTATGTTTTTGTTGTCCTTACAAGGCAAGCATTTCATCTACTGAAACATCTCTTCAACCCAATGTTCAGGTTTTTTAAATAATATTTTTAAAAGAAAAACCAAATCACTTTTCTTTTCAGACAGTATGGTTTTTTTTCATATCTTCGAGAGTTATTTGATGCACCTGATCCTGTGATGAGTTACCTTTGCTGCCAGTATCATATTCATGAAGTTCCTGTGGGAACTGAAAGGACCCGAGAAAGAATTGAACGGGTAAGCATGCAAACACATACAGAAACTCTTTACATTTTAAGTTGTGATGTGTCATAAAACTGTGACAAAGATATTTTATAACGGAAGTGAGACAAAGCTATCTAGAACAAGTTAATAAATCCTTTTGATTTTTAGAGGAATTGAATAAAGCTAAAATCATAATGCCTGGATACTCTTGGGTGATAAAAAGTCTTGCATCCTAGATGATCTTTCAAGTGTACTTAGAATACTAGACTGGGATATAGGTCTGTTCTGGTAAGCTTCCACCTTCTTAAAGCTTTAATTGAAGACTCTATATATACACAAATGACCACTTTTTTATTTTTTATTTAGCAGATACATCCTTAAGTTTTTTTGCAAGCAGGGACAGACCAAATCTCTCTTAGAACCAGGTTGTTGTTTTTTTTTTTTTGGCGGGGGTGGGGTTGTGTTTTTGTGAACTTACTTTGTAGCTGAGCCTGGTCTTGAATTCCTTCTCTTCTTATTCAGCCTCACAAATGCTGGAGTTACACTTGTGCAACACCCAGCTTGGGCTAGTTGGTTGGTTAGTTTTTGAAGCTCTTTTGGTTGGTTCTATTGTCTGTTGGCTTCCTTAACTTGAAATGTCCTTTTTGCTAGGAATGCCTTCACTCACTATTTTGTGTCAGTTCAAATCCCAGTAAAAACTTGTTTTCATGAGAATTCTTTTTATTTCAAATTACTCAAGATTTAGGATGCCAGCTTATACCCTATTTATCCATTATGCTTAAAGGATCTTATCTCTTCATTTAGACTAGGAATTTCTCAGGTAAAACAAACGAAGCTTCAGAGACTGGGGGTGGGCTGGGAATCACAGCAACCTATTGATAGTAGAAAAATCAGATGTAATGATATTATGGTGCTTAGAATGTTTTGATTTGTGAAACACTTGTATAAGTGAAGAAAAATTATTAAAGAACAAAGGTCAAAATAAAAACTCTTTGAAATCTATGAAAAGTATTTTCATCTAGTATTGTAAACATGGAAAAAGTAAGTCTGAGATTATGTACCTTTAACCAGTGCAGTGAAAGGGAGGAAAGCATAAACCATTGGGCATGGGCTCTTAGTGTCTCTTAGGGAAACTACCAAACTATAGGTCCTTGGAGAGATGTCAGCAAAGCGAAAGTGCAGCCTTTTCACTATTTAGTGAGCTTTCTCATCACTCTGAAAGTATGCCTTCCCAAAACATTTACCTAAGGTGCATTAGCCACATTTTAGAGATGTTGGATAGGTTGTATTAACTTGGGTATATTGCTCTACTAGAATTCGCCTGGGTTTTGGTCTTAATTCTTTAGTCCTTTAAAGCATATATTATACTTTTTATTAGATGTTTATGAGTTCCTGCTTTACATTACAGGTAATACAAGAAACTCGATTAAAACAAATTTATACAGCAGAAGAAAAGTATGTGTTAAAAACTTCTTTCTATTCAAATAAAGTTATTTCTAGTAATACCTCCCTGAAAGGAGCCCAGTTCCTTACTGTTCCTGTGGATCTAGAGCAAAGAAGACACTTGGAAGAACAGCTAAAGGTTGGTTCACTTGATTTAGTTATTAAAATATCAAGTAGAGTTTTAAGACTTTAATTTTAAAAGGTTTTGTTAACAATTTTCTAATATTCCATAGGAAATTAATAGAAAACTGGAAGCAGTGGACTCAGGATTGGTAGTTTTGCGTGATACAAACAGGCATCTTGAGCTCAAAGACAATGAGCTAAGGCTGAAGAAGAAGGAGCTTCTTGAAAGGAAAACCAGGAAAAGGCAGCTGGAACAGAAAATCAGCTCCAAGCTGGCCAGGTATCTGGTAGCTTTAGATGGGCGTTCAGAGCACATGGCCTGGGTGTCTGCTAGTTCAGTTGTGGAATGTCAGCAGCGGTTTATAGTCATTTCTAAAGTTTGAATATCAGGTTTTAAAGTGCGGTTATGGTGCATAGGGCAAAAGTCAGACGAAAGTGTTCTCTCCAGTCCTTTGACCCACTCAGTGCCTAAGTGTAAGTGTTTAGAATTCAGTTAGAAATTATATTCGGGGTTTTTTTGTGTTTGTTTGTTTGTTTGTTTGTTTGTTTTTTGAGACAGGTTATATTCGTGTAGAAAAATGACAATTGTAGTTTCTTCCCTAAGGTCTGTGACCTCCAGTCATGAGTAATTTTCTAGGTTTGTAATACTAGGAATGAAATACCTGCTATTGAGCAGGCCTTAAGTCCTGTTGGACAACTATTGGTTGCCTCTAATATAAAAGCGCTACTATTCCACAGTTGAGGATTCTTTGTTGAGCTGGTAAACATGATGTGCATAGACTGGGGACATTTCACCAGGCCCCATCCGTAAATAAAGAGCTCCAAGCAGTCAGTGGCTTTTGAGAGAGGGTGAATCAGTTTTCCCCAGGGAAGAGCCTCCTGATAGGTTATCTAATCCCTAGTGGTAAGCCTTAATACATAGATGTACATATGAGAAACACTAAACGGACTCACAGAGAGACAAAGGGATTTGAGGAGTGTGGGATAGAGTGGTTGGAGGCAGGAAAGAGAAGTATATGGAAATGATGTGAACACAGTATTTTACTAATTTCTCAAGAAATAAGATTAAAAAACTGGGAAAATCAGAAAAGATTTTTTTTAAGACAATAAAGTATAAAACAGAAATTTTCTTTGTTTTTAATCTTTTTAAAAGCAAATAGCTTCTTTCCTGCATTCTCTTTTCCAATTTTTAACCTTGTTTATCACCCTCAACCCTTCACTTTAATCCTATCTTCAATTATTGACAAACCATTTAAACTTCACTGGGCAACTTGTGTGATTCCCTTGTTGAAGCTTGTTTAAGACTTTCTTATTAATAATTTTTGGGAGAGAATGAATTTTTGTTTATTACCAGTCCATTACTTTTATTTCTGCCTTTATTCACTTTGTAGTGGTTCTGTGGTGATGACCTGCAGCGATGGTTGGACCCTCTGTTCTGTTCATCCAGAATGCTGTTTTCAAATGTTTAGGGTGGCTGGGTGGGTGGGTGGGTTAGCAGGTTTTTGCCAGACTGCACCTTGTGCTTTCTAAGACTGGCTTTCATAATTATGAAGAATCTTGATTTCCTCTCCAGCAACTCTTCCTGGACAGCACCTGCTGTGCCTGTGGTTCTCATTTAGGACCC
This sequence comes from Mus minutoides, assembly GCA_902729485.2. NCBI lineage: Eukaryota > Metazoa > Chordata > Mammalia > Rodentia > Muridae > Mus > Mus minutoides. The sequence continues at coordinate 2,821,335 of LR749519.1, read as the reverse complement.
TCTCTGTCTCCTCGGAATCACCATGGTTTAGTGGAAAGACCAGGGACTTTGGTATTAAACTTATCCTACAACTTAATATCTATAATTGTAGGTGATTACTTAACTTTTCAAACCTTTGTTTCTTAATCTTTAAAATTCTCTTAATGATAATTGTGGGGGTACATGGTGTAGTTCATGTAGCCCAGGCTGGCCTCACACTTGTGTCGCTGAGTTACCTTAAACTTGTGATTTTCCTGCCTCTGCCTCTGCCTCCCAAGTGCTGGACTGTATACCTCCACTCCGGGTCAGTGCTGCTGTGGGGGACTGAATCCAAGTCTTTGTGCTTATTAAGCAAGCACTCTACCAACTGAGCTCCATTCCTAACCCTTGTGTTGATTTTTCTTTTGTTTTTTTTTTTTTACTTGCGGGTCAGCTCTACCTGCTTAAGGACTGTGTTTTATGAACAATGTCAGTACCAACCTATATTAATAAATAAATAATTTCTGGACCAGGTATTATTCTATGTTGTGTGTTTTTTCTTCCAAGTTGAGATGGAGGAAGTTTCTCATCTGCAGTGTACAGATGAAGAAGCTAAAGCTCCAATTCTGCTTCTTGATGAATAACAATAGGAAATTCAAACTTCCTTTCTGACTCCATATTCTGCATCAGCACCCTTACTGACACTAGACTTTGCTAGTCATATAGCTCCACAATGTATTTTGATCCTGACTGATTGTTATTAAAAGGTGCTTAATCTAGAAACTAGCATTTATACTTTTGATTACCATTATTATTATATAACCCAAAAAACTTTGGGGGACCTAAGGCTTTGTACTCAGTCCTTTGTTTAGCTCTGATCTCTCCATCATTATATGTGTTTGTCATACAGTATAAGGCTGATGGAACAGGATACTTGCAATCTGGAAGAGGAAGAACGAAAAGCAAGTACCAAAATAAAAGAAATAAATGTTCAGAAAGCAAAACTTGTTACTGAATTAACAGGCCTTATAAAGGTAAGATGTTTTTCTTAATTTTTGACATTTTTTAAAAAACACTTGCTAAATACTAAAATTTAGTAATATTTGGAGAACTTTATGAGAAATCACTTTAAAGTGTTTTTCTGGTTTGGTGATATAAGCAAGAGATTTTTATAATCAGTTTCCGCTTGTTTAGGTTTTAATGCTTACAGAGAGTCTTAAAAGTTAACTCATTAGGCTAAATTATTTTTTTTCAAATGACCTAAATATTTAGGAAGAACTTTTTTTTTTTTTTTTAAGATTTATTTTATTTACTATATGTAAGTACACTGTAGCTGTCTTCAGGCATTCCAGAAGAGGGCGCCAGATCTCATTAAGGATGGTTGTGAGCCACCATGTGGTTGCTGGGATTTGAACTTATCACCTTCGGAAGAGCAGTCGGGTGCTCTTACCCGCTGAGCCATCTCACCAGCCCAGGAAGTAACTTTTTAAAGTAGTTTTATATTAACTATTTGATAGAGATGTCAATCACAAGAAGATGCTATTTTTCATGATTCATAATTTTGTTTTGAATAAAAGAACTAACGTTTTTCATGGTTGTAAAACTTAAGCAACGTAGACAACATAAAAACCAAAATCTTATGGATTGTTTGTTTCTAGATATGCACTTCTTTCCATATTCAAAAAGTTGATTTGATTCTTCAAAATACTACAGTGATCTCTGAGAAGAACAAGTTAGAAGCAGATTATGTGGCATCATCTTCCCAGCTGCGTGTCATAGAAGTAAGACATTCTTCCCTTCGTTTTCTTATTTTAGGGTCCAACCTTAAACTACTTTAAAAGAATACATCGCATACTATTGTTTTCAGTGTCCAGTTGTTGTATACTGTGTAATTTCAAACTTAATGACCCTCAAGGTAGCTCATTGAAGAAAAGCACTTGCCACAAAATGGCAATGACCAAAGTTTAATCTCTCAAACCTGGGAAAAGGTAAAAGGAGAAAGCTGACAGCACAGTTAGTGTGGCCACATCTATGCTCTTAGGCACAGCAGTAAACATTATTAACAAAATAAAACTTAGTATTTTGTAAATGAGGAAGCAATACTTGAGGGATGTAAGAGTGGGTAAATGAATAAACACTACAGTTTAACCTTAACTTTAATATTTCACAGTAGATGATAAAATTGTGCAGGGGAAAGACGTATGAAATAATACACAAACTTAATTCTAAAGATGTAGTGTCAATGTGATGGTGACAGTTATTTTTTATTTTTGTTGTTACTTAGTATTTTAATCTCTAAATTACTTTCTCAAGAATAGAAGAACTCTTAGTATTCTAAACATCCATGGGAGACCTGTGCAGTAACAAAACTAAACTTTGAGAAATCCCTATTGTTGTCTTACAGTCCTGTTTTGATGGTAATCACATGCAGTTAGTATCAAATTGAACAGTTTATAAGGAATATCCCAGTAGACTGCTCTTTCTTAGTACACTGGCTTTTTTAAGTTCAAGGATCCTAGGCCATCTGTACTTCTGACCATCTTCTACAAAATCCTGGTTTCCCATGGACCCTTCATGGTTAATAGTTTACTAAACACAGACCTCTGAACAATACCATCTTTTCATAAAGAGACACACAGAACAATATCTGAGAGACTCCTAAACAGTCTCTGTGCTCTTTTCATGAGGAATTGTAGTATCTCACTCTCCTGATGTGCTTAGAACATTAAGCTGCAGGAGTTCTACTGTCTATTACATGAGCCTGATTGCACCATTAGCCATGTATTGCACTCAGTAACCAGACCTCTTGTCTTAAGTTTGGGGAGTTGTAGTGATTTCTATGACTCAAAACTTTATAACTGGATGATTGGTCTTTCTGCTATTGCCCACTGATGACTTCTTCACCCATTAAATTCTAACTTCTCGCCTTAAAATAAACTTAGATGTGATCCAAGGAATTCTTGAATAATTAAAAAAAAAATCTCTTGGTATTGATTTTCAAAGCTCATCTTCATTTCCACCTGAGAACTCCAGAATACAATTTGGCGACATAAGTCAGTAGGAACTTCAAAACAAACTGCCAGCAGGGTTTCTTCTCTAAAGAGATGCTCAGCAGTCTAATATGGAAAGAGCTAAAACGGAGAGAGACTGTTAAAGAAATCCTACAAATAGTGGACTAGACAACAGTCTAGCAATGCTTTCATTGTTTAGAATTAAGAATCTCAAACTCCTTTGAAAAACAAAACTTACTGAAAAGAGTAAGAACTACATCATACTTGTACTAACTGTGGTTATAAGTCTAATATATAGCTAAATTCTCTGAAAAGGAATGAAAGTTGCAAGTAAAGTGGCATATATTTGCTGATTGTCTTTTAGATATATTCAGTATTATTATATGAATTGATACTTTCAGACATGGAAATAAGGATTTTTTTTACTATTATTTATTGTAAGGAGCCAATAGATAATCTTTCTCCCAAGAAGCTATAGGGAGGTATGAATATCATGTAAAGTACTTGTAAAAAGAAAGTGATATACAAAGAAGAGGTGTGAAGAGCAGAGGCAATACAACTCAGGAGTAGATGTTTTGTTTACAAATACAAAACACAGAATGAAGGCCAGGCAGATTTAAGACTGTAATCCCAGCACTTAGGAGGCTGAGGCTGGAGGATCATTTGAGCTTAAGAGTTTGAGACCAGCATAGGCAGCATGGACCCCATCTCAAATAAATAGCAAAACAGCAATCAGATTATTGACTTAAATGTCTATAATTTCTTTACTAAAATTTTTTAACTAAATTCTAACATTTTTGAGTTAGAAGCATCGTTTTACAGAAGAAAATTATTCCAAAAAAGATTGATTCTAAAGAATTTTGAAGAGAATCTTTACCTGTTTTCAGTAATTAAGCTGTTAATATCTGTAATGTTCTTTTTGTAAACATGAGGAAATAAATGATGTCATTAGGAGTTTTAGCCTAAAAGAAAACCGCTTCGGTATAAAATAAAGATGTGGATTAATACAAACCTTGAAGAGTTTGATTTAGAAATGACCAAAATAACTTGATGATCTATTTTTCTCTAACTGGGGCTGAGAGGGCAAGCCCAGCATGGTGGTTCATGGCTTTAATGCCCACACTGGGAAGGCTGGGGCAAGGGAGTAAGTTTGAGGTCACCTATCCTTAAAGAGTAGCAAGTGCTCTTAACCAGAGAGACATTTCAAATCTAAGCATTTAGATCTGGGATTCCCCAAATACGGGAGAATGTGCAGCATTCTTCTTCCACAAGAGGGCCTTCCAGGAAAAGGTTTTTCTTGTTCAATATTAGTCAAGCTATTTCTGAACCACTTTTTAAGACAATTCAACTTTCCAGAGAAAGAATTTTAGAGAAAAGGTAATAATTGTTTCTTTATGATATATACTTAAGGAAATTTTTTTCTGAACTACTAATTGAAGATGTTTTATATATTTTGCCATTCTTTTATGCCAAACAGATACATTATTCTCTATACTCAGATAACTAAGACCAGAAATCCTAATAAAGCCTGTTGAATAATCTTCTATAGATATATATTCCTTTTTTCCCCTGTGTTCCACTAACAATGATCAACAAGAATTGTGGCTTAAAGTGGTCAGGGGCTCCTTTCTTACTTAACTACCATGGAACTTATAGTGTCTGGCTATTTCCTCTCTCTCCATATCTTTTGTTATTTTTGAATAAAAATGTTGAGAATTTCATGCATGAATGCACTGTATTTACATAGATTCTCTTTGTTTCCAGCTTCTTCAGTATTCCCCAATGCCCTTTCAACTTCATTGCTTCGTTTTTTATAATTATATGTTACATACATAAATACATACACCCATACACACATGTGCATGTTTGTGTATGTGGTCTGTGTGTGCATCACACCTACCCAGTACATTTAGTGATGTACATATGTACGTAGAATTAGGACTGACCACTTGAGATTGGAGAACCTCTAAGATGGTTCTCGCCTTTCAGTAGCCATTGCTTAGGTGCTTGCTTTCATCTGGGTGTGGAGCCTTCTGCATTTTTCCCATCCTCTTTGGCATGTAGAGTCAAATGTATTTTTGAGATTTTGTGGCTATACCATCCTTCTCACATCTCAGTACCTCAGAGTAAGTAACCCAGTCTTCTGGTTCTAAAAATATTTCCATCTTCTGAAGCTGAGGTATAGGGTTGTGTTAATAGATGTGCTAAGTGATCTGTACATTCCTGTGATTCACTCACTCTATATTTTATCAAATCATAGATCTGTATAGAAGACTCCAGCTTGCTGCAAAAAGAATCTTTTTTGATGAAGGATAACAGCTGCTCTAGAATACAGTTAGAAGTTACATTGGTTTAGAAGAATGACAGTAGTACTTTCTCCTCTGGGGTCTGTAACATCTCCAGCTATGGGTAGTTGGCTAGGATTATACTACCAATCAGATGGCCATTGTTATCCCAACAATACAAAGTATCATCATCACACCACTGGGAACATCTTGCCCAGCTGATCACTGTGTGCTTCACACAGTTAGCAACTGGATAGAGCTTTTGAATACTTTTCTCCCTGGCAGCATGCATAGCTCCTTCCCATACTATGAGAGCTAATCTTCAAAGAGGATACTTTAAGAATTCTTCCAAGTCCTGTGTCTAAAGTTTATGGGGTCTTCATAGTATCTAACCTTAAGTTCTGGGGGGCAAAGACAAGGACAGTCATCCATTGTTGTTTGAGGGTCTCCTAGACACCCCTTTTCCAACAACTCAAGGGAGATTTTCTTGCCTGACACTGGATATTTATGTTAAATAGTCTTTTATGGAACATTATCACCCAGTGTGACATAATTCCATGAAGTACACATACAGGTTATATTTGTATTAAGTTTATAAAATAATGTTTCCATATGGTTTGTTTTTTAAAAATTATTTTGTAAGACAGGCAGTAGTGGCACACACCTTTAATTCCAGCATTCAGGAGGCAGGGGCAGGTGGATTTCTGAGTTTGAGGCCAGCCTGGTCTACAGAGCGAGTTTCGGGACAGCTAGAACTACACCGAGAGAAAAAAATACTTTATGTATATATTTGAATGCCTGGATTTATGTATGTGTACTATGTGTGCCTCTCAACCATGTTGTGGGTAGTAGGAACAACCCAGGTTACTCTACAAGAATAGCAAGTGCTCTTAACCAAAGAGAAATTCCAAATCTAAGCACTTAGATCTGGGATCCCCCAAACGAAGCAGAATGTGTGGCATTTGCCTTTCTAGGTTTGATCCACTTCACTTAGTATAGTTACTAGTATAGTCTATCCATTTACCTACAGGATTTTTTGTTTGTTTGTTTTTTGTTTTTTGTTTTTTTATGGCTGAATAGAATTTATTATCCAGGAGTTACAGAGACAAAGTTCGGAACAGAGACTGAAGGTATGACCATTCAGAAACTGCCCCACCTGGGGATCCATCCCATAAACAACCACTATTGCAGATGCCAACAAGAGCTTGCTGACAAGAGACTGATACAGCTGTCTCCTGAGAGGCTCTGCCAGTGCCTGACTAATACAGAAGTGGATGCTCTCAGTTATCCATTGGACAGAGCACAGGGTCCCCAATGAAGGAGCTAGAGAAAGTACCCAAGGAGCTGAAGGGAACAACAATATGAACTAACCAGTACCCTCAGAGCTCCCTGGGACTAAACCACCAATCAAAGATAACACATGGTGGGAAGTGGCTCTAGCTGCATATATAGCAGAGGATGGCCTAATCCATCATCGATGAGAGGAGAGGCCCTTGGTCCTGTGAAGGTTCTATGCCCCAGTATAGGGAAATGCCTAGGCCAGGAATCGGGAGTGGGTGGGTTGGAGAGCAGGGGAACCTAGGAGAAGAGAAACTAGGAAAGGGGATAACATTTGAGATGTAAATAAAATATCTAATTAAAACTTTGAGTATCTCAAAAAAAAATTATTATCCATATACTGGTGTTATCCTAGACTGCTTCCAATTCTTAGCAATTGTGAATAGAGCAGTCCTGAACATACTGAGCAAGTATCTCTCTAATAGGATAGATAGCAAGTCCTTTGGATTTATGCTCAGGAGTGGCATGGCTGGGTCACATGTAGATCTGTTTGTAGATTTTTAGGTGTAACTTCTCTACAACGAATTCCATATGGCTACACCAGTTTGGAAAATGGTGAATGAGAGTTCCCATTTCTCTACATTCTTACTGTCAGTTATTTTCTTGATCTTAGCCTTCTAACTGGGCTAAAGTAGAATCTTAAATAGTTTTCATTTATCTAAATGCTAAGGATGTTGAGCACATTTTAAATTTTTTGTTTTGAGAAATCTCTCTTCAGATCTATACCTAGTTTTTCAGTGGCTTGTTTTCTTTTACAGTTCTTTTTTAATTTCTCTCAGGCTAGTAATTTAAAAAAGGCTTATTTTTATTTCAGTTCAATACAGTGTATAACCTTTTGCTTTTTATACTTTTATCTCATTGATTGTTGTCAAACTAAATGTCCCAAAGACCTTGTTAATAATAGAACTCTCCAAGTCCTTCAGAGATGTTAATCATATAGACTTGAGGTGTGACTAGGCCATCAACCCTTACATATAAATGTTGGGGGGGTTGTTGGTTGGTTTGGGGTTTTGGGTTTTCTTTTGGTTTTTGGTTTTTTTGTTGCTGTTGTTGTTTGTTTTTAGGGAAAATAGTTTGTAGTTTTCTACAGCATGAGATAAACATAGTTTCATTAGTAGAAACCTCATATAGCATCGAGCAAGTTTCTTGGTGCCTCTCAGCCACATCTAAAAGATGACATAACACATTTCCTAAAATTTCATATGTGTGGAATAGTGGTTATGATGATACTTGGTCTAGAAGTGGCATTAGGTAGATTAAATGCCCTCCTCATCATACATAAAACTTGAAAGACTGGCCTTTGTCCACCTTAGTAAGGCTAAATTTTTATATCCTTATAGATGCCTCTCTTGCAGTCATGTTATGTTACTTACTAACCAAGTGTATCTTTGAGGCTTCAGTGCCTATATAGTCATAATCATCTATCTTTAAATTTTTCTTCATAACTGGTTCTTAATAGTTTTCTCCCATTAAAGCTGTGCAGTTGACACAGCTTCTTCAATCACTCTGACCTCTGTTCTATTTTCTGTTTCCTACTTACACACTCTGTCCACACTGCTTCCACTGAAAAGCATTTATTATAACAAATGTAACATGTGCTATATAGGGCAAGCACAATACCTTATGGTGGCAGCACTTGTGAGGTAGAAGCAGAAAGATGAGGAGTCCAATACTAACTTTGGCTACATAGTAAGTTTGAAGGTGAACCTGGACTATAGAAAACCCTTTCTCCAAGGTAAGGGGTTCTCTGCCACACCTTTGATATTTAAATTTAGTCTGTTTGTTTGATTTTGAAGGTATGTTAGAGTTGCAGCATTGTTCTCTTTTCTCCCTCTAAAATCCATTTGTGCTCTCCTTCAGATTCATGGCCCCTTTTTTTCATCAGTTGTTACTGCATGTGTATATGTATTTTTATATACATACCCACATATATAAATCTGGGGTGTGTGTGTGTGTGTGTGTGTGTGTGTGTGTGTGTGTGTGTGTGTTTCCAAATATAACCTCTTGAGTACATAGATATATTACTTGTATGTATGGGCTGACCATTTGACGCTGGAGAAGCAGTCTTTGTTCCCTTCTCTAGGGAGGGCCATCTTTTCTGTTCCCAGCGTTACTCAGTTACCTGTGGAGGCTCCATGGACTTTAACTCACGTTTGGGCAATCATGTTGGTAAGACTTTCCAGGTGGAGCTTCTGGTATTACTAGGAGACACAATCTCACAGCAGAATGGGTAGGGTTTCTTACAGGCAGACATGAATTTGGGAATGATTATAAGCTCTAAATGTGTAAACTTGAATGGTTTTGTAATTAGTTTTTTTTTTTTTTTTTTAATAATCTTATCTGGCCTAGTGGTGGTGACAGACACCTGTAATTCCTAGCACTCAGTACAGGGCAGAGGGGAGCAGATCTGTGAGTTCGTGGATAGCTTGGGTATATGCACATAGAACCCAGAGGATCCCCTAGACTTGGAGTTATAGGCAGTTGTGAGCCATCTCTCCATCCCTCTTTTCAACCTGTTACTGTGTAGTGTTGTGGGAAATAAAAGATACAAGGTCTAGGCATACGGCTATGTGACTGTAATCCCCTTACTTGGGAAGCAGGAGGATCAGGAGTTCAGGGTCACTCTTGGAGAGGTAACAAGTTTGAAGCCAGTCTGGGATACATAAGACCCTGCTTCTACAGTTCTACCTCCCCCAAATGGGGTAGGGTTGGGAATCAGGGGAAGGAGAGAAAACTTAGGTGGGGAACACCCATCCAGGGTACTCAGTAGATAATGTCTGTTTCTGTTACGATGATGGTTCTGTGGGTCTTTCTCTCTTCACCACTCAATACAGATTGGCATCTCATAGATCTTGCTAATTAACTGCTGGGGAAATAAATAGTCCATGAATGAATGACAAATAGATAAAACATATTTGAAAAGTTATTAGGAGTAATTTTTAAATTTATATTCAGATGCTATGTTTTCTTATATGAAGCCTGTGTATGAGAATGTTTCATTAAAATTAAACATTTACAAAAGAGTAAACTTTAGAGTTCTTAAATATTAGAGAAATACTCTAATATTTTAAAGTTTAGTTTAAATTTTTACCTTCATAATAAAAGGCTAATGTAGAGCCGGGCGTTGTGGCCCACGCCTTTAATCCCAGCACTCGGGAGGCAGAGGCTGGTGATTTCTGAGTTCAAGGCCAGCCTGGTCTACAAAGTGAGTTCCAGGACAGCCAGGGCTATGGAGAGAAACCCTGTCTCAAAAAACCAAACCAAAAAAAAAAAAAAGGCTAATGTATTTTTATAATAAGAAAGTCATGGTTCAGATGACATGATAATCATAATGAATTCAGCAATTTATTGGATATGTGATTGTTTTATACAACAAGACTCTGATTTAGTAGTAACATTTTGAAATATTTTTTCAATAGCAACAGTTCATTGAATTGGATGACAACAGACAGAGATTGTTACAGAAGTGCAAGGAACTTATGAAGAGAGCTAGGCAAGTATGTAACCTGAGTGCAGACCAGGCCGTTCCACAAAAATTCCAGACAGTAAGTATAAAAATAAGTAATGCTTCATTTGACATAACATAGAATTTTAAGTTTAAGATGTCCTACTCTAGGCATAGACACAGGACATGAAAACACAAAGTAGTATTTAAAACTACGCCTTTTCCCAATGATCAAATACTTAAAGTAACTTTGATTAACTTACTTTCTCTCAGATTTAGTCACCACTCTTTGCTTAGTTTTAAAGTATGGGCAATATCTTAAAATGACAACATAACATTCATTTTCACAATAAAAGTCTTTCCCTCTTAACCATCCTAGAAAGGGTTTGTTGGCATGTAAAACACCCATGGAAACTAGTAAGTAATTTGTGTTTGACAAACAGTAAGCAAGGGTGATATTGAGAAAAACAAAGGCTGGGGGGGGGATGTTTGTTTTGTTTTAGAAGTCTGTCTTTAGGGGTTTTCAGGTGCTGAATCTTCAGAGATGATACCTTCTTTCAGTTATATGCTGGTATGTCAAGAGTCCAACTAGGCAATGCTCGTTCCTCTGTCACACTCTTCCGTTTATTCTGTCCCTTGTGTTCCTAGGCTTTACCTGACATTGAAACCTTTTCTGCATACCTACTCCAAGGAGTATCCAATTAGCTACAAATGCATTTTTAAATAGTATTGTGTACTTCTAAAAATCTTGGTTGTATCAACTTTCATAGATGATGAAATGTCCACTAAGAATAGAAAAGGGATAGTATAGACTGTAGCTGTCCTATCCTGGAAGGTTTGATTTTATACTCCAGACACAGAACACTGCAGGGCATGGATTGGGTTGGGTACAGAGTAAGAATTTAACAGAAATTCATAAAACTAATTGAGAGTTTGTTTCTAAAGATAATTGTAGAATGCGTCTAAAATATGTTTTGCTTTAATAAGATACTGGCATGATATATATACTATAAGTTACAGTTTTTTTGTGTGCTGGGCATAGTGGCAGTTGTCTATAATACCAGCACTTGGGAGGTAGAGGCAGGATGATCCCAAGTTCAGTGCCTACAGATAGAACTGAACTCTGTTTCAACCCTGCCTCCCCAGAAAATACACTGTTTTTGAAAGAATGAAATCAGGAAATAAAGCCGGGCAATGGTGGCACACACCTTTAATCCCAGCACTTGGGAGGCAGAGGCAGGCAGATTTCTGAGTTCGAGGCCAGCCTGGTCTACAAAGTGAGTTCCAGGGCAGCCAGGGTTATACAGAGAAACCCTGTCTCGAAAAAAAAAAAAAAAAGAAAAGAAAAGAAATCAGGAAATAGTATATTTATTAAAATACATTGATTGGCTGCTATGACCATTTATTAAGTAGTACATATATGCTTTCCTCACTGAAACTTGAACTCTGGTTTGGAGGACGGACCAAGCAACATGAAACGGATAATCAGGTCAGGCAGCAAGTGAGAATAAAGGAAAAATAAAGGTGACGGCTAACTTTGCAAGGATGGGCAGCTACTTAGGGAATGTTTATTTGAAATGTTACTATTATAGAGAAGTCCTGGGTGAAGAGAAGAATTCAGGCAAGTAGGGATGCACCCCAAGCAGAGAGGTAGCTCATACAAAGTTGCTGAGGTGCATATGTATTTGCCATGTGTTAAAAGGCATCTTGGAGGGATTAAAAATTACCTCCCAGCATGGTGGCAGCAGCACGTGCCAGTGCCATTAGTCTCAGAACTCAGGAGGCAGAGGGAGAGAGATTTCCAAGTTTGAGGCCCGTCTGGTCTACATAGTTTGTTTGTTCTAGGACAGCCAAGGTCATAACAGAGAAACACTGTTTAAAAAAATAATTAAATTCCAAGCAAAGAAGAAGGCATAGTTTGGATTAATATGACCTTATAGAATACAAAGAGTTTGGATCCCCACACCCACCGCTTTTAATGTTCTTAGCCTGGGCTCTCTTCTCTTTAAAATAGAATCCATTGGAGGATTTTAAACACAAGAATACTGTTATTAAAATCACTTTGTAGATAAATACTCTTAGCTGCTCTATGAAGAATAACTTTAAGAAAAGAAGCAAGGAAACCCCTATAGGGTCATTATTTTTGACCAGAGAAGAGATTAATGTAGTAGCACAAAGGGATGGGGGAGGAAGAAATTTTACTTCAGTGATAGACATGTCAGGGGTAAGAGAGGACTCCTAAATTTTTGCCTGAACAAACTGTCAAGCTAATTATTAATGAAAAATTGGTTTGCTTACAGTGGTGGAGAAGGTGGATGAAGTAGAAATTACGTTTCAATATAATAAACTTAGTATGCCTGTTAGAGTCTGGTGAAGATACCATGTAAATGTTGGAACATAAGCTCACACCTCAACATACAAGTCGAGGATGTAGCACCATATACATTTAAATACCTAGAAGCCTTTGCAGAGATTCGACTGAGTTCCAAAGGGTTAAAAAAGATACAAATCAAGGTTATCCAGTTGATACATATAACTCATCAGAATCTTTTTTCAGGCTTCAAATTCATTGCATACCTTTTTCTATAAGGGCTCTACAGGTTATGCTAGGCAAAAAGTGTACTGCATGCCTCTCCTTGTAGGAAAGTGTCTACCCTAGTGAGTCTCTGGCATAAGTTCAGAATATCGTCTTGATGGAATTCTGTCTCAGTGTTTAAGTTGTGAGGATGCTTTTGTAGGTCTTCATAAGTACAGTATAAAGCTCTAACTTCTTGCTCTCTTTCAATGCCCCACATATTCTGGACCCATTCTACCAATTCAGCAAGTACCCACCATTCCAAATGGACACAGCTCCTCACCCCCCATGGTATGCAGTACTCATTCTTCTTTCCAAATTGTTTTCTCCTTTTTGCGTTGCTTTTCCCTAGCCATTGCTTTCAGACCCAGAGATAAATTGTGGGCCTTTGAACTCTTTTAATTCTCATGTAGCATAAACTGACACTTCATTATTTTGTATTCCAAAGCCGATGTGATATGTACTGCTTATTTTAGATTCGACATCAATACATTGCCTTAAGGTACTATCCAACATGTATACATCTTTTCTTTTAAAGTGTAAGCTTTTTAAAGAAAAAATGCCCTCTTTAAGATTCTTTTGTATTGCTATATGCTAGCATGCTATTAATCAGATAGTAGATATGTAGCAAATTACTTTCATTTAACTGTTCTAATAAAACTTCACTGTTCCATTTTTAATGATGTATTTATTTTTTTCTTCTTTAGGCTTTTCAAGATCTCCCAAACACATTGGATGAAATCGATGCACTATTAACTGAAGAGAGATCAAGAGCTTCGTGCTTCACAGGACTGACCCCTTCGGTAGTATATCTCTTTCTCAGTTTCCACCCTACAGTTCTTATACTGCTATCTTCCTCAGTGCATACATGCACACGTACATGCCTATGTGCACCCCTGTGTGCCTGCACACACACACACACACACACACACACACACAAAGTTCTTTCCAGTACTTGCCTCCCACACTGTACTGGAGCTCTGGGTAATAATAAGCTAGACAGCAGGAACAATGCCTTAAATGCCAGATTCTGAATCTATTAGAATTTTAAATAGAGTCTTCCTAAGGAACACAGTGTTCTGTGCCTTTTTCTTTCTAAAAAGAATAGTTGAGTTAACTTGAAATACAGCAGTGTGTATTTTTTTCAGGGATTAAAAAGTAACATTTTCAGTATTCAATAGTATAAATTGTGTACAAATAATGTAGTGCAGTGCCATTTTTAGCTAGTAGTTTAATTGATGCAAACTTTTATATAATTTTATCCTTTGATGAATTTTTCTTAAAGCATTTTTTCGAGCAGGTGGTTGAAGAGTACACAAAAAGAGAAATAGAAATACAGCAGTTAACCGAAGAACTAAAGGGGAAGAAAGTTGAACTAGAAGAATACAGGGAAAATATTTCGCAGGTAATTTTTATTTTTATGTGTTTGCCATGAATGGGATAAGTGTACAAATTATACAAAATAAATTTTATTATCCTGAGACAAAAAGTATTTTTATAACCAAATTAACTCTGTTATAGAATTTGTTTTGTGTCAAGTTTTATATCAGAATGGATAGTACTGCTTTCAGTTTCATTTTGTTTTGCCTCTTACTTACAGGTGAAAGAAAGGTGGCTGAACCCCTTAAAGGAGCTAGTAGAAAAAATTAATGAGAAGTTCAGCAACTTTTTTAGTTCCATGCAGTGTGCTGGTGAAGTTGATCTTCATACAGAAAACGAGGTAATTGTGTTTGGGATGTAGTTTATGACCAGTAATTTTAATTATGTGCAAGGAATACATGTAAATTTGTTTCCTTTGGAATTATACATGAAATTTTTGTTTACTGGAAAATTATGAAAAGGAGGAAAGATCACCTATGGGTTTCTAACATTAGATTTGCTTGGTTTGGGGTTGGGGGTGGTGTTTATAGAAGTGACTAATGTATTTTTCAGCCAGTGTGAGGGAAGGTTTATTCCGCTGTGTTGAATGAATACAGTGCTTTATAAATCTACCATTCTCAACTTAAGAGCCAAAAACAAATTAACAGATGGTTGACTTTGTTTTTTGTGTTGGGTGGTGTTTTCTAATTTTTTGAACTTGCAGTATAGGCAAAGATGACATTGAACTTCCCTGATGATCTTGCTTCTACCTACCTCGCTTCCACTACCACACTCAGTTTTTTTTAGTTTATTCTTTATCACAAATTTAGAAGAAAATAGGTAATATGCTAATTCCTTGCTACAGCTTTATGCATTGCTATTTTGAATAAAATAAAATTTTCATCAAGAAAAAGTATATAAAGAAGGACTGGAGATATAGTGACGTGATCATGTATGCTTAGCTACATGGGCCCTGGCTTCAGTTCCCAGCACTATAGGCGAGGCGGGTGAGTGAAGGAAGAAGAAATGACTGGATTTCTCTGAATATAATTGGGAAAGTGGAATCAGGGTAGGATTGTAAGTGACAAAAGGCTAGTCATCTTTTATCTTAATTAAAAGTTTTTGCTGGTATACTGAGGTAATTTATTCTCATTTGCATGTGTCAAAATGTTTCCAAGGTGAAATTTCTTTTAAATAAAAGTCAAGTTATTAAGAATATTTTAATATCTTTAAAATTTTAGATTTTAGCAAATGTTTGAGTTTTCATTATTTTACATATAAAGCAAAACAGCACCATTTTGTTCTTTGAGGAGTTTTGCCTCACAATCTCCTTCTGCTTCATGTGAAGTATACCTGTAAAATACCATTTTATTCTAAGTCCTAGGTTTAAGGTTTTAGACCCTTCCACAGCAGTTTACTACACAGTCCATGCCTGACCATAACTAAGAAATATATGGATGACACTTAAGTTCCGAGATGCTTCCTTTCCTAAATTTATCTTGTTTAATGTCTTCAGATGATCAAATTTTTGGTTTGGGGTTTGGGTTTGGTTTTTGGAAACAGGGTTTCTCTGTGTAGCCCTGACCATCGTAGAAGTCACTTTGTAGACCAAGCTGGCTTCAAACTCATGAAAATCCACCTGCCTCTGCCTCCCAGGTACTGGGATTAAAGGCATTCCTCACCACCACCTCACCCCACCCCACCTCCAGCTGTTTAATCTCATATAACTATCCTATGAAGCAGGAACTTAAATCTACCCTACTTAAAAAAACAAACTGAGGGGCTGGTGAGATGGCTCAGCGGGTAAGAGCACCCGACTGCTCTTCCGAAGGTGATAAGTTCAAATCCCAGCATCCACATGGTGGCTTACAACCATCTGTAACGAGATCTGGCGCCCTCTTCTGGAGTGTCTGAAGACAGCTACAGTGTACTTACATATAATAAATAAAATAAATCTTTAAAAAAAAAAAAACTGAAACTTATGGTAATTTTACTGAATATCACATTGCTGTCAAGAGGCAAAAAAATCAGACTCCTTATCTAATCCCAGACAGAGCCTAAACTCTTAGATCAATTTGATTACTGGGATCATCATCCTGCTCAAACAGAATGTTTATCAGTAGCTTAACTGTGTGGGGCATAAATGTTGCCAAATAGACTAGGTGAGGCCTGTGCCACAGAAATCCCATCCATTATAATTATATTCTTTGCGTGGGGCTCTTCCTTCATCTCGTACTGTTCTTAATAGTCTGTTTTCAGTGCACTGCTATAGAAAAGCCTCTCTTGGGCTGGTGAGATGGCTCAGCGGGTAAGAGCACCCGACTGGTCTTCCGAAGGTCCTGAGTTCAAATCCCAGCAACCACATGGTGGCTTACAACCACCCGTAATGAGATCTGACGCCCTCCTCTGAAGTCCGCTACAGCGTACATGTGAATAATAATAAACAAATCCTTGGACCAGAGAGAGCAAGTGGGACCAACCTGAGCGAGCAGGGCCGGCCAGAGCGAGCGGGGCCGAAGGGGGGGAGCGAGCGGGGCCGAACGGGGGCCGACCGGAGTGAGCGGGCAAGACCAGAACGAGTAGGGTTGACCTGAACGAGGAAAAAAAAAAGAAAAGCCCCTCTTCCCTTTCAATGTGTTCTTCCAGACCTTCCCTCTTCCCTCCTTTCAACCTTTCCCTGTGTCCCCTCTCTGTTCCTGCCTCCCTGTGCCTCCTCAGTAGTGGGTCCAAAGCTGGCTTCTTTAATCAGAGCCTTCAGTGAGATGGCAGAAGCTAGAGCAAGGCAGTAAAAAGGACCATCAATGACAATGAAGAGATATGGTTTAAAAGTAACTTAGAAATTAAAATTATTATAAATTACTACAGTAATGTAATTTGTTTACTTGACGTATTTGAAAGAGAAGGTGAACAGATTAAAAGTATTTCTAAATTTTTAAGGCATTACCTGAGTTCTTTTGTATTTATGTGTGAAGCAATTTGTGGTTCAAAAAATGAAGCTCTTGCTTTCTTATGTGTCCAGAACTGGAACAGGGGTCTCATTATAGTAGCAGAGCCAGAGCAGAGTTCAAACTTGGCAGGGCAAGCTTTGGGAAAGTGTCCTATGCTGTTTGACAAAGTATTGTTGAAAATAAGGCAACCAAAACTGTAACCAAAGGTGGCAGCATATTTCCAGAAATGACTGAAGGCAGAGTATTGCCAGCAACAATAGTAGCTATGGGATATAAATCTAAAGGAAAGGTGGAAAGATTCAGCCACTTAGTGTAAGAGTTGGTACATAGTTCTTCCTTCAGAATATGGAGACATCACATCAGTTATAAATGGCATCACTGAGGGGTGACGCCATTCTTACACAGAATGTATCCTGGAATAACTGTTGCAGTGGCATCCCAGGAGCCAGCCCCCGCCCATTCCACTGACATTCTATTTCATCCATAAGTATTTGCCACACCTTCTTTTAACTACTTGATGATACTCAAATTAAAATGGTGAATAAATAAAACAATTTTTGCAGCTCTTAGGCCTCTGCTATGAATATATGCTATATACATACAACTTCAGAGATTTAATGTGAAAAAAGAATGTTAAGTATTCATTGATAACATTTTATATTGTGATGTTAAAATGACATTTTAAATAAATAAAATATACAATTGAAGCTAACTTTACCTATTTTCTTTTTGTGTTTTAGAACTATAACTGTTGAATTACCTGTTTCTTGTCCTGTCTCTTTTGATTAGACACTTACCTTAGACCATTTAACTAGTTAACTTTAAACTAGTGTTAGATACTTCACTCTTAAGATCAATCTGAATCTGAATGACCTGGAATGGCTAAGAGAAGTAAATACATCTTAGAGTGGTCTCAGAGTTGACGAAAGTTATATAACACCAAATACAATCTTATTTTTTTATTATTAAAGATTACATTTGTTTATGTGCACACCCATGTAGGCACTTGGGGACTATTAAATTTTTTAGGTAGTAATTATTTACATTTGCTTTTATGATTGATATATTTGATATGTTTTCAAATGTTGAGTGGAATTACCAGAGACAGCACTCATTTTTCAACTTTTTATGTTTTACAGGAAGATTATGATAAATATGGAATCCGGATTAGAGTAAAATTTCGTAGCAGTACTCAGCTGCATGAATTAACTCCTCATCATCAGAGTGGAGGCGAAAGAAGCGTTTCTACTATGCTGTACTTGATGGCGCTTCAGGAGCTTAACAGATGTCCCTTCAGGGTAGTCGATGAAATTAATCAGGTACAGTGACTCCATTGGGGGGAACCACATCCTCTAATAGGTACAAATGTAACAATTGTTTTTATGGCTTTAGGGTATGGACCCAATTAATGAGCGGAGAGTATTTGAAATGGTTGTGAATACTGCCTGTAAAGAGAACACATCCCAGTACTTCTTCATCACACCGAAGGTGAGTAATGATTGATACAGTCACAGGAGTCACGCGCTTAGGTGCCCCTGTGTCTTAGTTTTGGAGCATATTGGGGCTGAGATGTAAATATGAACAGGAAAAGTCCTAAAAGTGAAGCTAAGGGATTATGGTAATATTTACATTCATAGAAGGGACAAGTTGAGTGACGTACATAATTGGAAACTTCATCTGTCATCTAAGGAAGTGATAGAGGAAGCACATCATAGTGTTCCAGAACTTAGACTTCGTACTTGCTTCTGACACTCACTGCCCTTCTAAAATGCTTCTTTTTTGCTAAGAGACTACTGGGAATGCAAGCCCCAGAACTCTCTAGCCTTCTCTGTCATGCCGTATACTGCTCCTGTCCTGAATGCCCACTGCTACTCCCCTGGCCCTAAGTACTGAGAGATCAGCGTTTACAACAGCATAGGAATCTTCATAGAGAATTGTCCATAATCTAGAACTCTTGAAAAGGGAATTTTCCTTTTGTTAAATATAGTGCTGTGGTACGTTATCAAGTAAGTATATTTAAATTTGCTTTTATTAGTAGTCACACTTTTTTCCCTTTTTCAACTAAATATTCGTAACTAACTCATTGGAGAGTCCACCTAAATGAAATGTACATTTTTTTAAACTTAATCATTTTTTTTATCAGATCTGTGGGCTATTCAGATCTGCCCCTATTCTATTTCTTTCTTTTTGGCTTTTTGTTTGTTTTTGTTGGGGGGGTTGTTTGTTTGTTTGTTTGTTTGTTTGTTTGTTTTTCAAGACAGGGTTCCTCTGTGCAGTTCTGGCTATCCTGGAACTCACTCTGTAGACCAGGCTGGCCTTGAACTCAGAAATCCGCCTGCCTCTGCCTCCCAAGTGCTGGGATTACAGGTGTGCGCCACCACTGCCAGCCCTATTCTATTTCTTACCAAACTCCTTGGTTTAGAAAGCAAACCCCCCTCACATGTTTCAAACTAGCAGTCTGTCACAGCACAGTTCTTAGCCATAGAAGTTTGACAAGTGTTTTCAATGCACACTTTTCCACAGTGTACCTAGGAAGTTTATAGTCCTAGTTGACTTGTACATAGAGAGGATTCCCAGGCACCTGGATATTTCAGGTCAGTAATTAGGCCAGGCTTCAGATATGCTTATTGGAGAGCTGTCAGTCTGGCAAGTTGATGAATTTGAACATATGTAAGCTGAAAACTTTTGTTTCTCAGTATATACTTTAATCACATGGCGATTTGTTTCAATCCTTACAGCTTCTACAAAATCTTCCTTATTCTGAAAAAATGACAGTATTGTTTGTCTACAATGGTCCTCATATGCTGGAGCCAAACCGATGGAATTTAAAGGCTTTTCAAAGGCGTCGGCGAAGGATAACCTTTACTCAACCTCAGTGAAAGGAAAGAAGGGAGGGGCCTTCAGAGTTTTTTTTCTTTAACTGTTTATACATGTCACTCAAGTGAATAAAAGTTAGCAGATTTATTGAAAGAGAAAGATTGGTTATTTTTGGAAACCTGCTTTTAAAAACAAATAGGTTGATGAAATAGAGACCACAATGACTCTGGAACATTTTCTAGTGAAAACTAAGTCTTCAGTTTCGGTGGACCTTGTCTCATTAGTCCTCTGTGAGCCCAGGATTGTTGTGTGAAGCTTTGTGCTACCCCTCAGGTGTGGTGGCACACATCTAGCCCAGCATTTAGGAGTAGGAGGCAGGAAGGTTATGAGTTTGAGTGGTTTCATGTGTCATAACAGAAAAGGCTATTTCCTGTTGCAAATCGAAGGTATGGCAGAGTGGAACTTCATTCACAGAGGGTTTACTAACTCTGTCAGTGCTGAGTGCAGAACATTCTGACTCTGAGAGAATAAAGGCCATTCAGGATTAGAAATCCCACTTTTCTTCCAGTATTATATTTAGTTCTTAAAAACTAGTATGGGAATGCCTGCTTAATAGATAGTGATTGACAGCAGATCTGTTCATTTCTTTGTGGTTAAAAAAAAAAAAAGGTTCCCTTATTTTCGTAGAAAATATGTTATAGGTAACATGTTGCAGGTTATTTCAAAGAATTGGGAAAACATATATGCATGAGGCTTCAAAATGACGGGAGGACTTTGAGAGGTCACAAGGTAAAGATGGCACAGAATGTGGCTCAAACCTTGGCAGGGTGAAGTCAGGTGGCAGTAGATAAAGTCTAAGTTGTGGTTTTTATGTTTGTTTGTTTGTTTAATTTAAAGTCGAATGTATTTTACATCTTAAATTTCTAAAAAGCATTTTTATAATTACTTTTAGTAAAATTTTTCTTAAGATTTCATATACGAGTTTTTACAATTTGAACTTGAAATTTCTCAGTGCTATATAAAGAGTGAAGGCAAAGAATTGACTGAAAAAAGAATCAAATCATGTTTTTAGATTTTGTAGGTCCTTCCTTATACCCAGTATTTTAGAAAAATTTCATATAAATTGTTTTCTTCCAGCTTGAAAATATTAATTGAAAACTATTTATTTTTTTCTCTGAGAATGCTAATTAACAATGCCAAACAAAGCCAGGCGTGGTGGTGCACGCCTTTAATCCCAGCACTCGGGAGGCAGAGGCAGGCGATTTCTGAGTTCAAGGCCAGCCTGGTCTACAAAGTGAGTTCCAGGACAGCCAGGGCTATACAGAGAAACCCTGTCTTGAAAAACAAAAAGAAAAAAAAGAAAAAAGAAAAAAAAAACAATGCCAAACAAATTCTGTTCTTTTAAAAAACTAAATCTTCAAAGAAGATAGAAATGTCGTTGAATAGTGGACTGAACCATATCTTTGATGATACTGACAAAAATTTTTTTTTTTGCTAGCCTGGACAAAGTTTGGGCTTTGTATATTACTGTAATAGCCAATGAAATTATTAGGTTAAAAAAATAATGGAACATGAGTTTATGTCCTCTCACTTAGACATTTTCTCTTTTAGAAGTTGTATTTCTTTTTTAAACTTGTTAAAGAACCCTCCCCTCTTAAACTAAGTCTCATACATGTAGTATAAAGATATTTTAATAACATTTTTATCAGTATGAACAAGTCAAAAAATTTAAAACTTGGTAGCATATTAGTGACGGGTATTAGTAAACATTTGTGTTGTTGTTTGGATTTCGCATATAATATCTTCACTGAAATGTATCTGATGTAGTTTGGTTTTATATGAGAGAAAAGCATACTTAAAACTCACATCATCAGCAATTCCATTTCAGTTTACATATGCCAAAAATAATTACATATCATGCTAACAAGCTTTCAGAGAGCAAAATTAATGTTCTGTTTTATATTGAACTTTGGGCTGGGAAGGATTAATTATGTATCATATTAAAAATAGTCAAACATAATATAATGTCATTTTCTGCAACTGTTGATTTTTTTTAATTACATTCAAATTGTAAAAATTCCAGGTAAAAGCCTGATTTGATAAATAAAATATTTAAAACCTGACAGTTAAAAATATTTTTAATGACTAAATTTTTACATTGATTTGCCTAAGGTCAGTCTCTGTTAGAAAGTTTTTCTCATTTTCAAAAAAAAAAAGATTGTTTTGGTTTTTTGTAAGATTTATTTATTTTATGTGAATGGTTGTTTTGCCTATATGTATATCTGTATACCTGGTACTTGCTAAGGCTGGAAGAAAGCATCAGATCTCCTAGGAGTGGAGTTAAAGATAGTTGTGAGCTGCTATATGGATGTTGGGTATAGAAATTGGGTCCTGTGGAAGAGCATCCAGTAGACTTAACCACTGAGCCATCTCTCCAGTCACAAACAGATTTCTTGCTGCTTTCCAATAGCCTTGAACATAAGCACGTCAGGGGCATCACTTCATTCTGGTTTGTGTAAATGTAATTGATTAAAACTGTGTTGTAAATGCTACTTTGTTGGTAATAAATATATATTTTTCCATTGGTATAGGTTATTTAAGATGAGAGTATTTTAATACTTTAAATTTTCTTAAAACACATTTTTATTTTCAGGATTACAAAAAAAAATCAATGTCTGTTTTTACTATTTATGATGCAGAGTTTAACAGCCTATTTTTGTTCCAAAGATAAAAACTTAGTCTTTTGTCCATTTGCAGTGGAATTAGAATCTAATAGCAGTAAATATGGGGAAAGCTTGAAAGCATCCACAGAAGCTGTGCTAGAAGGCAAGTGTAACTGTTCCTGTTGACACTGACTTGTCTGAAACCATGCACAATCACCAAGTTATCTTACCATTTCTTACATTGACTTAGTACTCAAAGCTATATATATATATATATATATATATATATATATATATATATATATATATATATATATATATATATATATATATATATATATATATATAAAATATAAATATATATACATATAGATATATAGATATATATCTTGAATCAGAATGCTTTACCACTTTGCATACAAATAAATTATTCAGCTGCTTGCACACTAGCAAGATGAGGACATAGCTAATTCACAGATTTTACATGAGAATCAGGCTTGTGAGGGAACCTAGCATTATAGTTGGTACTTTATTAATCTTTACGTTTTTTCTTAGTTTACATCTTTTGAGCTGTGAAGTACTATGTCTGAATTCAAAGCAAAATTAGCATAAAGGTTTTTCTGTTACTAGTGTTAATTGTTAACAGGATGCAGATAGTGATGGACTTTATATTATAGATACAAGTATTTCATATACCATATAAGTTTCATAAAATCTGAAGATGAGTCGGATGAACCTAACTTGTTTATACTGCCTCATTACTTCATAGTCAGCCATATATTTTAGGAAGGCACATTAGTATGCTTGTGTATACTTAGGTTTGACTGTTGAAAATTTGAGCTTCTTTTTATTCCCAGTGAAATGTTTAAATCTGTGTTCAGCATGTGAGAGGAAACATGAAGTATTTGACTTTATTTTGCTTTATGGGTGAGCTTTAGGTTTCAAAAGCCCAGGGCAGGCCCAGTGTCTCAGTTCTGGTCTGTCTTGTCTGTCTGTCTGTCTGTCTGTCTGTCTGTCTGTCTGTCTCTTTCCCCCCTGCCTTACTGCCTGTGGACCAGGATGTAAAGATCTCAGCCACTATTCCAGCAGCATGTCTGTCTACTTCCTGCCTTGTGAAAACTGCTCTGATTGACTAAGCATCTCTCAACAGCCCCTGTTGTATCTTTTTTATAGCTCCAACTGGCCTGCAACTTACTATGTAGACCAGGTTGGCCTTCAACTCACAAATAAGCTTGCCTCTCCCAAGTGCCGGAATTAAAGGTGTAAACTCCAGTGACCTTGGTCTCTTCTAATTTGGATTTTATCACACTGGCTATGCAAATTTGCATTGTGCTTCCATTTTGCTTGATAGGTTGATTTGATTCTCAGTCTTTGGGTGTCTTTGCTGTGAGTTGTAAACAGTAGATAATTTTGTCTTGATAGTTTTGTTTTATTTTGTCTTTAATGTTTATTTCTATTTATGATCATGTACTTATGTTAGCATGCACGAGCCCGCAGAGGCCAGAGGGTATTGGATCCCCTGATCTGGGACTTGTGAGCTACCATGTGTGGGGTCTGGCAACCAAACCTGAGTCCTCCACCAGAGCACTATGTGCTCTTAACCTCTAAGACATCTTTTTTACCCCCTAGGTCTTTTAATTCATTATGCTAATCTGTCTATTTATGAGTTGAGGTCGTTTTCATTGAATGTTACTTCTGAAAGGGATTTGATCATTTTTGTGGTCTTGTTGATTGTTTTCTGTTCTTTTTCTTCCTGTCTCTGAAAGGAGTCTGTTAAGCATGATGGATTTCTTCTCATTTCTTTTTTGGTTGTCTTTTTCCTCTCATGAAATGTATACATGTTTATGGTTTTAAGATTGAAACTTTCTTCTTGCTCTTTGTTTTTTTTAACTTTAAGTATTTAAGTGCTGGCTTCCCAGTTGTGACTTATCTTAGTTTGTGTCAGTCTTGGAATATTATCTTTTTTGCTGGGTATAGCAGCCTTGGTCTGCTGTTTGTCTTTACAGGTGCTCTGGCAAATCTCTTACAGCCTCTTTGGTGTTTTAATTTTGTTAAATATTTCATTCTTGTTACATATGTTTGTGTGTAGCTGTGTGCATGTTTGTATGCCAGGAGTTCCTGTGTGCAGGAGTTCACGTGTGTGTTTAGACAGCATGCATAGTGTATGCATCTGAGGCCAGAATTCAGCCTCAGATATTGTGCCTCAGGACTCATCCAACCTGTCTTTTGAGACAAGGTTTTTGGTTTTAGTTTTTCTAGACAAGGTTTCTCTTTGTATCCCTTGCTATCCTGGAGTTTACTCTGTAGACCAGGCTGACCTTGAACTCACAGAGATCTGCCTTCTATGTTCTGGGATAAAAGGCCCTGCAAGATAAGATTTCTTACTGGTACCTAGAACTCACTGATTAGACTAGGCCTATTGTAGGCCTATTAAAGGCCTGTTGGCCAGAGATAGACTTAGGAATCTGCTTGTCTCTATCTCTCCTGAGATTATGAGCATACTTTTCCATACCTGGCACTTTACATAGGTAGTAAGGATTGAACTGGGGTCCTTATGACTGTTTTGGCAAACACTTTGCCTACAGAGCTATCTTCCTAAGCCCTGCTTTGCAGTTTTGACATCTTGACCTCTACGTCATAAAGACTTTCATCTCTGATCACCTGTTCAGGGTTTGTCTTTGTTATTTTTCTACTATTCTGATAAAACACTGACCAAGGCAACTTATAAATAAAAGCATGTAAAGGGCTTACAGTTTCCAAGCTCAGAGTCCGTGGCGACAGAAACATCTGAAAGATCATATCTGCATATCTGCATACAGGAGGTAGAGAACATACCAGGAACCTCAAAACTCACCCCAGTGGCACACCTCCTCCAGAAAGACCACGCCTCCCAACCTTTCCCAAACAATTCTCAACTAGGGACCAAGTATCTAAATAATGAGCGGGTATGATCCCGTTTCATTGGCCATTTCCTGTTCCCCGTAAGTTTGTGGCCATATCAGAATGTAAAACGCATCTAGCCCAACCTCAAAATTCCTACTAATGTTTTTTACAGACTCTACAGTGTTTAAAAATCAAAGATCTCTTGAAACTCAAGGCAGTCTCTCTTATCTGTAACCCCCTTTAAAAATCAAAAAGCAAGCCCTATGCTTCCAACATAGAGTGACACAGAATATATATTACCATTCCAAAAGGGAAGAATCAAGACGTAGTGAGGAAACAAGATGGGAAGCACATCAGGGCAAACTCCATATCTTATACCGCCATGTCTGATATCAGGGTTACATGCCTTCACCCTTCTAGCTTTGCTGGCTGCAGCACACTTTTCTCTCCTGGGCTGCTTCCACTCACTGTGTGTCTCTCCTCGGCAGATATCCCACACCTCTGACACTTCGGAGTCTCCAGAGCAATCTAAGCTTCTCTGTGAGGGCCTGTATACAGGGACCTCCACTGCCTTCCCCAACCCACCAACACACACACACATTCCTGGCCTCAGCCATTCTGCTTAACCTCAGAGGAAGATCCCACAGTCCTTTATGTCTCTTCCATGACTCAGAAGTCAGAACCATGCGGACAGTGCTGCCCCATTCAGCTGCTTGCCTGAGGTGGAGTCTGCTCCCTTTGACTCACCCTTGTAGATTTTTAGATCTTTTCACAAGTTTAAAGTTTAGCTGAGTGTGGTCTTGCCTCCCTTTATTCCAATGCAGATCAAGCCTCTACTCTCCTAGAGCCCAAGCTTTGGGGCCAACATTAAATTTCCTGCTACTCTTTTTCTCTTCAAACTATATTTTACGTAGAGGAATTTTAATCCAGCGACACAGCTACTCTGCCAAGGGATCCGGCTGGAATGCGGACATACCCCCCCCCCCAATATAAACCTTTAATCCCAAACAATGATGTCTTGAAGAGCAGACAAAGTGATGAATCAGGGAAAGATTTGACAGAATAAGTCAGAGATAGGTTATGCCCAACTCTCAGGAGAACAGAGAGGAAAGAGAAGCTACTTAAGAACAGTGCCGGCAGGGAGAGGGATGGGATTGAGTTCAGTTGAGTTTGGTGCAGTTCTGTTCAGTTTGTGAAGTCCAGAGGCTCTTTTTCCAGCAGAGCAGTCCTGTCAGAAGCTGAGAGAAGTCCATTTGAATCAATCAGCTTGGAGGGCAATTTGGGCCAAAACACCTCAGTTGAACTAGCTAGCCAGAGTTCAAAGAGAGCTAGAAAGAGTGTGTTTATTAGTAGTAATTCTTGCAAGCTGAAATGTTCTAGACCTAAGTTAGCAGATGGAGGCTAGAGGCTGAAGCCTTCAAGGTCTGGACTTACAGAAGATTAGATCATAGGGAGGCTAGAGGCTTCTAGGCCTAGGGATAGTTAAGATAGAAAGGCTCTGGGTTCAGCACAAGCCTTGGATTTGCACAGCTTAGGTATGACTCTGATCTCATCCCATAATCTGAGGAAAGAAAAACAACATTGATGGTTTTATTTTTCTTTTTGCTACATATGCACTTTCTCACTGTAGATTTGCATAAGAATAATTACTAATAACCATACCACAGAGTCAATATTAGACAGTCTTGAAATCTCTTCTGTCAAAGAAAGTAAGCCATTACTTTCCAATTTAGCCTCAGGCAAGTTATTAGTACAAGGGCAGAAGGCAGCCATATATGTGGCCAAAATATCACAATAAATCTAAGACCATCTTGAGCTACATAATGAGTTCTTACCCAGACATATCGCAGTCATAGTTATATTGCAAGAGCATGTATCAAAAGAAAATGTTTTCTCAAGACTGTTGACATTACTGTGGATCACTTAATTCTTACATGTATAGTGAGTGGTGCTTTGTACTCCAGTTTGAGGAATAAAAAGTTTTGTCAGCTGGAGAGATGGCATAGCGGGTAGGAGCACTGACTGTTCTTCCAAAGGTCCTGAGTTCAAATCCCAGCAGCTGTAATGAGGTCTGATGCCCTCGTCTGGTGTGTCTGAAGACAGCTACGGTGTACTTATGTAAAATAATAAATAAATCTTTAAAAAAAAAAAAAGTTTTGTATGCCCAAGATTCCTTTGTTACCATCTAGCAGGTGCTGTAAAGCCTATTATGTGATCTCTCTTAAATCAACACTGTTGGAGCAGTGAGGAATAGCCTGAGGGCTACTGGGGATCTGCAAGCCTTCATAGAGTACAGAATGTAGGTATTTACAGTGAACCTTTGGAAAAGAAGAAATAGAACAGGAGAAAGGCAGCTACATTGTGCTATAGGAAGTTGAAAGTCTTGATATGGTCAATAGTGGACATCAAACTGACCAAAGACTTCTTGATTTGGAGTATAGTACAATACTGGTCATGACTTAATTACATTCTGCATGACCAAGTGAAATAATTCAGAGAAAAGATTCAGTCTGTCTGTGTCTGTCTTGTAATACTGTGAATTAAACCTTGGACCTAGCATGGTTCTGCTATTGAGCTACTCATCACAGCTCTTATTTATTTATTTATCTATCTATCTATCTATCTATCTATCTATCTATCTATCTATCTATCTATCTATTTATTTTAATGGATTTCACAGGTTTGTTATTTATTTATTTTAATGGATTTCACAGGTTTGTCCAGACTGGCCTTGAGCTCACTCTAGCCAAAGCAGGCCTTTAATCTTCAGTCTTCCTGCCTTATCCTTATAAATAACTAGGATCATAGGCCTTCTGGTACCACCAAGTGTTGTAAAATGGTATGTAAGCAGGTATGAAGCAAGAGAAATCCTTAGACCTCTGGGTCTGACCACAGAACTCTTGAGCTTCAAGCTTTGAGAGCCACCCCCAATAATAGAGCATGGCTCTTGCAAATCTTTTTGTTGTTGTTGTTGTTGTTTGTTTTTGTTTTTGAGGGCTCTTGCAATTCTTAAACTTTGTTCGTGAAGAATGGGAGTAGATAGCCAATCTTTTAATACATATTTTGAATATCTCATTTCTTTGTGAAAACCCATTGCTCAAATTCATCGTTATTATGAGCCATTAGTTTAATTTAAAAAAAAAAAGTTCAACACTCTGACCCTTGTGCTAACAGTGAAGATGTTAATCAGTAGATGGTAGTACTTGTGGCGGTGCTATTGTAGTCTTAGTTTTGGGTTTAGAGCAGGTAGGTCTGAACCATCAATAGAGCCAACTATTATAATTTACCCCAGCATGTACTTTCCACTTATTCTAGAGTACTTAAAGAGAACAGCAAATATAACAGGCTAAAGGCACTAGTAAAAATGATTTAGGAAGGCAAAGTAGGTTATTGGGGCTCAGTGGTGTAGGATATAGTGCTAGAGAGATTGCTCCAGGGTTAAGAGCATTTGCTCTTCTTACAGACCTGGGTTCAGTTCTCAGAACATAACGGAGGCATACAGCCTTCTGCAATTCCAGATCTAGGGGATCCATTGCTTCTAATCTCTACAAGCTCTTGCATGCACGTGGTGAACGTATATCCATCCTCTCAGACACATACATATGCACATAAGGTAAATATTTTTTAAATGTAAGATAAGGTTCAGAATTTCATTTTGTTTTGGATGTGTGGATGTTTAGCTCATACCTAGCCCAAGCTGACCTCAGAGTTTAGTATGTAGCCAAGGTGGCCTTGAACTCCTAATTTTCCAAGTACAGGGAGATTGATTTCATGGAAGATTCAGGACCGGGAGATTTGTTGGGTGGTGGGCAGAGTATATGAGAAAGGCAGTGAAAACAGGAGAATAAATAGTAACACCGAGATGCTGACTATATCAAGAATAGAAGTTCCGGAAAGTATAAGGGCTATTTGTATATGAAGTAATCAATTTTGGTCTCTTGTGTGCCTAATGATTGGTCTTTCAACACCTCATTTAATTTTCATCGAGGCTTTAAAGTGGGTTTTCTTTTTTCCAACAAGGAAGTAGACTCAGAAAGATTATATTGACTTATATGAAGTTGAAACTGGTATTGAGACACTGAGGCAAGTGGTGTCCTGGAAAGAGTATAGAGAATGAGGGCTCAGGAAGGTGGCATGCTCACAGTGAAAGATACATAGGTATTGTTAATGAGTGTAATATTAATACCTGTTTATTGTGGGCAGCATGTATATCCCTGTCAACTTAGCAAACCCTCTTATAGGAATTTATATTTACTGTGTATTTTCTCTCACATGCATTTCTAAATACGTGTGAAAATGCCAAATTTCATAGTATTTCAAACCGTATAAATTGAGGACTAATTCGTTGTGATGCATACATCCACTTAAGAGAACATAGTTACTAAGAAAAAAAAAGGATGCTCTTTATAACCTTATTTGATCAGGTGTTCACATGGCTAACAAAAGGAAAGTGTAGATCTCTCTCTCTCTCTCTCTCTCTCTCTCTCTCTCTCTCTCTCTCTCTCTCTCTGTGAGTGTGTGTGTGTGTGTGTGTGTGTGTTTTATTTCTCACACAGAGCAAGGTTTTCTGTCTCCATAGAAGCTTAGCAGTGGTTGTCTCTGGAAGAAGTAATCAGGTATATTAAAAACTTGGAGGAAAATTCAGATTATTTTTAGTGTGTGTGAATGTATTGCCTGCGTGTGTGTTTATGTACCATGTGCATACCTGGTGCCTGCAGAGGTCAGAAGAGGGTATTTGATCCCCTGAAACTGGTAATGCAGGCAGTTGTTCACTGCCATGTGGGTGCTGAGAAGCAGACCAGGTCCTCTCCAAAAGCCAAACATTGCTCTTACCACTGAGTCACTTCCCCAGCCGTACTTTTTTTATAGGCAAGGACATATTGTGTTGCCCAGTCTGGGCTCTCCAACCTCAAATATTTTTTTAGAGAACGGCTTGAGTTTTAGAGATGATTCTGTGGTTTAACTACATATGTGACCCTGGGCTAGGACCTCTGCTCATATACTGAGACCTCTGTCACTAAGCTGCATGTACCACTGCTGAGTTTCCATCTAGAAGATACCTCAGAGGCCCATGAATCAAAGGTATTGGTAGAGGATGGAACTCCTAGGAAGTAAGGCTGGTGGGAGGAAGTTAGGTCCCTTGGGGCATACCATTTATGAGTGTATTAAGACTTTTTTAAAAAGATTTTATTTATTTTATATATAGGATGAATACACACACTTTAGCTGTCTTCGGACACACCAGAAGAGGGTATCGGATCCCATTACAGATTGTTGTGAGCCACCATGTGGTGGCTGGGAATTGAACTCAGGACCTCTGGAAGAGCAGTCAGTGCTCTTAACCCCTGAGCCACTCTCCAGCCCATCTGTTTTTGAGGCAGATGTCCTCTGTATGTAGTCCTGGCTATATTGTCCTGGAACTCACTCTGTAGACCAGGCTGGCCTCAAACTCAGAGATCCTCCTGCCTCTGCCTCCTGGGTACTGGAATTAAAGGCGTGAACTACCAGGCATTGCTCTTCCCAACTGAAAATGTAGTGTGGCCAGCTGCCTCCTGCCCCTACTACCATTCCTTCTTCACCGTAATAGAGCATGTGCCCATAAACTCTAAACCTCATAAACCCCTATGTTGCTCTTGTCAGGAAATATCACAGCCATGAAAAAAGGAATGAGTACATGATGGCAAGCTTATATTTGGCTCTTGGTTTAACAGGAACCTAGTCTCAACATGATGGGAAAGGCATGGTACACCATCCATGGTAGGAGAATATACACTGCAACATGTTACAGCTCATCACATCATAAAGCAGAGAAGGCCTGGGTTGTAAGCAAGGCTGACTATAACTTAAGACTCAATAACATCAGGCAGTCACTTTGCACACATTTTGACAGCCTCCCGAAATAGCTCTACCAGCTGGCTACCAAAGTTTTCAAACAGGAGCTTGTGTAGGACACATCACATCCAAACCATAAAGCTCCACTCCTGCCCTGAAGGCAAATGACACTCAGTCCAACTCTAAAACCCCCATTACTGCTCTAAAGCCCATAGTTTACCCTAGGACTCAAGATCTCTTAACTGTGAGCCCTTATAAAATACAAAAGCAAACTTACTACCAATAAATATATAATAGCACAATTTAATTCTTTGCCCTGTGGCCTGTATAATGTAGTCCACACCACTGAGAATTTGTATTCCCTATCTGTTGGGTGGAAGGCTCAGTAGATGACCTGTTAAAAGCCCAGTTGGTCTATGGAATAATTTAG
Source organism: Mus minutoides (assembly GCA_902729485.2). NCBI lineage: Eukaryota > Metazoa > Chordata > Mammalia > Rodentia > Muridae > Mus > Mus minutoides. The sequence goes on along the minus strand of LR749519.1, from coordinate 2,789,791 downwards.
CTCTGAGGTTTCTTTGCTGGTTTTAATATAGACTACCTATTGGATGGGAGAGCGGAGTGTTGGAAATCTCCTATTATTACCACATCTGGACCTATGTGGGCTTTACTGCCTTTTAGCATTTGCTTTATGAAATTAGAGGCTCCAGGATTCAGCACATACATATTTACACTGTTGTTCCCTCTTGGGGAATTTTTACTGTTATCAGTGTGTGGTGGCTTTTTAAAAACTCTCTTCTGACTTACTTAATTTGAAACTTACTCCTGCTTGGTAGTTGGTGTTTCCCCTTTGCCTCTCAGCTTTCCTCTCAATGGTGGAGACAGCAGATAGTTTGGGTTGTGTTAGTCTAATCCAGTCAGTTGGTCTGCGTCTTTTAAGTAGTGAGTTACAGCCATTTGCATTCAAGGTAAAAATTGAGAAAGTTGTGCTATTTATGCTTTTGCTGTTTACTTCTCTTGGTTGGTGGGTGGGTGGGTGGGTGGGTAGGTTGGTGGGTTGGTTGGTTGGTAGGTTGGTTGGTATAGGTATGTCGTTCTTTTCTCCTTCTCCTGGCAATATTGGGTATTTGCTGATTTGCTGCGTTAGACATGATTGATTCCTTTCCTGATCTCTGTTGACATCTGCTACTTGATGGACTGCCTTCTGTCCTGCATTCTTGAGTGTGAAAATATCTTCTTATATGTATCGTATTCCTCTAAGAATTGCTGGGGGGGGGGAGGTGGCATGATGACCTAGAGATAAAGAACCTTTACTGCTCTTGTAGAAGACCCCATATTGTGCAGTTCCCAGAAGCCACATAGGAGTTCAGAACTACCTGTAACCCCTGTTCCAGGGGTTCAAAGTCTTCTGACCTTCCCCAGTTTGTGTGTGCACGTGGTGCATGCATATATATACTCACATACCCAGGCACACACATACACAGACAATAAAATTAACTAGAACAACATTTTCTACAACTCTTGCTTAGTTGTTAAAGGTTGATTTAATTTGTGTTTAGCTTGGAATCTTTTTTTTTTTTAAGATTTATTTTATTTATTATATGTAAGTACACTGTAGCTGTCTTCAGGCATTCCAGAAGAGGGCGCCAGATCTCATTAAGGATGGTTGTGAGCCACCATGTGGTTGCTGAGATTTGAACTTATCACCTTCGGAAGAGCAGTCTGGTGCTCTTACCCGCTGAGCCATCTCACCAGCCCCTAGCTTGGAATCTTTTAATTTTTCCCATTTTAACAGACAGTGTTACTGGGTATGGCAGTCGTGCCGCACACTTCAAAGCTTGGGCTGCACCATTTCTTATTTTTCTGGCATTTAGACTTGCTGACACACAGACTGGTGACACAAGCTCTGATAGAACTCTGCTGTTTCTGTCTCTCTGTGTTGTTATTTCCTGTACAATGTTTATTATTGTTGTTGTTATTGTTGTTGTTGCTTTGTATTTTTGATATATTGACTATCCATCACAGAGAGCTTCTTTCTGGTCATGTCTCTGAGGATGGAAATGTTCCCTTTGTTTGAATGTTTGTTCTTTTCTCTAGGTCAGTAAATTTCTAGTTATAGTTTCACTGAAAAACATGTCTAAGCCATCGGCTTTTATCTCAGGTTTCCTTCTACCCCGAGTCTTAGGTTTGGTTTCTCTAGTGTATCCTAAACTTTCTGGAAATTTGATCATGCTTGTTGATATATATATTTCCTTGCAGATTTTTTTTCCTCCAAAGAATACTGACTTAAGTTCTTTTTCCATGTCTTGAATTAAATTCCTTACCGGCATGAGTCCTCTACATAACCTTTGAACCTTTTAAAAATAGGAGTCTACACTCTTCCCAGTGATTCAGCTAGCTCATCATCTTTGGTTCCATGGTTGAGAGGCTGTTAGTATGTGGGTTTGTTGGGGTCATGGCTCCTATTTCTTGTAGAGGTTTTGTTGTTGTGTTCTGTTCACTTGTTGGGATGTATTCTAATTTGCTTTCTATTGCTGTGAAAAACACCATAATCAAAAACAATTTGGAGAGGAAAGGGTTACAAGCTCAGACCACAGTCAGTCATTGAGGGAATTCATAGAGGAACTCGTGGGCTGAGCCCTTCCACATCGATCACTGAACAGAAGAATGCCACACAGACTTGCCTACAGGCCAGTCTGATGGAGATAGATTCTCAGCTGAGGGTTCCTCTTCCCAGATGACTAGCTTGTGTCAAGTTAACAAAAACCAATTTGGGGTGTATGCGTCCTCTGGCTTGTAAGTTTGTATCTCCTTTTATACTGTTTCTGTTTATGTGATGATTCCTGGTGAGCTGTCTTCACTTGAATTTATACGTTCAGTGGAAGGATTGACTGTGGTAACAATTATGATGGTTTAATACACGTCTCAGTGTCAGACGCAAGGAAAGATTACTCTGCTCCTGTCTCCTGTAAGATTTTGAAACAGGAGTGGTCCCGTACTGGTTGGGGAAAATGCATATTTTAAGTAACAGGGTAGAAGTGGGTCAGGTAGGAGTACGGGGAGCATATGGATCAGGGGTATGAAAAACAGGAGAGATGAGGACGTGACAGCAGCTTTTCCCAACAAATTATAACTTATAACTTAGCTTTTTGTATCTTAAAATACAAAAATGTACATCCTAAGGAAAAAATTAAAAATAACAAAAAAATTAAGTGATGTGTGTATCTTTAAAGATAAACATCTAAATGATCAGTAAGCTGAAATTGATACATTCCATGAGTGTGTTCTTAGTGAGAATGTCTTCCTGGTTGCAGGAGAGCCGACTCCCCAGGTTTACTCCAGCTCTTCCTCTCTGGGCACTGCAACAAGCTCAGTCAAACTCCTCTAAGTTGGGTTTTTCCTGTCCTGCTGTGGCTAGGCAGAGTTTCTTGTCCTCCTTCCACAGTCTCCGCATTCTAAGTCTCTTGGAACCTAGAGTTTGCATACAGATGTAATTCCCCAGTCTACCCACAAAGCTCTCCTGCTCCGTGTGCGTGCGAGCCTCTCAGCTTTAGTGTCCCTTACCCATTACAGCCGGCTTGTGAAACCTCTTCACTGAGGGCCAATGTTGCTGGGAGAGTCAGACCTCATCTCAGGAGATCCTTGCTTTTCAGAGGAAGTGGGTGCGCTCTTAAGGAGTACTGAATTAGTTGTAGAGTTGTGGTGATATTTCTCGGCTCTGCCGGTAGTTGGAGTATCACTTGAACCCCAGTATGCTTTACCAACCTTGCCTGCGCACTGCTGTCCATGATCAAAGACTACGGAGAAGCTGGGATGCTCTTCTGCCTAGGTTTTCATTTCCTCCACACCTCACTCATTCTCATCAGAGAACCCCAGTTAGCGCCTGTGTTGATTCTGTTTTCTACCCCTAATATTTTGCTTTTAGTAGCTTTTATTCTTTTTTCCCATTGTATGTACGATTCCCCTTTTTAGTACATTTGATCTTTATTAATGATGTATTGCCGTTCATGCTCCGCTTCCTGGTGGTGAGATCAGCCCAATCCCTAGTAATTACAACCCTTGGATCCTGAGAGAGGGGAAGCAAGACAGGACTGTCGGGTGGGCTGAGCGGCAGAGTCAGTGAGACAGCTCATTTTAATAGGACAACAAAGGCTGTTTTAAACCTTGGCGTGTTGAGTAGGGGCTGTGGGGCGTAAGTGTACGTCATTGGCTAGGGCCAGAGTGCTGGGGATGCCTCATTTGCATACACAAGGAGGAATTCCATGTACTGCTGGACATGACCTAAGGAACAGGAAGCTTCACCTGGCTATGGTAGGGGTACAGGGCTATGTGCACCAGGACATGCAAGCAATCCCACTCCTGCTGATCTCAGGAATACATTTCCCTGGGATTTGGACATGGCTTGGCCCCACACTCGCTTTGGTTTTTCAAGTACTGGTTTCTCTGTGTAGCCCTGGCCCTGGAACTCACTTTGTAGACCAAGCTGGCCTCAAACTCGGATCCACCTGCCTCTGCCTCCAGAGTTGCTAGGATTGGAGGCGTGCACCGCCACCATCATCATCTTGTTATTTTGTTTTTGGGGGTTTTGTTTTTGTTTTTGGAGACAGGGTTTCTCTGTGTAGTCTTGGCTGTCCTGTCTGTAGACCAAGCTGGCCTTGAACTCAGAAATCCGCCTGCCTCTGCCTCTCGAGTGCAGGGATTAAAGGCGTGCGCCACCACGCCTGGCACTGCTTTGTTATTTCTATTTTTTTTTTTAAAGATTTATTTTATTTATTATACGTAAATACATTGTAGCTGTCTTCAGACACTCCAGAAGAGGGAGCCAGATTGGATGGTTGTGAGCCACCATGTGGTTGCTGGGATTTGAACTTAGTACCTTCGGAAGAGCAGTCGGGTGCTCTTACTCGCTGAGCCATAGAAATCCACCTGCCTCTGCCTCTCGAGTGCAGGGATTAAAGGCGTGCGCCACCACGCCTGGCACTGCTTTGTTATTTCTAATACAGTCTTTGTTTCTGTAACTTCTTTTCTCTGACTGAGTCTTAGGTGATGTTGGTTGGTCACTCTTCCATTACTACCACCTCCCTTGTTTCCATCCTATATTTTACTTCAGAGTTAAATATTTTGTAACTGAAATGCTTCAGTAATTTTTCATTCAAAATACCTCTTTCTGCTCATACTTGATGGTTTCTTTCCTGATTAAGTTTGGTTGGTTGGTTGGTTGGTTGGTTGGTTGGTTGGTTGGTTGGTGGAGAGTTTGTTTTTGTTTGAGGTTGGTTTTTTTGTTTTTGTTTTTGTTTTTTTAACATTCACTGGCCTAAAAATTTTCCATACTATATATTTTGATCATATTATTTCCTTTCCCCCAATTACACCCATATTCTTCCTACCCACCTAATTTTATGTTCTTTCTTTCAAAATGCAAAAACAAAAATAAAAACAAGTACAAACAAAATGATAAAAATACCAAAACAAAAGGCATGGACTCCATTTAGTGTTGGCCAGCTACAGAGCGTGGTGCCTGCCTTAGAGTATGAATATAGCCAGTTCTACTCTGTTAGGGAAAACCCAATTAGCCCGTATTAATTCTTGGTTAAGGGTGGGAGTTTATGCCTGCTTACTCTCCCTACTTGGATTTTGTCTGGCTTGAATTTGTACAGTTCTTGTGTATGACATCACAGCCATTGTACATCTGTCCAGTTGTGTCAAGAAGGTACTGTTTCCTTGGAGTTTTCTACTATGTTGGCTCGTACAGTGGTTCCAATTCTTCTTCCTTAATGGACCTTGAGGTGAAAGGTTTGATAGAGACTTTGTACTCCAGGGCTGGTGAGATGGCTCAGCGGTTAAGAGCATTGACTGCTCTTAGGAAGGTCCTGAGTTCAAATCCCAGTAACCACATGGTGGCTCACAACCATCTGTGTAGCTATTTTATGTATATGTTTATATACATAAAATAAATATTAAAAATAAATAAAAAGACTCAGTACTCCAAAGTCTCTCACTCTCTACACATTCTCCAGACATAGATCTCTGTGTTAATTTTTGTCTGCTGCAAGATGCTTCTCTGATGAGGGTTGAGGTGCGCTCTGGTCTGGTCTATGGGTAGCAGTGTGTCAGGAGGAGTCATTCTGTTATGTTTCTGTAGCAGAGTAATAGTAGGAGTTTGTCCCTAGGCCCGTGACCTCTAGTCTCATATTCTTGACTGCTTTAACAGTGTTGGGCCTCATATCTCAAAGTGGAGCAAGGAGTAGGCCTGAAATCCAATTAGACAGTGGTGGACTATTCTGGTAATACTCCTGCCACTGTTGTACCTGTGTGTTTTGCAAGCAAGTCGCTGTGTAGGTCACAGAGTTGTAGCTGGGATTGATCACCTTTCCCCTCCAGCAGTGTGCAGGGCTCCTTCTGGCACCATGAACTCTAGTCTGCAAGAGTGAGTCTTAGAGCTGGGAACCAGCTTGATTTCTCCATATTTGATGACATATGTAAGTGATGCCTTCAGCAGTAGCACCTTGCTGTCGGGCTGTGGAGAACAGCCTTGGGATAATCTATACTTTCAGGGTGTGGTCTAGTCTCTCCTTTCTCCCTTTATAACACTGTATTCTGTCTTCCCTCCACAGTCTCTCATTCTGTTTTGTTTTGTTTTGTTTTGTTTACTTTATGGTGGAGTAGTTAGGGATTTTGTATCTGAAAGGCTTTTCTCTGAAGGTTTCTCTGAAAACACCCTTTTCTTCTGATACTTGATAGTTTTCTTTCCTGTTTGCTTTTGGGGGAGAGATTGATGTTTGTGTCTGTTGCAGTTGCGTGTAGTATTTTTTGTTTTGTTCTCTTTCACCCATTGTTTTGGTCCCATATATTTCCCCCTGTTTGACCCTTGTTTGAGCAGAGTGCGATGGGGTCTGTCTAATACTTGCCCTACGCACTGACTTCCTCTCTACCCTGTTTACCCAGCAATGCTGTCGACAGTGCCTAGGCCTTGGGTGGGATGCCTAGGCCTTGGGTGGGATGCCTAGGCCTTGGGTGGGATGCCTAGGCCTTGGGTGGGATGCCTAGGCCTTGGGTGGGATGCCTAGGCCTTGGGTGGGATGCCGCTTGTGAAGAGGTTTGTCTGGTTCACTGACATTTACTTAGAGAGGCTGGGTGGTCAGAAAGCAGGGCCAACTAGTAGTTTCAGTCTTATGAGATAGGGTGTGTCTTCTAACCCAAGTTGGCTTTATACTGCTATGTAGCTGGGGATGACCTTAAACTTCTGATCCTCTTATGTCTGCCTCCCACATTCTGGGATGACAGGTGTGCACCACCGTGCCTGGTTTATTCAGTGTGGGGAGCTGAACCCAGAACTTCATGCATGCTAGGCCAGCACTCTGCCAACTGAGCTGCTTCCCCAGTGCCTGAGCTTTCTTTCTTAAAAGGTCTTATTTCAAAACCATGTCTCCTGCTGGGCGTGGTGGTGCACGCCTTTAATCCCAGCACTTGGGAGGCAGAGGCAGGCAGATTTCTGAGTTCGAGGCCAGTCTGGTCTACAAAGTGAGTTCCAGGACAGCCAGGGCTATACAGAGAAACCCTGTCTCAAAAAAACAAAAACAAAAACAAAAACAAAAACAAACCATGTCTCACCTATGTTGTCCAGAATGACCTTGAACTGCTTGATATCCCAGATAGGCCTTGAGCTCTTATTTTCCCTGCCTCAACCTCCTCAGTCATAATTCCAGGTCTGTGCCACCTGTGCTAACGATATATTTTAAACACGTTTTGTAATCATCTCACACAGTTCATAACATTTCCTTTCAGTATTATATGTATAACATAGTATTCTTTCTGAGCTTTGTCATTCAGATATGGATAATTACATCTACCTTGCAGAACTGTTCAGGACCAAGTAAGGTTGTACCTCTAAACTGCAACTGCCACATGGTGTTTGTTTATTCGCCAATATCTCTTTACTTCTAACTCAGAACAATACAGTGGCCTTCACTGGCCAACAGCAGTGACCAAAGAGCAAGTTGGTCACATCTGACCATTGGTACCACCTAAACACTTTTGCAGGGTCCAGTGCAGTGTAAGAACACAGAGTGCCCATTTCAAATCAATCATTTCAGTGCTAAGAGGACGATTCAGATGGTGGAGGCACTTGCCTCCAAGCCTGTGACCTAGGTTCAGTCCTAAGGACCCAGGAGGTATCATCTTCTGGCTACCACACTGTCTCTTGCTCATACCCACAAATAAATGTAATTTTTTAAGCATTTATGGTTTCAAGATAGCAATTAGAACAAAGCCAGCCCGGGCCTGTTGCTCATGGCTTCTGTGCAGTGCCATGCTTGCACACCCTCAGAACAGTAATCACCAATGCTTAGCAAGGCAAGAAAGAAATTTGCTGTAACTCAAAGCAGAATTTCTGTCTGTGTGTCTGTCAGTTTGTTTGTTGTTTGTTTTTGAGACAGGGTTTCTCTGTGTAACCCTGACTATCCTCAATCTGTAGTCCAGGCTGGCCTTGAACTCGCAGAGAGATCTGCCTATCCCTGCCTCCCAAGTGTTGAGATTAAAGACATGCACCACCACCACCCAGCCAGAATGTCTTTTTTGATGCTACTTCTGAGAATTGGCACAATTATTTCATTATTCAGTAAGGGAAAAAAAGAACTTCTTAAAAATATCTTTAAGCCAGGCATGGTGGCACACGCCTTTAATCCCAGCACTCGGGAGGCAAAGGCAGGCGTATTTCTGAGTTCCAGGCCAGCCTGGTCTACAAAGTGAGTTCCAGGACAGCCAGGGCTATACAGAGAAACCCTGTCTCAAAAAACAAACAACAACAAAAAAAAACAAATATATATATATATATATATATATATATATATATATATATATATATTTACAAGTCTGAGTGGCTCACTTGTCACCCCTATAGAGGGAGCAGGATAATTTCAGTGCTGACAGTTCTTCCCTGTTAGGAGAGTGAAGGTTTGCCCCACAAGTCATTACCCTGTGTCTAGAAGCTACATGGTGAAGAATCTCAAAAAAGAACACGCTAGCAAATTGGAGACACAGAATAACAAGTTATTACTTTTCACTGGGTTTGTATTGGCTGTTAGAAGCATCATAAGTGTGTGTATAGCCAATGAATAACACATGAAAATGACAGATGGTCAATCAAAAATTGTAAAAGAGGAACTGAGTGATTCATAAGTGGTGCTATTTGTGTAGATACTCCCTGTCTCTTTATTGTGTGTTTCCCCTTAAAAAGTACCATAGCTTAGAAAACTGCCTCTTAGAGCACTCTCCACATGCATGGAGAGCTCCTGTTTCCGTGCCTGTCTATGAGAGCACTGTCCACAAGCATGGAGAGCTCCTGTTTCCATGCCTGTCTCTGAGAGCATCGTCCACATGCATGGAGAGCTCCTGTTTCCATGCCTGTCTCTGAGAGCATTGTCCACATGCGTGGAGAGCTCCTGTTTCCATGCCTGTCTCTGAGAGCACTGTCCACAAGCATGGAGCGCTCCTGTTGCCATGCCTGTCTCTGAGAGCATCATCCACATGCATGCTCCTGTTTCCATGCCTGTCTCTTATAGCACCGTCCTCATGCATGGAGAGCTCCTGTTTCCATGCCTGTCTCTGAGAGCATTGTCCACATGCGTGGAGAGCTCCTGTTTCCATGCCTGTCTCTTACAGCACTGTCCACATGCATGGAGAGCTCCTGTTTCCATGCCTGTCTTGTTGGGAAGTTACTTTGTCACATCTCTTCTTTACAGGTTTTAGTTACAAGAGCAATATTCATATTTATGTACACTTTTCCCAAGAACTTTTCCACAAACTGCATAAGTTTCTAATACAGTATACATAGGGTCATTATCCCCCCCCACCTCTGGTTTTGTTTACTCTATATCTTTACATTGGGTCATTGGTTCCATTCCATCTTCTACCTGTTTGTTTTTATGTTTCTTTGTTTCTAAGATTCATTATTCTTCCCCTCTTCTTCCATATCATATCCATCAGCGAGTAACAAAAGCAAACAGGGCATAGCATAGTTGGATGTGAAACCACAAAGACCTTTATTTGCATGCTATCCTAGACCAGTAATACCGAATCTGTGTTTCTACTTCTGTAAAATGAGTATATTAGTGCCGTGTTATAGAATTGTTGGAGAGATTAAGTAAATAATGTACATTCCAAAAAGAGAACAGCTCTCTTCGTACCCTTTTTACCAAGCAGCTTCCATTCATCTGTGAATCCCAGCATGAGTTGAGTCGCCTGGGCCTCATCCTCTGTTAGACATATGTGTGTGTAATTGAACCATCACAACGCTGTTACTCTTGGCATTCGCACTGTTTTCCAGTGGTAAAGAAGGTTTACAGAAACATTCTCACTCAACATCACTCAATGCGGCGGCGGTAACCTCTGAAGCCAGCTGCCGTGTGCTTGGAGCCTTAGCCTGAGGACTGACTGCCTCCTTGGCTTTCCATCTGACCTCCATGTCCTTCTCTTGGTTGCATCACGACCTCTCCTCTTTTTTATAAGATATATTGATCTTAACACACCAAATGCTTTTCTAAGCAAAATATGTATGAATAAAAGTTAGATGATGATATTAAAAGCCTGTTAGGAACAAGTCATTTCCTGTGGTTCATTCTCTCTCTCTCTCTCTCTCTCTCTCTCTCTCTCTCTCTCTCTCGCTCTCGCTCTCTCTGCTGCTGCTGCTACTGTTGTTGTATTACTTTTGAGCCTATAAGCACATTGTAGCACTCTAGGGATCTTGCCTGTAAATACACTGTCTTCTTAGCATCTTTGAAGTTTCTTGCATTTTACTTATTTATATTTTTTCTTTTCTTTTTTTTTTAAGCCATATTCCCTCCCATTGGTCTCTCCCCCCCCCCCCGTCATCCCCTTACCTATTCACTCCCATTGGTCTCNCGCTCTCGCTCTCTCTGCTGCTGCTGCTACTGTTGTTGTATTACTTTTGAGCCTATAAGCACATTGTAGCACTCTAGGGATCTTGCCTGTAAATACACTGACTTCTTAGCATCTTTGAAGTTTCTGGCATTTTACTTATTTATATTTTTTCTTTTCTTTTTTTTTTAAGCCATATTCACTCCCATTGGTCTCCCCCCACCCCCATCATCCCTTTACCTCCTCAGCTATTCTGCTTTCATGTCTGTTTTTTGGGGATTTTGGTTTTGTTTTTCCTTTTCATCGCCCATTGATTGGAGTTACTTTCTGTAACGAGGGTAAAGCGTCATTTACAGAAGCATGGGCAGATTATCACCTAACAAATGGCTTTCCATCCCCCAGCAACCAACCATAGCTGCCTGTAGATGCTCGGGGGAAGGTGGAGCCTTATGAGTCCCTCCGCCCTCCAGAAACGTTGCTGCAGATAATCAAGGCTGCTAACACCTCCGAGCTCAGTGCCAAGTCATACCTAGAACGTGGTGCTTTATAAGCACCACACCACTTCCCCCTGACTCCTCCCTTCTTTGAGCTCCTACCTCTGGAATGTTCCTTGAGCTTTGGAGAAGTCATTTATTCTCAGCATTTTGACTAGCTGTGACTCTGCAAGAGTTCTTGTCATTTCAAATCTATTCTTTCCTTGTGTGCCTTTTTCACACTTGTTGTGGCCTTGTTTGTGATTTGTCACCCAGCAGTACATGGGCTGGAAGCTTAATGCCCAGTATCAAAAAGTGATAGGCATAGGGGCTAGATGGCTCAGTAGTTAAGAGCACTGACTGTTCTTCCAGAGGTCCTGAGTTCAATTCCCAGCAACTACATGGTGACTCACAACCATCTGTAATGGGACCTGATGCCCTTTTCTGGTGTGTCTGAAGACATTATATGAAGTCATATACATTAAGTAAATGACAATTTAAAAAGTGGTAGATATAATCATTGGGAGTATGATCCTCAGAAGAAATGACTGCCCAGCTCTGTGGTGTTCTAGTTCTTCTTGAACTAGGTTAATGCTTATGAGAGCTGGTTGTTATAAGCAGACTGTTCTGTCTGCTTAGATTTCCAGTAATCACACACACACACACACACACACACACACACACACACACACACACACTCGCACACACGTGCTTGCGTGCACACACACACACAATCTTGCTTTCCCTCCCCTGCCTTCATTTCTTTTGAATGTTGTAAAACATGTCTCACACTATGATCTAGGCGTGCCCCAACTTTGTGGCAATCCTCCTGTAGGAGTAAGCCACCAGCATTCGTTGTGAAGTCCTCAGGTCAGGCGTTTTGTCCCAGCACTGTAAGATGGTCTAAGACATTGCCTGTTTCTGTGTGGTCTTCTTCTCTTTGGTGCTGCAGTCTCTTATGGGTCCGAAAGTGAAAGGAGAAGACATTCAGATTTCCCTCCAGTCTCTGTGTTATATTGAAAGGAGCTGTGGGAATGGTTTTGCACTGATGAAGCTGTGGTGGGGTGCCTGAATTTTCCTCTTGCTGTGATAAAGCACTGGCAGAAGCACCTTCGAGAGAAAACTCATCCTGGCTCTCAGTCCAGCGGTGAGGGCAGCAGGACGTTGAAGGAGCTGTACTACTGATCCTGGCTCTCAGTCCAGCGGTGAGGGCAGCAGGACGTTGAAGGAGCTGTACTACTGAGTGATGAATGGTAACTCTGGCCATGGGTTTGCAGCTTTGTTCTTTGGCCTTAACAAATGAGGCTAATCTACTTAAAGGGGATATTATAATTACTGCATGTAATTTTACATTTTAACACTAATGTGTTTGCCTTATGCCAGGTATCTACCCTTAGAATCTCATCCCTCAGGGGGATTACCATGAGCTTAAAGCCAGCCTGGCTACTGAGTACCAGGCCAGCTAGGGCTAAAACCCAAGAACCTATCTCAAGAACAAGACTTGGGCTATAACTCAGTTGGTAGTGTCTGCCTAGCGTGCTCAATGTCCATGATTAAGATGGTTTCCCACATCAACTAATGTAATCCCCACAGTCCTCTTCAAGCTGCACAGAGACCCATCCTCCATGATTCCAGATCACACTGACAGCGAACACCACACTAGGCCATCTCCTTTGCATGGACCACAGCGCTCACAGCCACACTGTGATTTTGAGGGGGGGAGGATGTTTGGTTCCTGGTGATTTTTATCTTTACTCCCTCCTCCATGTTAGTTTGTTCTAGTACAAGATTGAAACTTTGCAAGCACCTGACCACCTAAAGCAAGTCTCAACCTACTCCTCTTTTTTTTTTTTTTCAAGACAGAGTTTCTCTGTGTAGTCCTGGCTGTCCTGGAACTCACTCTGTAGACCAGGCTGGCCTCGAACTCAGAGATCCGCATGCCTCTGCCTCCCAAGTACTGGGACTAAAGGCATGTGCCACCATGCCGGGCTAACCTACTCCTCTTATGGACAGTAAAATCCCTATGCTGGTCTTTTGAGCTGTTGGAGAAACTTAAGAGGCCCAGCTCACTTCATATCTGTTCATATCTTCTGTGTGTGTGTGGGGGGGGGGGGGCTTGCCTTGCCTTACTGTCTAATGCCACCTCTGAATTCCTCATGAGCTTGGTGCACTGCCAAGGCTGTTGCTTTACTGTAGACACTAACAGTTCCCACTATCCCTCTTCTATTTGTACTTCTCTAATACTGTTAGCATTTGAGTTTTTTTTAAACATTATTCGTATTTCTGTGCATGTGTGCACAGACATACAGGTATATACACAGGCCAGAGGCATTAGATAGCCTGTAGCTGGAGTTAAGGCAGTTGTGAGCCAACCAGCTGGAAAGCAAACTTGGGTCCTCTTAAGATCCTTAATTACTCTTGACTGCTGAGCCTTCTCTCCAGCCCCTTAATATTTTAATAGTCTCCTTTTTTATGATTTATGCTTTTCTGGTTTTACTTCCCTCTTGCTCCAGTTTGTCTAATACACTTTTTATTCATTTCAAAAGGCTTCTAGAACACTACAGAGAGGCAGACAGATTGAGTGATAAATAGGTAACTCTGGTCATAGGTTTGCAGCTTTGCTTCCTTGGCCTTAACAAATGATGCTAATCTACTTAAAGGAGATATTATAATTACTGCATGTAATTTTACATTTTAACAGTAATGTGTTTGCCTTATGCCAGGCATGGTAGGATATCTACCCTTAGAATCTCATCCCTCAGGGGGATTACCATGAGCTTAAAGCCAGCCTGGCTACTGAGTACCAGGCCAGCTAGGGCTAAAACCCAAGAACTATCTCAAGAACAAGACTTGGGCTATAACTCAGTTGGTAGTGTCCGCCTAGCGTGCTCAAAGTCCCAGACCCATCCCTAGCGCTCCATAAACTATGTACAGTAACACACACCTGTAATCCCCGTGCTTCAGAAGTAGAGATGGGTGACTAAGGAGATTGCAGGTCACCCTCAGCATGCCAAGTTCTAGGCCTGGTGCTGCTCATCTGTCCTCCCTCCTGGAGGCTGAGGCATGACTGCTGGGAAGGCCACTTTGGGCTACACAAAACCCATCTCAACCAAAGAGTGAGATAATAGTAAGTGGTGTCAAATGAAAACGGGGATAAAGTATCCCATCACTACACTAAAGCTACATGGGAAGTTCCTCTCTGACATCAACCCCCACCCCCACCCCATACACACTTCCCAGAGAAAATCACATCAACCCTTTATTAGGTAGCCTTCCAAAAGTTTGCAAAGCAAACAAATACATAAATAGAATAACTTAAGGTCCACAGACAGGGCTTTCTAGATGGTTCAGCAGATAGAAGCACTTGCTACCAACCTGAATTGAATCCAAAGAACACACACACAGGATAGAAGAAAGACCAATGCCCAAAATTGTCTTCTGACCATCCCCCCCAACACACACACACATACACACATATGCATGCTGTGGACATTCCCCAGCCACATAAATGAATGCACTAATGAGTGAATGAATAAATGGGACAAAATAAAGCCCGTGGGCATCTTTTAAACTATGCTGTTATACATGTTACATATTCATATGTGTACCTGTTTAAATGTAGACTTTTGTTTGTCTTGTGTGATCTATACTTGTAAGCAGTACTTAGGAGGCAGAAGGATCAAGAGATCAAGACACTGGCACATACTTTTTTTCTTTTTAAGATTTTATTTATTATTATATGTAAGTACACTGTAGCTGTCTTCAGACACACCAGAAGAGGGCTTCAGATCTCATTACGGTTGTGAGCCACCATGTGGTTGCTGGGATTTGAACTCAGAACCTTTGGAAGGGCAGTCAGTGCTCTTAATCGCTGAGCCATCTCTCCAGCCCTGGTGGTACATACCTTTAATTCCAGCACTTGGGAGGCAGAGAAAGGTGGATCTCTGAATTCAGGCCAGCCTGGCCTACAGAGTGAGTTGAGGAAAGCCAAAGATATATCAAGACCCAGCCGCAAACAAACAAACAAACAAACAAACAAACAAAAAACAAAAAAAAACATTGAAGGTTATATTCTGCTGTATAGCAAGGTTAAAGCCATTTGTATATTGCTTGCAAAATGCACCTTGGCAGTTTGCTCCCTGTCATACATAACTTTCTCATTCTTTTCAGCTGGTAATTCTATTGTGTTTTTCAGATCTGTCATAACAGCCACACATGTGACCTCTCTTGGATACATGAGACCCTGTTCTTAAAAAAGCAAAAATTATGTATATACTTTTATATGTGTGTGTGTCTGTGAATGTGTATGTATACTAGTAAAATGGTATCTATAGACTATAAATAATAATCAAAATTATGTATATACTGTCATACATACATGTTATTATTATAGTATATACAGACTATATACAATAACCCAAAACAATGTCATATATAAGTACACTATATGTAGTAGGTATATAACAAGCTTTCTTAAAAGCTTCACAAATAGAAATATAATAATAATGTACTCATGAGATTCAGAGACCTTACCTGCTCTGATTGCTGTTTCCTTGTTGCTTATGATAGTACCTGGCCTTCAGAAGGTGCTTAATAAATAACTGTTGATTAAATAATCAGTTCACAAAATGCACCTTGGCAATTGTTCCTTGTCATACATACTGTCTCATCCTTTTCTGCCGTTATTTTTTTTTCCCAGATCTGTCATAACAATTTCTCTGGTGAATAGTTAGGTTGTATCTTTTCCACAGACAGTAAGTGAGAAGTCGCTCTGACACTGCCTCATATTCTAGTGCTCAATCAAAAGGTTTTGGACTTTTCAGGAATGTGACATAAAAATTGATCATCTTACTTGAAATTTGAGATTTTTCTTTTTGAATAAAACATATCAAAGCTATTTTTTTTTTTTTTTTTTTTTTTGGTTTTTCGAGACAGGGTTTCTCTGTATAGCCCTGGCTGTCCTGGAACTCACTCTGTAGACCAGGTTGGCCTCGAACTCAGAAATCTGCCTGCCCCTGCCTCCCGAGTGCTGGGATTAAAGGTGTGCGCCACCACTGCCCAGCCTTTTATGCCTCTTAATTGAGGCATGGTGGTGCCTGCCTATGGCCCAGCACTAGGGAGAGGGAGGCAGGAGGAACAGGAGGTCAGGGTTATCATCTACTACGTAGTGAGTACAAAAGCAACCTGGGCTACACGAGACCCTGTCTCAAAAACAACAACAAAGTTTTTCTACTTTATAAAATTCTCAGGAATGAACGGATATCAATATGTGAAGTAGTTGTAGAAAATAATGATTTTTAAAGCAATTTGCTTTTAGGCAACTTACTTAAAGAGAACATTTTCAAATGATGAAACTGTTGCTTAAGCAACAGAATAAATCTAAATAATTTAAAACTCAGATATATCCAGAGGAACTTAAAAGCCTGGTGGGGTTGAAATCTGCGGTTCATTCAAATTACAACCTGTCTTTACCCCACATTCACTACTGAAAAAATGGTTAAAAACTGACTGTTGGTCAATAAAACATCATGAAGCTATTTGGTGTCTAATAAATTAATTAGACACCAAACCATAAGAGATTTGAAGTAATCATCTCAATACTTTGTTACTTTCACATTTTATCACCAACTTGTAGAAACTTAGCAGATTTGTTGTGGAATCTTTGGTTGAGAGGCAAGAGAGGCACAAACAGGAGTATGGTCTGCCACACAAGAGTGAGGAGCTCCTGCAGAGCCCACAGAAAAAGCCAGGTGTGGTGATACGTGCCTTTAATCTCATTTCTGGAAAGTAAACACAGATGCATCACGGGGCTCACCGTCCAGCTAGGTCAGACTAATCCAGGAGCCCCAAATCCCAGCGAGGAACCCTGTGTCGAAATAAAACCCAAAGAGGATGACCGCAAGGGTTGTTTGTGGTCCCACATGCACGCTTCTCACCTGCCCACAAACCAGAAGCAAGCCCAGGGCTGAAGTGGAGATTTAGGCACAGCTGGACAGAGACTCCACACCACAGGTCCAGGCACATATCTGGCGCTCAGTATGGCGCCCTTTGTTTCCCAAGGGAGCTCCTTCTCTCAGCCAGGAAAGATAATGATGCAGTTTTGGACTTTCTCAGATCACTTAGCAAATGTGGAAGACAAAAGCAGCTCTCTTTCCCATTGAGGACTGGCTATCTGAGTGGCTGGAGGAAGACTGCTAGAGTACCCCAAGGAAGGGCTGGGGTGTGGGGATGCAACCCTAAGATCAGTCTAGAAACTAAGAGCCTAGTGGGGTGAAGAAGGAACAGACCGATAGAATCGTGACCAAATACCTGTTTTAATTTCTTTATTCTTATATTTTAAATTCATGTTCATGAGTGTTGCCTATGTATATGGTCTACCATATTGGTGTTGAGAACCAAGTATGCATTAAATACATTTAACCCCACAGAGTTCTCTCCAGCACCCCCATATACTTATTTTAAAATGGATTGCTTTAGGGCTGGAAAAATGGCTCAGTGGTTAGGAGCACTGCCCCAAAGTCACCCACATGGCAGCTCACAACTGTCTGTGACTCCAGTTTCAGAGGCTCTGACAAGTGGCCCAGACTTACTTGGAGGCAAAACATACACATAAAATAAAAATAAATAAATCATTTTTAAAAACCATGAATTTCAGGCTGGGAGAGATGGCTCAGCAGTTAAGAGCACCGACTGCTCTTCCAAAGGTCGTGAGTTCAAATCCCAGCAGCCACATGATGGCTCACAACCATCCGTAATGAGATCTGAAGCCTTCTTCTGGGGTGTCTGAAGACAGCTACAGTGTACTTACATATAATAAATAAATCTTTAAAAAAACAAAAACATGAATTGCTTTAATGTATAGTTAATAATAATGTTGTTTGATTTGGTAGCATATACATGTAAGTAATCACAGCATCTAGTAGGCAAAGGTAGAAAGATTATGAGTTTCAGGCCAGCCAAGACTACATAGAACACAGGCTCTCAATCTCTGGGCCTCAACTCCTGTGGATAAAACAGCCCTTTTACAGGGGTCCCCTGAGACCATCCTGGGTATTAGATATTTACATTTTGATTCGTAACAGTAGCAAAATTACAGTTGAGAAGTCGAAATGAAAATAAGTTTATGGTTGAGAGTCACCTCAATGTTAGAAACTGTTTTTATTAAAGATTACAGCATTGGGGAGGTTATAAGCCAGTGACTGAGCTCTAGGCCAGACTGAGCTGCATAGAGATACCCTGACCTTAGCTTTACCCACTAAGCTTCTAGCCCAGTCTTGTTGTTTTGAGTCTGTTGTTGTTTTAGACTTAGGGTCTCACGACTTACTTAGCCCTGGCTAGCCTGGAATTTTCGTAGACTGACCTCAAACAGAAATCTGCCTGCCTCTGTCCCCATATACTAGGATTAAAGACGGGCAGCGCACACTCAGTGGTGTAGACATGTTCTCATCGGGACTGCAGTAGAGTTAGGAAGAAGGTTGCTGAGCTCTAGGAAAATGGAAATTTAAATTGCAGGCAGTCTCTTTGGGAGTGCAGGAGCAGTGGACAGTTCCTCCCCACAACACTTTGAAGTGTTTGAAGGTAGAGGCATTCCCTCAGAAGAGTCTGAAGACAAACAAATGCTGATGATAAGTTTCCATAGCAAAAATAAACATAGGTAAAATAATATGTAAAAGTTCATTATTTGAGGAAGTTTCGCAGAGATCTATTGGCATTTCAGTGGGTGGTAATAACAGAAAATGAGTTGTTGTTTTTTTTAATAGGATATCTAAACCTGATTACTTAGGACTAACAGAGACACAGAAAGGGTGTCTGTTTAGGCTTTAAATTCTCTATTACATCTGTAGAGAAGGAAACATGCTGACCACAGAGGCGGTTTGAAACCTGAGTTCAGGTCCTTTCACATGGACTGCCTTTGACTTCCATGAAGATGGGGAGGGGCAGCTGGAGTCGTGGAGAGCGGAAGCATGACATGATGAACACTGAATGCATCCAGGAGCACCAGGACTGCTGAACAAACTAAACAACCCAGCATCGCCTCTCTAGAGAGATCCTTGTCTGTTTTAGTCCTGTTCTAGTTTGTCAAATGTGCATTTAATCATGCAAAATATTAGAGAATATGCCTAACCTAAGCAAAAATATAAGACCTGTGGACACACGGAAGAAAGAATTCTGCAAAAATGAAACTCCAGAACCAAAGAAACTGTCATGGGTTGGGTTGGACTGGGCTGGGAGTGGGCTGTCGTGGCAGGGTGCTTTCCTTGTATGTGTAAGGCCCTGAGTTTGATCTCCAGTGCTGTAAATAAAGCCCAATCAGCTCCCTATACCCCATTGCTTTGATGATACAGCTTCGTCTTAGCAAATAGAGCCTGCAAGCAAAGTTTATTCAGAAAGAAAGGGTTGCATGTGAGAGAGATGCTCTGTGGTGAAGCAAGCATACTGCTCTTGAAAAGGGACATGGGGAGGTGTGTGTGTGTGGGGGGGGTAATAGAGGGCTAGAGAGATGGCTTAACAGTTAAGAGCGCTGACTGCTTTTCGGGAGGTCCTAAGTTCAAATCTCAGTAACTACATGGTGGCTCACAACCATCTGTAATGGGATCCGATGCCCTTTTCTGGTGTATCTAAAGACAGCTATAGTATACTCATATAAATAAATCTTTAAGAAAAGAAAAGGAGGATGGGACGTGGTGGTGCATGACTTTAATCCCAGCACTCAGGAGGCAGAAGCAGGTGGATTTCTGAGTTTGAGGCCAGCCTGGACTACAAAGTGAGTTCCAAGACAGCCAGGGCTACACAGAGACGCTGTCTCGATAACCCCCCCCAAAAAAAGAAAGAAAGAAAGAAAGAGAAAAGGAACCCAAGCTCCATCCCCAACACCCACATCACCAGGGAGTTCACAACTTGCCTGTAACAACCCCAACTCCAGAGGACTAAGACCAACGCCATCTTGGTTTCCAAGGGCACCTGTACTCTCATGTACACACAATAAAATAAAATACTAAGACTGAGGGAGTGGAGAAGAAGGGAAGAAAAGAAAGGAAGTAGGTCTGGGAACTTGCTGCTTTGGGAAAACAAAAACTGAAGACTGGGTGGTTCTCCTATGGTAAACAGCCAGAAGACCTAAGGCTTTCCCTAAAATTAACAGAAATCAAGCTTGTTTGCTCTTAAATGGGGTTAAGAGGTAGCTTTAGAAGAAAACCTTCATGCTAAAAGCTTAACCCTAAATGCAAACCTTGACCTGGCAGCTCCTAAGCAGCAGACAAGCAGAGAAACTAGAAGGAAGACTGCAACATTTACAGTGTCATACTTGGGAACACAAACTTGTGGATCCAGTAGGGTTAGGTGGCAGAAACGGGGAATACAAAGGTAAGCCTTCAGAAAACATTCAGTTTGTGTACATTGTTAAAAATGCTATTCAGGCTGGGTGTGGTAGCATGTGCTTTTAATCCCTACACTCAGAAGACGGAGGCAGGTGGGTCCCTGTGAGTTTGAGGCCAGCCAGGTTTACATATACAGTTTCAGGCCAATTAAGACTATATATTGAGTCCCTGTGTCAAAAAAATTTAAAAAAACATCAAAAAAAAAAAAAAAAAAGGACTTCAGTGAACTGTTCCTTTTTCATTTTTTAAACTAGCTGTTAAAAACATAGATGGGACTGGAGATGCTGAGATGCCTCTGCGGGTAAAAGTACTGGAGCTGTTGATAGAGTGTTTGTTTAGCCTGCAGAAGTCCTGGGTTTGACTCTCCAACTCCTATTAAACTGGATGTGGTGCAAGCCTGTAATTCCAGCACTGGGGAGGTAGAGACCGAAGGATCATAAACCCAAGGTCATCCTAGAATGTGTGTGAGTGTGTGTGTGTGTGTGTGTGTGTGTGTGTGTGTGTGTGTGTGTGTGAGTGTGTGTGTGTGTGTGTAAGTAATACAGCTCAATGATAGAGCACATGTCTAGTATGCATGAGGTTTTAGGTCTGATCCCCAATACTTTCTCTACAAAAGAAGGTATAATAGCCAAGAGCTGGAATTGAGGCTGTAAACTCCCTATACAGTCACTGTGGACTCTTATGTCTCTGCCATAACCACTCACCGGCCTTATAGTCACAGACAGTATATAAATGCATATGAATAGCTGCATTGCAATAACATTTTATAATGAACACTTCCATTTGAATTGCATCTATTCTTCGTGTGTTTGGAAAAGAGCTCTCTTTTATGTTTTCAACCATTTAAAGAGATAAGACCATTCTCAGCTTCCTGGCTGCACAAAAACTAACCAAGGGCTGTAGTTTTGCAAGCACCAAATAGCCCTCTTCCAGGTCATTCTCATGAACAAAGCTAATGTGAGAAGAGTGGACTCAGGGACTTTAACTCTTACTTAATCAAGGGCCACGTGCACTCTGAGCAAAGAGAAGTGCAGAGGTTGAAACCATAGTGCCCGCTTTGTGCAACCATAGACACACACAAAGCCTACTTTCCGCCGAGAAGTTATAGGATATTGCATTTGGAAGTGGCTTTTCTTAAGAGGACCCAGAGACTAAGAGAAATTCATCAGACCCAGCTAAGAACGGGAGATGGCTAATTTTCTCAGCAAACTTTAAATGTGACATCTTGACCTAGGAGGAACTGAATTTATGGTGTTTAGGCAGGAACAGAAAAGACTGAACTCAGCTCCTGCACTTGAGAGGAAACATAAGAAGCAAAGTGCTTCACTGCCAAGGTCAACAGAGGCAACTTGAACTGGAGAACTGATGAGAGAGCTTAAGAATTCACAGCTCGCCAAGACGGCTTCCAGGTGGGAGCCCACAGATGAGCTGTGTCTTAGTGGGGGGGTGGGGGGGCAGTCCAAAAGTAAACCACACGCCTCACTCAGGTAAGGACACAGCAGGTCTCCTACAGAGCAAGGGGCTTGGGCTGCTGTCCTGGGATGATGGCATTAGATTGATTTCTGGGCATAGCTTTTCTTCCTCTTTTATAAACAAAAAGCACAGGGCTGGGGACATAACTCAGGAGTAGACCCTTACCTATCATGCTGGAGGCCCTGGGCTTTTCCTTGCACTGGAGGAAAATAAAGTTGGTTACGGTAGTGCATGCCTGTAATCCCAAGTACTTGTGAGGTGGAGGCAAGAGGATCAGAAGTTCAAGGTCACCCTCAGCTACACACCAAGCTAAAGGCCAGCAAGGACTACACAGCAAGACCTTGTCTCTAAAGAAATAAATCCAAAGCCGGGCATGGTGGCACATGCCTTTAATCTCAGCACTTGGGAGGCAGAGGCAGGCAGATTTCTAAATTCGAGGCCAGCCTGGTCTACAAAGTGAGCTCCAGGACAGCCAGGGCTATAAAGAGAAACCCTGTCTCGAAAAACCAAAAAAAAAAAAAAAAAAAGAAAGAAAGAAAGAAAGAGTTCCAAGACAGCCAGGGCTACACAGAGACGCTGTCTCGATAACCCCCCCCAAAAAAAGAAAGAAAGAAAGAAAGAGAAAAGGAACCCAAGCTCCATCCCCAACACCCACATCACCAGGGAGTTCACAACTTGCCTGTAACAACCCCAACTCCAGAGGACTAAGACCTGCCAAGCCTTCTAAGCCTTCTTTTTCTTTCTTTTTTTTAATGTTTGTTTGTTTGTTTAGAGTCGGTTTCTCTGAAGCCCTGACTGTCCTGGAACTCACTCTGGAAACCAGGCTGGCCTCAAACTCAGAGATCTGTCTGTGTCTGCCTCCTAAGTGCTGGGATTAAAGGCATGCAGTACCACCACCTGTCTAAGCCTTATTTTTCTAAACACATCCCTTACATATTTTAAGTTGGGGCTGTGCTATACATATTTTTACAGTAGATATATCATGAACCTGTGCAACGGTTCATAATGTCAACTTGAGTTACAATCACTTAAACAACTTCTACGTGTGCCTATGAGGGCACTTCTGGAGAGGTTTAACTGAAGTGTGAATGTTTACCTTGAATATGGGTAGCACTATTCAGAGGGCTGGACTCCCGGACTGAATAAAAAGAAGGGGGTACAGCAGCATTCTCCCTCTGCTTCCTGTGGACGGTGACTAGGCTCCTCATACCGCTCGCTACCCCCACAGCCAGAGCTGTGTTCCCCACTACACTTCCCTTGTCATGATTCACTGTGTCCCTAAACTATGAGCCAAAAGTAAACCTTTACTGTCTATGTCTGTGTTATTGCTCAAGAAAATTATGCTTCGTTTTTGTTTTTTGTTGTTGTTGTTTTTCTTGTTTTTCTTTTTTGTTTGTTTGTTTTTTTGGTTTTTCCAGACAGGGTTTTCTCTGTGCAGCCCTGGCTGTCCTGGGACTCACTTTGTAGACCAGGCTGGCCTCGAACTCAGAAATCCACCTGCCTCTGCCTCCCAAGTGCTGGAATCAAAGGCATGCGCCACCACACCCTGCCAAATTATGCTTCGTTATTGTACATCACCTTGCTTTGAAAACATGGAGGCTTGTTTATAAAGCTTCACTTTACATTACTTGTCAGATTTTACTAAGTATGTATCCATCTGCTCATGCGCACTTTTGAATTATGCACTGAGCATATTAATTCCAATGTCGTTAACAGAGCCTGTGACATTACGAGCTAACTAGAAATAATTTATTTTAAAATGATGTTTCTGCTTACTATTAAAATTGAAACACAGGCCAGTGAGTAGACACATGGTTTGTTGGGAAGAGACAATGTCATGTCTGGTGGCACATCCCCCACCCCAGTCCCTGCTAACAGCATTTAAAGAACACATGCCTTTTTAAAATAAAAATAATTTTTTAATTTTTAAGGATTTTAGTATATTCGTAAGTTTCACCTCACTCACCAGAATTCTTTTCCTAGAAAAATCAATGTTTTTTTTTATTAAAGTGTCCAAAAGTATTAGCATATTATATCTATAGCTATAGCTATTAAGTATATTCTTCATTCACATTAGGTCGGTTTTGTTTTGTTTTGTTTGTTTTTGTTTTGTTTTTGTTTTTAGGTCACTTTTTGTTCTTGTTCCTTGTTTGGCTTTACTGCAGTATAACTTTGAAGGTCTCTTCAAAGCTCTGTTTCTTGGATCTGTGTTTAAATCCCATTTTACCCATATCTTCCTTAGTTATTAATTTTATGGCTCATTGAATTTGCTGCCTATTTATACTTTTTCACATTCATGAAGTATATATAGCAAAGAATGAGTGTATGAGTGGGTGTCTACTTTTCTATTGCCGTGACAGAACATCATGACCAAGACAATTTATAAGAGGAAGTGTTTAATTTGGTGCTCATAGTTTCTAAGAGCTCATGACCATCATGTCAGGGAGTCTAGCAGCAGGCAGACGGGCGTGATGCTGGAGCAGGAGCTGAGAGCATAACATCTTGATCCACAAGCATAAGACAGAAAGAGAACTGAGAATGGTGTGGGATTCGAAACCTTGAAACCACTCGGTGACAAGGCCACACCCCTTAACCATTCTCAAGCAGTTCCACCAACTGGGGACCAAGTATTCAAATACAGAAGCCTACTGGTCCATTCTCATTCAAACCACCCAATAAGACTTTGAAGTTTTCTCTAGTTAGCGTATACTTTGAGTAATTTTTTTCCAATTTTTTGTAGCCTTAAACACTATACATTTCTTTTACCTAATCTTTTCTCTTCTTTTCTTTTTGTTTTGTTTTTTTTTTTTGTTTTGGGCTGGTTGTTTGGGGTTTGTATTGTTTTTGTTTGTGAGACAGGATTTCTCTATGTGGTTCTGAATTTTCTGGAACTTACTCTGTAGACCAGGATACCTCAAACTCACAGAGATCTGCCTGCCTCTACCTCTGAAGTGCTGGGATTAAAGGCACTTAATCCCACCACCACCAGGTGACCTAAACAATTTTAAAAGATCTTAATTATTTTTTAACTTTTGTTTTGTTTTGTTTCTTTGTTTGTCTTGTCTTGTTTGTTTTTTGTTTGTTTGTTGGAGACAGGGTTTCTCTGTTTAGCCCTGGCTGTCCTGGAACTCACTTTGTAGACCAGGCTGGCCTTGAACTCAGAAATCCACCTGCCTCTGCCTCCCAAGTGCTGGGATTAAAGGTGTGCACCATATATGTGCCTAGGTTAAGGTATATGCACTTGCGTGCCAGTTCCCCTGGAAGCTACCCTGAGCTGTTGGATCCTCTGGCTTCAGCTGGAGTTACAGATGGTTATGAGCTGCTAGCTGTGGGTGCTGAGAACTGAACTTTAAAAGTAGTATATGCTCTTAACTACTAAGCATTTTCTCAAGCCCCTTAATTTTTTTTTTTAATGGCTCTCACTATGTATACCTGGATGGCCTGGGATTAGTTGCATAGACCAGGCTGGCCTTGAACTCAGAGACCCACCTGCCTCTGCCCCCACACTTGGCTTGACCTAAGAATTTTTAAGGAAGTCAATCATGTCTTCTGCACACCTCTCTCCCTCTCCCCCAGTCCTATCTTCCATCCCCCACACCCTCCACTGGCCTTGAGCTCATGATCTTCCTGCATCTGCCTTCCAGGCACTTTTAGCTTTAAAATCTTTGTTAATTCTGTTCATTATTCCCTTGATTGCCTGGCGGTTAGAGAATGTAGTCTGGTGGTTTTGTTGGAGGAGGTGTGTCACTTTGAGGTTTCAAAAGTCCCCACTCTAATCCCAATTAGCAGTTCTCTGTGCTTCCTGCTTGTGTGTGAGTTGAGATGTGAGCCCTTAGTTACTGCTCCAACACCACGCCTGCAAGCCTGCTGCCATACTCTCTGCCATGATGGCCTTGGATTCACCCCCTGAAGCTGTAAGCTCCCAATAAATTTTCTTCCACAGATCTCCTTGGTCATGGTGTGTTGTCACAGTAATAGAAAGTATCAAGCATAGTGTCTATGTGTTGTTTGTAGTCTATTATATAGTTCCATGGCGATTTATATAATATGTAAATGTGGAATGACATCTTTCACCTCTCAAGAGGCTGCAGTGAAGGAGCTACCATGACTGTGAGGTTAACCTGAGTTACTGTGATGTCCTGGGCAGCACCAGCTATTTTGTGGAACCCACATTACTCATGTTACTTTTCTTCAGGGGTACATTTTCATCATTTCTTCCTGCTTTGTGTAGCATTTTATATTTTGATAGAAAGTCATTAGATACTCATGCCTTCACATACTAGATACTGACATAAAATCACCTCTGTGACCCTGGTTATATCTACCTTAAATTCTGTTAGTTGTGTATGTTTGGAGCTATATTGGTGACTGAACTATTTCCTTTGGCCGTTGTTCTTTGATTTTTTTAAATTTAATTTAATTAATTTATTTTTGGGTTTTTTGAGACAGGGTTTCTCTGTGTCGCCCTGGCTGTCCTGGAACTCACTCTGTAGACCAGGCTGGCCTCAAACTCAGAAATCCGCCTGCCACTCCCTCCCAAGTGCTGGGATTAAAGGTGTGCGCCACCACTGCCCGGCCAGTGTTGTTTTAACAGCTTTGTTTTTAGCCTTTGCATTTCATTTTTAGTGAGTTTCTAAGAAAATAAAACACGTAAGCACACCCACTCTCAGAGAAGCTTGCGTATACAAATATTCATGCATATGAACAGGCACACAGAAGCATGCACACACGAGTATACACACACACAAGCATGCACATGCATGAAACACACAATCACACATGTGCACTTTTGATTTTACTCGTTGAGAACCTACTTTCTAAAAAGATTTAAAAGACATGTGGATTCTATTTTCTCCCTTCGTCCCTTCTGTGCACCACCTTTTTGCTGTGTATTGATCATATCTGTATTGATCGAGTCCTTTTTTTGTTTTTGTTTTCTGCAAAATATGCAAGAGTCGGTTCCATTTTTGTCCGGGTTGTTCCCTCCCCTCCCCCCAGCCAGGTCACACTAGTGAACTCAGTCAGGTCCCTCAGCGTGGTAGGGGCTTTCCACACTGACCTCACTTCAATCCCTCAGCACTCTCCCACACAGAGGAGTCTCCCCACCACCCCTGCACCCCGCACCCTGCACCCTGACTCTGCCACTTGGAAGTTTTCTGGCTCTCCTTTGCTGTTTTCCCTGAGTCCTGTGTAGTTCATGTTGACTGTGCTGGCCTGAATTTACAGAGACCCATGCTGGAATCAAAGGTGTGCACCAAGATGCCTAGCCTGCCAGCTCTAGGCTCCAAGAACTGTTTTGTTTTATCCCCTGGGACTCTCCTCTACTTCTTTGGTTTTAGTTACTGTCACCTATGACTATGACAACCGACTCTGTAGTCCAGACTTTTGTTTGAATTCTAAGTATCTCTGATTGTGCTGTAGGTACCCCCAGATGAGACTGAAACTCATCTGAGAGAACCATGGTCTTCCTCCTGACACCACCAACTGTGTCTCTTCTGTCTCTCTAGTGACACCCTGATGTCAAGTCCAAATGGTATCTGGACATATTTCCTGGAACTAGCCACATCTTAGGGTTTTACTGCTGTGAACAGGCGCCATGACCAAGGCAACTCTTTTAAGGACAACATTTAATTGAGGCTGGCTTACAGGTTCAGAGGATCAGTCCATTATCATCAAGACGCATGGCAGCATCCAGGAAGGCATAGTTCAGGAGGAGCTGAGAGTTCTACAACTTTGTCTGAAGGCCACTAGGAGAAGGCTGGCTTCCAGGCAGCTAGGATGAGGGTCTTAAAACCCATGCCCACAGTGGTAGGTATACTTTCTCCAACAAAGTCACACCTCCAAATAGTGCCACTCCCTGAGCCAAGCATATTCAAACCAATTCTACTGCAAATTACCTTGTGCTGTGACCAACCTGACAAGGATGACAGCCTCCTTGCTGGTCACCCAACTTCCACTCTGGTAACCATTATCCATACAGCACCCAGAAAGCTTGTTGAAATCCCTATCAGACCTGAACACATTTTGCCTCTGAACCTCCCTCAGGACCTCACTTTTCTCTTCTGTCCATATGCAGCCAGCCCTCCTCCAAGTCTTCCCTAATGCTGATCACACCCTAAGTTGCCTCTGCCACATCTGCGCATGCTGGCTCCTGTATGGCCCAGCTGAAATGCTTAGCGACCTTGGCGTGACCAGCTTTGAACCTTCTCTATAGTGGTCTCTTCCCCACCTCATGCCACAGCACTCATGACACTGTCACTATCAGGCTTATCTGAGGTCATGGGATGGTGTTACCTTGTTCATGATTGGTTTCCTCCGATCTCATGCAAGTTTAACTGTAGAGACCTGGTCTGTTGTTTCACTTGGCATCCACACAGACAGTAATTCGTGGTGCTCCATCATGTGAGCCTGGTAAATTACTACCCTCTCTGACAGAGGCACAGAAAGAAAGGCAAGTGACTCAGCGGTTCTCTCCAACAGTTGAGCCTCCCAAACCTTTAAATCCCAAGTGCTCCATGATCTGAAACCTTGAATGCCAGCAGGGTTCCTCAAGTTGAAAATTCCCCATCTGACTTTATTATGGTTTGCAGTCAAAGCACACGTACACACACCTTCAGGGCAGTTTTTAAAATTTGTCTATAAAACAAAGGATATTTTGAGTTGAGTGTGGTAGCACAGCCTAATTCCAGCACTAGAGAGGCTAAGGCAGGGGGATTGAGAATTGAAGGCCAGGCTGGGCCACATGGCCCATTCCTAACCAGTCTCTGCTACACAGTGAAGCTTTATTGAGTGAAAAGGAATGTGGTGGGGATGGTGCAGTAAAGGGAGGGAGAGGCTCCTTTTCAGGGACAGAAAGAAGAAAAGGAGAAAGCCAGCTATTAAGCCAGGCCGGGGAGTGCAGGTCTGTAATCACCGAAACACAAAAACAGAGGCAGGAAGGCCAAGTTCAAGGCCAGCCTGGGCAAGTTAGTGATTTTTTTTTCTCTCAAAACAATAAATAAAAAATTTAAAAAGAGGGCTAAAAACACAGCTTTATCATGACAAGGCACTGAGATCAATTTCCAACAGGGCAAAATAGAAATAGACTTGAATTAGGTTTTGATAGGTGTGTCTCCATAAGACATTTATGCATATGCGAGCCGGGTGGTGGTGGCGGCAGCGGTGGCTGCGGAGGAGGAGGAGGAGGCGGCGGCGGCGGCGGCGGCGGCGGCGGCGGCGGCGGCGGCGGCGGCGGCGGCGGCGGCGGCGCACGCCTTTAATCCTAGCACTTGGAAGGCAGGGACAGGCGGATTTCTGAGTTCGAGACCAGCATGGTCTACAAAGTGAGTTCCAGGACAGCCAGGGCTATACAGAGAAACCCTGTCTGGGAAACAAAACAAAACAAAACAAAAAAACCAACAAGACATTTATGCATATGCAAATAACCTAGAATCCAAAATAAACCTCTAAAATCCAAAAGCCCGCTGGTGACAAGCATTTTAGATAGGGGAGACTCAGCCTGGACAGTCTATGCTACTTGTATTTCTCTTGCCAAGTTATTTGGTCTTCAGTTTCCTCACTGAAAACACAGGGAACACCAAACCACACAGAGCTGCTGCAAGGATTAAAAGGGGAAACCTAAACAATAGTATCGTGGTTACTACATAGTAAGTGCTAGTACTGCACAAATCACGTGTGCTAACGAACACACACTTTTGTTTGCCATGCCTTCTCTCCTGCCTGGCTTTGGACACCTTGTGTCTGTGTTCTTAGCCAAGCACACAAGCTCAGCCCAAGCTTTTAACATTCTCTGGTCCATCCTTAGCGCGTTGAATTAACTCAAAATGTAAATATTCCCCTCTAACCTAATACAGTGGCTTTAAGTGGCCTCTATTCTACGTACCCCACGGAGGTCTGTAAAGAATAAATTTACATTTGTCCAAACATGGCACATGCTGACAGACAAGGGGCGAAATCACCTCTGCCCTTGTGGTGAGATCTGTGAATACAGGTTAACAGACCAACTTCCCTCGGAGTGAAATGTGTCCCTGAGGAAGAACATAATGGCTGGGACAATTTAATCTTTATCATTTATTATTTTTATTTGGACAACATATATACATATGTACAAAATACCTACGGTCAGAATCCTCTTTTATAATTTCATTTGATTTACAAAAAACGGGACAGCAAAATAACTTAGGTCACTAATACTGTACAAAAATAAAACTGATTAAACAGTTGTAAAGATCAGTATCTTACAGTGTTCCAGACCATTCATCCGCTGTGAAAGAACATCTTATCTACCCAGAGTGATGAGTACTGTGCTAAATCTGCAAACTGACAAAACTAATTAGTTTCTGTAATTGTAACTACCAAATATAATTCTCAAAAGAAGCGTGATGTGGAGCTTAAAGCCAGGGTGTCATTCCACAATGGCGAAGGGCTTTCTTCTTCCCTAACCAAGGAGAGGAGATATCTTAACTCTAAAACTAGTAGATTTTCCATGAATGACATCTACTTACAGTATTAGATAAAACAGCTTCTTTCTTTTTTGAACACCTGCAATAGTCTTTCAAAAAATTCAGTTTGGTTAAAAAAGTAAACAAAAATTACTATCCTGCATTTGGATTTTTGTAAGTTAAATCCATGGTCTTTTTAATATAAAAAGTAATTGTTTCATAGTTTTAGTGTTCAATGAACTCTAGTAGTCCTATTTGAACCATATCTCCATGTAGTAAATCTAATTAGAATGCTGGTTCCTGTTTTCTGACGTCATAAAACAGGACTTATCACAAAGAATAAAAAGCCTTGAGTTTATACGTTATGTTACTATAACATCTAAGAGAATATCAAATGTGTCTGTTGACAACTTGAGAAGGCAAGTAGCAACTCTTCCGGGAAGTTAATTGTGCATCTTTTCAAACAAGTTGCTGCGTTTATATCCATTTAAGTGTTCGACAAAAGCCACATACAGACTTACTCCTGAAACAATAAAGATTGTCTTTCACTGACTTGGTTTTCCTTCATTTCTTTCTGTGAGGGAAAGCTGAGTTTATACAAGTTAGCAAGTTGCTAGGCAACCCCAAACTCCTCACTCACTAAAAGGCAGCGCTCAGAGTACCCTATGCACAGCCTTCCCATGAGCTCGGGAGAAACAGGCAACCTAACCTATTTCATATGGAAGAACAGATGTCCTTAAAACTTATTTTGGACACAGAAATTAAAATTTGGTTTAAAATAAGCGTTTCAAAATCTGAAACAGAGGTAGAAAGTGTTCTTTATTTTTCCTGACATGTTTTCTCGTGAGAAAACATTTTCCTTTTTAGCTCGTGGACTGCTCCCAGTCCCTAATGTTAAAAGCAGTTCTGAGAGAACTACTGATACAACTACATTGGTTAAACAGAAAACACTGCGCTAGTGATGGCTGTCGTATTGGAAGTCGGGAGTCAGCTGTGCCCTGTGCCCACTGCAGGAGCAACCACGCTGAGATGGGGGTGAGCATGCGCTGGGTGAAATGTGGAGCTCGCTGCAGGTGGGAACCCCGAGTTTACACACCATGTGCAAACTAGAGCGCACCATAGCTCCCTGTTTTAAATATCAGATAAAATCATCAGAAAGTGGTATTTCTGAAGGAAAAAAATGTAAACATTTCCCCATGATCACTGCTGACTCCCCTCAAATGAGGTTTTTGTTTTCTTTTTTTTTTTGTTTTGTTTTTTAACTATGAAAACTGAGTTTGTTTTTCTGGCCATGTAAAAGCCAAAATTAAATTTTTCAGTAAATGGCAAAGGATGGATATAGTGGTTCAGGCCATTGTGTAGACACCGAGATACAAACTAAGTAGTGGTAGGAATACTGATGCAGACAGTGATGTGATGCCATTCACGTGTGTTTCTTTGACCTATGTCCACCAGAAGGGACCGTTCTGCAGTCGCCTCTGAAGTCATTCACTGTGGCGTCTTCCTTCCCTTGACACTTACTACTTACAGGGGCAAACTCCTTTTTTTTTTCTTCATATTTCAGCTTCCTTTGATATAACTCTTGCACCTCATAGTGGGAATTTCATAGAAGACAAGACCAAGAAGCACCCCCCACCAAAAGGGGGCGGGGCACTTCCAGGCCTGGTGATGGCTATATACCCATTTATCAACCAATGCTACAGAGAGCCAGCGGGCTGCTCTTACTGTCCTAGTCCCGCGGGTGGAACGAGACGGTGTTATCAGAAAGCACGGGGGAAATTCAAACAAATTCATGAAGTTAAAATTGCTTGCTCATTTTTTTTTGGTTATCTTTAAAGCACTCTCCTCCCCCTCCCCCTCGTCAGCGTGTGATTCATACGTTCTGCCCTCCCATCTTTTGCCATGGGTTCTCAGGGAAATGTGTATACTGTAAAATAAGCAGATTATAACGTGGAGCCAAACAGAACGTTGGCTTCTACCCTCAAAGCATGTATTTACCGTATTCACCCTCGGTTATTAGAAAATAAAAGTGCAGTTTATGTTCAGATAGTACGATTCATACGAAGCAAGGTTTGAAAGTTCCCGGACTTATCATGACCCCCTCTCGAAGGTCTGTCTTGATTAGTGGAAATTCGGACTCTGCTTATCCATTGACTATAAGTAACTCTTTTTTGTTATTGTTGTTGTTTTGTTTTCAAGTCTTTAGATGACAAATCATGCTGGAGTAGGTGTGCTCTTGCTTGCATAAAAGACAGCTGTGCTATGGAGGGGTTTTTTTTTGTTTTGTTTTTTTGTTTTTTTTTTAAATCTCAAAAGTTAATGTGATTCAAGAGAGTGGTTCTGCTAAACAAACTGAAGCACACCGGTCGGTCGTTACATTAAATGAGAAGAAAAAAACAATTCTGAGAGTCAGCAAGCATCAAGGATCCAGAGTCATTGTGGGAGGCCAGGGGTCAAGTCACCCAGTGTCAGACGTATGTACACCACCAGTCTGAAGCTTCAGAATCCTACCCCTTGTCTTGGCCTTGCCCCCTCCCCTCCCCCCACCCCCCAAAACAAAGGAGAAAATACCCAAAGCATTTATTTGCCTCCAACAGTCAGAGACGGTTCAGAGTTGCCTCTGCAAGGGGACCAAATGTTGACTTTGATCTTAGGCTACCGTGTGCTTTTTGGAAACAGGGCAGGGAGAGTTATCAGAATATTGACGAAAGAAGCAGTGACCTCCAGTGGCCAGCGCGCCTCTGCTGTGGCAGATCTCCATGTGTCCGTCTGTTTCCTGGGAGCTCTGTCCTTCCTTCCGGGGACCCATCTCTGCCTGGCTGCCATGGGGAGCACCTCACAAGGGGCTGGCAAGAGCCTTTTTTGATCTCTTGATCATGCTGGGGTGGAACTCGGTGTGACGCCGGGCATGCTTGGTGAGATGATCACTCCTCATGAATCTCTTCTCGCACAGTGGGCAGCGGAACTGCTTTTCCCCAGTGTGGGTCCGGTAGTGGCGGGTCAGCTCATCCGAGCGCGAGAACTTTTTAAGGCAGTCTGGCCACGTGCAGGGAAAGGGCCGTTCACCTAGGAGAAGGGAATCAAAACAGAACACTGTTGAAAGCGTATGTCAAAAACATTCTGAAGACCACCTATGGGTGGCAGTCCCTAGGACACTAAGGATAAACTCTGTCACGAGTTTTACGGACTCTGTTGTATTTCACCCCACCCCACCCCAGATCCCCCACACTCTCAGTCGACATCCTAACCCACAATATACACATCTCAGAATGTGGCTGTATAGTTGTCCCGCCTAACCATGGCATCCATATATGGATTCAATTAATCATGGATAGAAAAATATCTGGAAAGCAAAAGTGTCACATGTACCGATGTTTTTACTGTTACCTCACGTCAGAGTGCACAACATTCACACCATATTAGAAATTGTATGCAAATACTTGAATTTTTAAAAATTAAGATTATATATGCGTATGCACATGCGTATGTGTCTCTTAACACTCACATGGAGGTCAAAGAACAAGTGTGTGGAACCAGGTCTCTTCTTCTGTTTTTACAGGGGCTCTGGTATTGAACTCTGATCACTAGACTGGCAGGGCAAGTGTGACCTGCTCAGCCATCTCACCAGCCTACACATTCACATTTTTGTTTAGGACTTTGCACCTGAGAATCCTGGAGTAGAAAGGGGCTTGGCCCCTAAACTGAGTCCTTAAAGAAGTAATGTGAATTAAATGAGGTCCCTGGGGGGATGGACCTTCTAAGAGGGGAACCAGGCAGGGGTGTGAGAGCACAATGAGAAGCAGCTATCCTGAGAGAGGCCTTAGTGAGTTTCCAGACTCCCGGAAACTACTGTCGACTCAGCCAGAGGATGTCTGGGGTTCCTACTGGCAGCTCTGGCGAGCTAAGCAATGGGAAATCGCTGAGAATCCTCTAAACAAAGAAGCTTGGTACTTTGTACCCAGTGACCACTCAGAAGCCTTTTCCTCTTCTTCTTCCTCCTCCTCCTGCCCCTCCCCCTTCTAATTTTATCCTATACAATTGTTGGTTTCATGAGATCTTAAAATCAGGCCAAAGGCCAAGACCTTTGCTACATTTCCTGGCATCACAGAGATGAAAGGAGAGGACTGGGAGGGCCCCCCTCGCTCCCAACCACAGGCAATTTCCCTTAGCCCTCCCCACTGTAGCCTCGACCTGGGGAGGCAGCCTGGTAGGGCTTGAGAATCCGCTGTGCAGTGGCTGTGAACTGTGCCCTCCTGCAAAGCCATCTTCCAAGTCATCGTGTCTCAAGACCCAGCTGTCACTGCTTACACTAGCCATCTCTTCCTCACATGACCCTCCCCCCAAAACCTACATGTTCCTCCCATTAAATCAAATACAAGGAGCAAGCTAGGGCTACCCATTCACCATCCCACTGGCTTTTCAGAGTCTCACACACTGGCCATCGTACAGTTGAGAAAATGGAGACTTAGAAGGTTAGGTTAGGTTACTTGCTGGAGAACATACCATTCAAAAGCAGAGCCATGAGCTCACGGTCTGCCTAATGTCAAGCCCTGGGCTCCTAGCTGCTCAGCTGTCCAACCTCTAGTGGGTCAGGAAGACTTAGCACTCTTCCCATATCTCTCCTGGTTCTGACTGCTTTTCTTGGTTGGAGTCACGCCATACTATGTCACACGCTTAGAATGCAGCTAAGTCCTATCTGGAACTTACATGCTCCTGTAAGAGATACCATTACACGCACGCATGCACGCACGCACGCACGCACGCACGCACCAAGATGCCAGCAAGGGAGATGGGACTGTGTAATCACCCAAGAAGGACACATACCAGCACAAAATCAGACTGTGCTGACACACGGCCCTCAGTTGCTCTTGCAAGTACCCATCATCACCTTGCTCTGGGACCACCTGCCTGCCCTTCACTCTGTTCCAAGCACAGTCCAAAACAGCTGCTTCCTACACACAGGACACACGGGCTCCACAGCACTCAGCAGGCATGCCTTTCCTTTGGTAGGTGTGAGGAGCGATCACTCCCGTCCCAGGCTTGCTGGAAACTGGAAAGACTCCGCAGAGGCTGGGAGCTGTCCAGCTCGAGGCATCTGAGTCATCGGAAAGTCACTCTCTCCTCTCTTCACCTGCACCAGTGAGAGGCACAAACGATGGAGGCGAGCCAGGCAACTAACTGTCCAGCACTGCAGGAATCTAAACATGCGGTGTTTCCTATGCCTGGGTCGAACACTGCAAAGCCTACTCGGTCTTGAGGAAAACTCTGCTATGCAAAAAAAGCAAGGCTATGTGCAAGCTTAGGGCTTAATCCTCACAGTGAGAACGTCAGAGCCAAGCACAGAAGGAGGCCAGAGAACCAGGAGTGGGGAGCCTAAGAAGAAAGGCAGCCCGAAAGCTTGCACTGAACAATCCAACAAAGTCGGGGACAGAGAAACCCTGTCTCAAAAAACAAACAAACAAACAAACAAACAAACAAACAAAAAACAACTGCTGAACAAAAAAGCTTTCCCCTGCTTCAGCAGATCTTTGAGCAGAAGCTGAAATCCAGATTGTAAGAACTCTCTTACAACGGCGGCTTATGGCAAGGAAAATACTCGATGTGACTTTCGTATTACTTATTATGCTAAGCATTCAGTGGACACCCAGGATCAGTGGGGGGTGGGCTCCAAGACCCCCACCTACGCAGGTATATCGTCATCTAAAGAGTTTCAAGTCCCTTGCATAAATAAAATTGTATACTTTTATATTTCCATATATATATATCATAAGCACATCATATAAACTCTAAATGATCCCTAGGCTACTTAAAGAGTTGTTATATTTCATTGTCTAGGGACTAATGACAAGGGGGGGAAAGTCAATACATGTTTAGCAAAAACACATTCTTCTTGAATTTTTTTTCAATCTGTATTTGATAGAATCAACTGACCCCGAATCCAAAATGTATATACACACATATTATATATAATACATACTTTATATGATGGGAAAATATGGCAGAATCCATAGAATAAGCTGCAGGCAACAGAGACAAAGCTCTTGCTTTTACCGTTGGATCCTCTATTCGCGGCTCAGGAAAACGATGAGCAAAGTTTTCCTCTTCCCAGAGCTTGCTGGTGAAGTGACTTTCTTGGCACTGTACCATATATATAGCTTAGCTTCCTGCCTGGCACTTGTAGTCACAAGTCAAGTCAGGAAAGGGAGGGGTTAATCCCAATATCCCTATCTGGCCAGGGAACAATGGACCCCAAGGGCCACCCTGTTGGCAGAGATGACAAGGAGAAAGGAGACTTCCCTCATTTTCAAAGATGGCTTCATATAAGTGTCCCAAGTGGAGAGTGTCCCAAAGGCCACATCAGCTGTGGAACAGGAACATTCTTCATGCTTACACTGACATAGAGAGAGAAGTTCAAGGATGCTCAGGGTTCATTCTCAGAGGACTCGCTCCCGATCTAATTTAGGGCCAGCCACTGTGATTGTTCCTCAGTGCAGGCGCTGTCCCTGGGGAGCTTTCGCATCCCTGAGGGTTTCAGAGAAAAGAGAAAGGCTAGCCCAGAGTCCAGAGCTAGCCAAGAGCTAGGAAGAGCCTTTGGTGGGTTCATTTAACTTGTACACCAGAGCAGACAGTCCGTAAGCAGTTAGCAAAGCTGCCGTTGTAAGTAGCAGGTTTGAACCTCAGGGAAGACTTTGGAAAGCCAAGCCCCCTATAGCCCACAAGCCAAATCTGGCCTTGCCAGAAGCCAAGACCAAAGGGTTAAGAACAAGAGAAGAGCAGCTCATGGCTAACTCCATTCTAGGTTGTGGTGAGGTCCACAGTTCTCCTGACAGCCATGTAAACTCAACACCAACCAGGGGTGTATATGCAAGTCTGAACCTATTGATTATTTCCCCTTCAGCCCAGGGAGGACGGGCGTACAACCTATTATGGGATATATGATGATACGTGAATGGCAAACATAAGGTGTCGTTGGCAGTGATATAAGGTTCACACCTAAGGAAGCATAAGACAGAAGCCCAGCATGGTGGGCAAACCTGCAACCCTGACTATGAGGAGGAGGCTGAGGCAGGAGGTTTGCCTCGAGTGAGGTAAGCCTATGTCATATAACAAGACCCCATCTCAAGGAAAACAAAACAGAGAGGCAGAAGAATGAAAAGTCATGCCGAGAGGAGAACGAGGCTGAAGGGAACAGAGACCTTGCGATGAGAACGGAAGAGGGCGGAGGAACTGTGAGCCGTCTTGTCACAGTTCCAGTCTGAGGGCGAAACGAAGTGAGGTTCGCTCTGAACTCAGTGCTTTCGAGGTCAAAGGGCAATGGCCAGCCTTCTCCATGGCGTTCACGGCCAGGCAAGCATCAGTCGGAGACTCGTTAAGCCCACTCTGCAGTGTTAATGTGAGTCACCATTCCTGTCCGGGAGAAAAGCAGGCTTGTGCTACAGTGTACTTTCTGGCCTTCTCAGGAAAACACACCCAGAGGCAACAACACCATAAACTCTGCCTTACTGGAGCAGAGCTGCTAACAGCCCAAGCTCCTGAATTCTCATTATTTACGCTGCACTCCCGCCCCTAAGCAGCAGAGGCTAAGCACCTCTTTCCGACAGACTTTTCAGAGTATAAAAAATAAACTTGACCAAAAAAAAGCTACTGAATTTGGCACAGCATGAGTAACAGACTCGCTCTGTGGAGACAACCAGGCCTCGGAATGCTCCCTGGCCCACCATGGCATGAGACAGGCCCAGCTGAGCCTTCCAACTACTGTCACAAGGGGCCCATATCCGAGTAGAAATTTCCCGGCTACTAGCAATTACTCAGTCCTGATGGACCCGATCTCAAATGCCTGAGGCTTCCTTGTTGAAGGCTTGGTCCCCAGCTAATAGAGCTGTGGCGAGGGGGTGGGTCAGCTAGGAAATGGAGCCCCATGGGGAAGTTAGGCTACCCACAGGACATCCATCCTTGAAGGGCATATTGGGAGCCCGGGCCCTCTTCTCTCTGTTTCTCAGCTACTACAAGATAAACATTCTCCATTATCCCACATTTCCACCATGGTGCACTGCCCCCACAGGCTCAAAGAGAGGAACCCAGGCAAGCAACCATGGGCTGAACCCTCTGAAATCAAAAGCCAAGATAAACGTTTTCCTCTTGAAACTGACATATATCTTGGGGGGGTAGCATGTTATGGCAACAGAAAGCCAATTGACACAGTTGAAGTCAAATAGCTCATTCTTATTGAGAAAGTGCTGATGGTCAATTGAACTGAGACTCCATACAGGACAGGAGGCCAGAGTGTGCACTGTACCTGCAGGTACAAAGCCTGTGCACTCGACTTCGCATGCAGGACCCCCTAGGTTCTCCCAGTCGAGGCTGCCACTGAGAGCTGAACCCAGAGCCTTCAATACCTCATTCTCCCTGGTTTTTCTCACCTTCCTTCCCTTCCTTAGCCAGAGAGGGCTCAAAGGAGATTCAACCTTGTCACGTCAAGGTTCCAAATCCGCAACCAAATGCTCTCGCTGCTTCTGACCAAAGCCAACCATTTTAGTAACGAACAAATCTAAGGGAAGGAAGCTTCAGTTTCAGGAACAGAACTCTCCAAGTGTCAATCAAGAATCAATTCCTGCAAGGGTGTAAAACCAAGTCTAAAAGTCTATGGAAACGAGGGATACTTTGGTATTGGAAAATATGTTATGGTTTGTGTCCTTACAAATGCACACCTTAGCTGGGAGTGGTGGCACACGCCTTTAATCCCAGCACTTGGGAGGCAGAGGCTGGCGAACTTCTGAGCTAGAGGCCAGCCTGGCCTACAGAGTCAGGGCTACACAGAGAAACCCTGTCTTGAAAAAAAAAAAAAATAAGAACACAAATCTGAAACCTTCCTTCAGCAAGGTCAATAGTAAAATAAAAATCGAACTCCTTTAGCGACATTTGCCACTAACAAGAGGCCAGTCTCTCTCCGTTCAGGAGATGGGGTAGATGCAGTTAGGAGAGGAAATAAGAGTAAATGAAGTCTATGATTATCAGTTGAGAATATCTGATTGAGAAGTCAAGATAACGGGGTAAAGGTGGGCTGGAATTCCCATATACTTTTTTTTTTGGTTTTTCAAGAGAAATCTGTGTAGCCCTGGCTGTCCTGGAACTCACTTTGTAGACCAGGCTGGCCTCGAACTCAGAAATCCACCTGCCTCTGCCTCCCGAGTACTGGGATCAAAGGTGTGTGCCACCATTGCCAGACCCCATATCCATTTTTTAAAAGATTTATTTATTTATTTATTTCATGTATGTGAGTACAGTGATGCTCTCTTCAGACACACCAGAAGAGGGCATCAGATCCCATTACAGATAGTTGTGAGCTACCGTGTGGTTGCTAAGAATTGAACTCGGGACGTCAGACCTCTCAAGTTCTGAGCCATCTCTCCAGCCCTCTCCCAGATCATTTTGAAAGCAGGAGCCAGGAACATTTAGGACAGGCCTAAAAATGAAGACTCAAGACCTTCACAACGAAACCAGAAGCAAAATTTAAGGATTTTTCTTCTTAGTTTTTGTTTTTGAGACAGAGTCTCTCTTTTGGTGTAATCTAGTCTGGCCTCAAGACACACTTTGATTCCAAAGAAAACACATGATGGAGCAGTCCTAGTCTTCTTGGAGGGTGAAGCCCGGTGGTGAAAATACCACAGATTGGCACAAACACATCGATGACATTCACACGTGCTGTAAGGATTTTTTTTTTCCTCTTAAACTTGACCAATTTCTGAAGATCATTTGAAAGAATAAATATGTCTGGCTTGCCAGGAAAACTCTGAAGAAAAATAAGTACTTGCAAGAATACTTACAAAATGTATTACTAAAGCTATGTTAATTAAGATTGTGAGACACTGGTTCAGCAGCCGAGGGGAACTGAAAACAAACCCTGGAATCCACTGAGATTGAGCACACGGTAAACCTAAGACTGCAGGGATTCTATACATGGAATATTTCAAATCGGTGACTACATATATTTTTTTCATAATAACAAAAATATTGGGCAAAAAAAATCTGCAATCCCTTCCTACGCTTTTTACTTAAATGAATTCTAAATGGGCCATAAAGGTAAAAACTAAAGAAAACACAGATAAATGTTTTTGAATCATAGTGGAATACAGGAAGCAAAATTAAAGGATTTTTCTTCTTAGTTTTTGTTTTTGAGACAGAGTCTCTCTCTTGGTGTAATATAATCTGGCCTCAAGTTCACCATCCTTCTTCCTCTGCTTCTACATGGCAATATGTATGTATGCAACTTTATACACATTATAACACTTTATGAAACTTAAGAACTGAGTGGGCTGGAGAGAGGGCTCAGTGATTAAGAGCTCTTCCGGAGGACCTGAGTTCAAATCCCAGGAACCACATGGTGGCTCACAACCATCTTGTAATGAGATCTGATGCCCTTTTCAGTGTACTGTAGTGTCTGAAGACAGCTACAGTGTACTTACATATAATAAAATAAATAAATCTTAAAAAAAAAAAAAGAACTTGAGCAATGAGCATATGAAATTGCAGCATATGATAAAGATGAAAATCTATAATACAATTAACAACATTTGCTAATCAAACCGCAGGGGCCCCGGCAGATTGGCTCACCAGTAACAGTGCTTGCTATGCAAGAATGACCATCCAAATTTGGTCTCCAGAACCTAGTAAAGAAGATGGATGCAGCAGTGCACACGTGTGGTCCCCATGTTCGAAGAGAGGCGGGAGTAAAGACAAAAGAACCACTTAAAGCTAGCGGGCCAGCCTGGCTGGAGTGTGCAGTGCGTGGAAACAACAAAGGAGGCTGTCTGCAACATGGTCACAGAAGAAAACCAACTCCTCAAAGATGTCCCCTGACCCACTCCCCACCCCCACACACTATACACACAATACTATAATACATTTAATAAATTAACAAGAT
Source organism: Mus minutoides (assembly GCA_902729485.2). Lineage (NCBI taxonomy): Eukaryota > Metazoa > Chordata > Mammalia > Rodentia > Muridae > Mus > Mus minutoides. The sequence continues at coordinate 2,748,796 of LR749519.1, read as the reverse complement.
ACTACACAAAACACTGTAGGCAACTGAGAAAGCAGGGAACGACAGATGGGAAGAGCACACCAATTGGTTTTCCACAGCCAAATGGTTGGCCCTGAAAGCATACATACAAAGAACATTATACATACTAAACAAGTTATATGTAGAAATATACATGTATTGCACATATATGCATATACATATATGTATGTATATATATACAACTAGTGAAATCAGAGGATTTAAAGGACAACGGGAGAGATGCATGAGAGGGCTTGACAGGAGGAAAAGGATGGGAGGTATGTTGTCATTACATCACAATATCAACATTTTTTAAATTAAAAATATAGAATATCCTGATAGCTAGGCATGTAGATCAGTGATAAAGCACTTGCCTAACATGTGCAAGGTGGTTTGATGAGCAACACACACACACACACACACGCACGCACGCACACACGCACGCACACACACACACACACACGTGTGACAGGTAGATAGTAAACTGCTTGCTATATAAACATGAAGACCTGAGTTCTATCTCTGCCACACATGCTAAAACAAAACAAAACAAAAATCCTGGGTAGAGCAATTTGTATGTGAAATCCAGCACTGGGAAGGAGTTGATAAGAGGGTCTGAAGCTCCTTTGCTAGCAGTCTCTGAGTTGGTGAACTCCAGGTTCACTGAGACATAGGCAAATCTCTGTGAGTTCAAGGCCAGCCTGGTCTATACAGTGAGTTAGGACAGCAAGGGATGTGTAAAAAGACCCCATCACAAAGTAGGTAGATAGACGATAGACAGACAGACAGATGGGAGGGGGTCAGGATACACTATATGAGACAAGAATAAATTTGAAAATGATAGTGTGGAAAGTGACTAGGCATGGTGGTGAAGATATATAACCCCAACACCAAGGACCCTGACATGGGAAGATAGCCATAAATTCAAGGGTTGCTTGGACTACATAGTGAGACCTTGCCTCAAAACAACACACACACACACACACACACACACACACACACACACACATGCACCACACACACACACACATCTACAGTCCCAGTACTTGGGATACTGAGGCAAGAATACTACCATGAGGGCTGAAAAGATGGCTCAGTGATTAAGAGCACTGACTGCTCTTCTGAAGGTCCCGAGTTCGGGTCCCAGCAACTACATGGTTGCTCACAACCATCCAATATGAGATCTGACACCCTCTTCTGGTGTGTCTGAAGACAGCTACAGTGTACTTACATATAATAATAATAAATCTTGAAAAAAAAAGAATACTGCCATGAGTTTGAGGTCAATTTAAGCTCAAACTCTATCCCCAAAATAAGGGAAGGAAGGAAGGAAGGAAGGAAGGAAGGAAGGAAGGAAGGAAGGAAGGAAGGAAGGAAGGAAGGAAGGAAGGAAAGAAGAAGAGGAAGGAAAGAAAGAAGGGGATGGAGGGAAGGAAGGGAGGGAGGGAGGGGAGGAAGCCAGGGGTGTGTTGTGACTCACCTAGTAGACCGTCTCCATTCTCCAGTGCTCTCACGTGCAGATGCCCATAAACACAGATTTGATAGAGACAGACAAGAGATGAGCATGGTAACACATACCCACACCCTTAGCATTTTGTAAGCTACAACAACAGGAGGCTTACAAATCCAAAGCCATTCTGGTTTACCCAGTAAATTCAAGGCCAGACTGAGTTATGTGAAGACACTGTTCAAAAAAACTAGTATGTTCTTATGTGAATATATAAACTTACTGAAAATAATGATGCATTTGAGCTTAAGTTATTCCACAGATAATCAAGCATTTCAAGGCTGCTCAAGGTGGTCCATGCCTATAAATCAGCAGCTGGGTAGCTGAGACCGGAGGATCGAGTTTGAGGCCACACACATAGTGAGACTCTTGTTGATATGCAACTTGGTCTTCACTTGGGTCCCCTAACCACTGGAGTGGGGCTCTCTCTGACTCTGCTGCCGGCCATTGGATCCCTTTCCCCTACCTGGACTGCCTGGTTAGTCTCAATGGGAGAGGACGGGCTTAGTCCTGCTGGGCCTGGATGTCCCAGGATAGGGTGGTACCCACGACAAAAAGCTATGGACCTTAAGCTTACTCCTCTGGATTTGCTAGACCTTGGAGTGCACACACACCCTGACCTTCAATAGCTCTGCTTCGTCATCTCTGTGAAAGTGCAGAAGGAAGAGGGTCGTGAGAGAGACATTTCTAAGTGCAAGACTAGGGGAAGAGAAGGGGGTGTATAAAGAGATTAGGATGTAAAGTGAATAACAAAAATAAATTATGGAAAGAGAATTTTTAAAAATGTATATAAATTAAAAAAAAAAAAAAAAAAAAAAAAAAAAAAAAAAAAAAAAAAAAAAAAAAAAAAAAAAAAAAAAAAAAAAAAAAAAAAAAAAAAAAAAAAAAAAAAAAAAAAAAAAAAAAACAGGTAGATTTAGGAGTCGAAAGCCACCTTCTAGAGAGCGAACTCCAGGCCAGCCAGTAAGGGCCATGTTATGAGACCCTGTCTGAACACAAAACAAAACCCCACCCAAAACAATGTGGTCTGTGGGAGCAGAGATGTGTAGTTTCTATGGAGAAATTAATGGGTACTCTAGGTGTCGGTGACAAGAAAGGAAGTGACAATTTCCGACTCAAACAACTCATTAGAAAGTGAAAACCTTTCAGGATATACATCTGTCTTCTCACCCCCTCCCCCCACCTTCTCTCCTCCTTTTTAATGACCTAGAAAAAGGTCCTAACAAGAACAGACAAGGGGCTGGTGAGATGGCTCAGCGGGTTAGAGCACCCGACTGCTCTTCCGAAGGTGATGAGTTCAAATCCCAGCAACCACATGGTGGCTTACAACCACCCCTAACAAGATCTGACGCCCTCCTCTGGTGCGTCTGAAGTCAGCTACAGCGTACTTATGAAGAATAATAAGAAATGAATCCTTGGACCGGAGAGACCAACCGGAGCGAGCGAGGCTGTCTGGAGCGAGCGGAGCTGAACGGGACGGCCGGAGCAAGCCAGGACGGCCGGAGCTAGCAGGGGCCGGAGCGTCGAGTGGGGCCGAACGGGGACGGCCAGAACGAGCGGGGCCAACCGGAGCAAGCGGAGCTGATCAGCTGATCGGAGCGAGCGGGGCTGGCTGGAACAAGCGGGGGCTGTACGGGGGCGGCCGGGAGCGAGTCAGGCTGGCTGGAGCGAGCGGGGGTCGAGCGGAGCGAGCCGGGTTGACCACTGGAACAAGGGAGAAAAAAAAAAAAAAAAAAAAAAAAGAACAGACAAACTGCACCCCTCCTCCTGAGCGGTGCGATGAGCCCTGCACCAGCAGGGCTGTCCAACTGCTACTGCCAACCTTCCTAGGAAATGGGCCAGTCCAAGAACACAGCGTCAACCATAGTGCTTGACCTGGTGGAACCCTGCAAAGACCTGCTCGAATCCCTGGCTGTCCACTGCCACCTTCCCATCACCCGCAGTGGATCTGCAGAGCGGAACAAGCACCTTCATTCTTCAGTGTTCTCAAGTGCAAATCTAACATAACAGTTTGTGAACATCCCAGACAGAATTCCACCATCCCTTACATAAATCGTTTCCCTGAACCCGGGACAATCAAGACGAGAAAAGCCTCCGGTTCACCACACCCAAGTATCGCCACACCCAAAGATGTTCCGAGGGAACCAGAAGGATTCCTGGGAGCCTCCGAAGGAACGATCCCCCTCCCCCCACGGCTACCCATCCAAGTACCACCTGTTTTCTCTCTCTCCTCCCTCTCTCCCTCTCTCTCTCTCTCTCTCTCTCTCTCTCTCTCTCTCTCGTAGCCTTGGTGGTTTCCCTATTTTTTTTTTAAGATTTTTTTTTTAATTATATGTAAGTACACTGTAGCTGTCTTCCGACACACTAGAAGAGTGCATCCGATTCCATTACAGATGGTTTGTGAGCCACCATGTGGTTGCTGGGAAGTGAACTCAGGACCTCTGGAAGAGCAGTCAGTGCTCCTAACCGCTGAGCTGTCTCTCCAGCCCGGTTTCACTATGTTTATGTTTGCTGTGTGGCTTTGATGTGAGATGCTGCTGCAGGGTCCCAGCGGGGAAAAAAGCATCCTGTGCACCAGTGTAGGCTCTTAATGGGTCTGTCCCGGGGCATACTTCACGCCAGCCATTTGGGATCCGTGGGGGTGAACAGACACCTCTGCTACTGCTTGCATGAACCCCACACTCCATAGATCCGTGAGAAACACACAGGCCTCCTGAAACTTCAAGGAAAGATGACTGGCAAGATTCTTGAGCCTTCAGTACTCAGCCCAGTGGGAACTGAGTCTCGTGGCCTCATCTCAGAAATTCTAAAACCAGTGCAGAAGCAAACTATGGACCTCAGATATATGTTTAAAAAAAAGAAAAAACCCACACAAGAAAGGGCTGCCTCTTGGTACACTTCACTAGAAGGCACTGTTTAAGTCAGAGAACTTGGATCTGGAAGCACCTAGCATGGAGCTTTCTAACTGGCCAGGTTTCAGGAGCAGCAGCTAGCTTAAGGGGCAGATGATTCTCCCAAAGACACCGCACCAGGGCATAGCCAGTTTCAAACCCAGCCCGAATGCTTCAGTTGTGTGCACACAAAGATCGGAGATAAGAGAAACCGGCCAAGGGTTGAACTGAATGGACCTTTCATGCCTGTGGGTGGGGGTGGGGTTGCACTCGGTTCTTCCTGGCCCTTCTTTGCATATACATTGCCTGGGGTGGGGGCAGGGAGCCTTCACTGTTAAGGCAGTTAAGTGATCAGCCCCCAAGCTCCCTACTTTCAGTTTCTAAGTAATAGATTTTTGCCTTGTTTTGCTTTGTTTTTAATGTAGAATACTAAGCCAGGAGCTATATGTAGCACACATCTGAAATTCCAATACTTGAAAAGGCCGAGGTAGGGGGATGGAGCTCAAAGCCATCCTTGGTAGACTAATAAATTTAAGTCTAGCCTGGGCTACATGAAGCCCTATCTCAATAAACAAAAAGCTATGCACCTTAAGCTTACTCCCTCTGAATTGGCTAACACCTCCAAGACCTTGGAGTGCACAGGGCCCCTGACCTCTGCTTGGCCATCTTTGTGCAAGTGCAGAAGCAACAAGCCTCAGTACAGACTGTACTTGGATCGTTTCCTGGGCACGATGCCGGCCACCATCCCGGATGAAGCCCTGCGGTCCATAGAGGGCCATGCTGCTGCGTTTTGAGGCTTCTGTGGGTCTTTTCTACTCGCTACTGTTATTTTCAACCTTATGCTTGTGAGCCCTGAATGGGGCTCGCAGAACAGTGTCTGTGCAGATGTGAGAGGTCTCTAGGGAGCGCCAGAGCTCTGTATTTCCTCTTAAAAGTCAGACCAGGAAGTGCTCAAAAAAGCACTGCTACCTCCCAGCCTCGCCAGACCACAAGTGCAACCTGTGGACGCCCAGGTTAGGAAGGTCCTTCTGCAACGGCACCTGAGGGGCTGGCTTGCTGTGGTCAAGTGGGACATGCCACTCTGAAGATCTGGGTTTCCCTCCCTTCCAAATGGGTTGAGACAGGTCTAGGTGCCACCAGAGGAAAACAATGTCACAGTGCCCAGAATCTCACTCTTCAGCATCGGAGGTGGCATACAGTGGGTGTGTGGCAGCCAGTAGAGACCACCAAGCTGCAGGGATGACCCTTCATGATGCCAAAGCAGCCTGTGAATTTTGCTATTCCAGATATATCACTCGGGGAAAGAAAGCGAGGGATCCCAAATTAGCATGGCTGTTTTGAGCTTTACCTCAGAAAGATAATACAATGTAATGTGTTAACAAGCCGTTCCTATAATTCCAACACTTTTGAGGCTGAGGCAGAGGGATCACCGTGAGTTTGAGGCCAGTATGGCTGTAGAATCGTATCTTTAAAAATTCACTGACCCTAAATAGAGAAGTGACTAAGAACTCTTATACTGCCAAGATAGAGCTTTCCTCCAACAGCAGAAGGGGGGGGGGTTATTAACTATGCCCACTCTACCAGCTAGCTAGGTTGTGACATGAGGCAGACAGGCAATGCTATGCCATTATTTGTCTCCTACTCCCACCACCCACCCCCAACCCCCACCCCGGGAGAGACTTCGAATTGCTGGTACCAGGGTATGGCTGTGGTGGCAGAGTCTTACTCCACTGAACCACTCATTTCTGCAACAAAATGAGTCAGAGATTGCCCTGATTCAGTGTTCATCACCAGAAACTATGAAGGATGGGTCTGAGCTCTCCAAACATGAAGTGGCCCCCCTCTCTTGACCACCATGGGATCTGGACAAGTGGCCCGGGCTGGCCCTGGATGCTCTCAGAATTCATCCTTCCTGCCTAGCCCTCCCCAAATGCTCAGGTGGGAGACATGCACTTCACGCCCAGCTTCATTCTGCTACTGTCTTTGAAACTGTAATGATACAAAAAAACTACAACAGAATTACGGCAGCCCAAGAATTTAAGTCACTTTGGGGTATGTGTGTGTGTGTGTGTGTGTGTGTGTGTGTGTGTGTGTGTTTAAGCTCTATTTTCTGTTTCCTGTATTTATTGTGGTGTTTCTGTTGAGTACTGTGCACACTGAAAGGACTTTGGAATCTCACTAGGAACCACTACATAAATGGCTCATCTTTACAGAGACCTTCTCTATTAAGTAGCACCTGGGATAGTAAATGCTCACGTAAATGTGATTCGTTTCATCCCTCAAAGCACTGGAATAGATGGTGTGAAAACCCTGAAGATCACATGGCTGCTTATAAAACGTGTCCCACGCAAAGTGCTCGTTTGGTCTTGGTTCCCTGATCATCTCCTCGGGAGGGCCTGTGAGTGCATGAGCGCTTGGAAAATAGGTTGAAATCATCTGTTCTCTGCCAGGTCCTTTCTGTCCATTCGCTCACAGCCTATCTTTTCTGCTAAGCTCAGGAGAGCAGAGAAAACAAACGCTGCTCTTTGGCACAGCCTACTTGCAAGCCTAAGTGGGCATCGGTGTTCGATTTGCCTTGTCTGGCCTCTATCTCCTCTACTGGTAAGGAACAGTGTACCTTGCTTCCCTTGGCAGCCAGTCCTTTCCCTGAGCCCACACCTTCAGACCTGAGAGCCTTGGATTAGACTGTTTTCATAAGGGACACACCACTTAAGCTTAGCCATGGCTTCCAGCCTGGGTTGTTTGCTGGAATCATTAGGAATGGGAAGTAGTGTTTCTGTGGGGCTTTGCTGAATTGGCAGGAAGTGAGTCTGGTGTTGCTTGGCAGCCATTTTAGTACCATTCAGAGACAGCCTGCTCATGAATGAAGCCAGAGCCAGCAAGAGGGTGGCAAAGCCATGGGGGGGGGGGGGAGCACTGAATGTCCGTCCGCATTCAGCAACTCCTGAACCTGGAGCTCTATTTTTAATCTTTTTTTTTTTTTTAAAGTTTTGCTAAGTAGCCTAGTGTGCCCTCTAACACGTGGCGGTTGTCTGCTGCCTAAGCCTATCAAGTATTGGGATTATAGGTGAGAGACACAACACCAAGCTCAGAGTAAGTCCAAGTCTGGACTTTCTTGCTTGCAACCTATTTATGGATCCCAAACCCAGCCCCTGGCAGGTGTGGCAGCACTGGTCTGTCATCTCGGCAGTCTGGAAGCTGAGGCAGAAAGACAGCCTAGACCACAGAGTTGCAGGCTGGCGAGAGCTATACAGCCAGACCCTGTTCTCAAAACACAAAAGCAAACAAAAAGAGCAAATCAAAACGACAATGACAAATTTTGTCTGTTTGTTTGTCTGTTTGTTTTTACTGTTTGGAAGGAAATAGTTTCAGGCGACACGGTCAGAAGCAGTTAATTTTGTTTACTTTCCTAACTAAGACTCATAAAAACTATCTTCACATCAGAGCTGGGGCACAAGGAAGACAGCTTAAGATGGTGGCTCTAGGGCCAAACCCCAAAGAGCCAAAAGAATAAATACAGAATCTCTTCTCACTGGGAACAAGCCACTCAATAGCCCTCACGTACAACTTTGACCTAGAAACAGTAAGAATATCTCAGCATAACCTTGGACTAGTCTGATTCCTCTTATTCAAACAAGAAAAGCAGCACATTTCTATCTTATGGGATTGGCAAAAGTGAAATGCATGTAAGCCACTTAGCTCAGGCCCTGAGACATACTATATGTTCAATATGATAGCGCTCACTAAGTCTCAATGGCTGTCGCCATCTAACACACCTTTCACTTGTCACTGTTGCTTAGCATCATCCTGAGTCCACCTAGAATTTTAAACAAAAATTCTAAGTCTCTCAAGGGAGTCTGGGATATGTATGTAAAGTATTTATTTATTTTTAATTAATTGTAGTAATACTCAACAAAAGGTTAGCATGCATAATCTTTTAAATGACTCATCTGAACATGGCCTCATAACTTCATGAATATATATAATGATGGAACCCCATTTGACAGATGAGAAACCTGAGGTTCAGGGAGATAAAAGCTTTGCCTGAGTGTCTGTGATGAGAGTGATGGAGTCAGGGTTAGGTTAGGCCTGGGCAGAGCATGCTAAAGGCCCATGCTCCCATCATGGTACCCCTGTCTCCATGCTGAAGGAAAAGGCTCTTCTGGAAGCCCCTTACCTTAGCTAGAGCTCCTAAGGTCACTATTCTGATGGGCCAGGGCCTTGTCATCACTGACTGCGACCTCAGCAGAGCTGATCCCCTGGAAAGGGCAGATGCTGAAGTTTCCCCACCTTTCTCCCATTGTTGTGAGCCACAGTGATCTGCAGTGGTGGTGCACGTCTTTAATCCCAGCACTCGGGAGGCAGAGGCAGGCGGATTTCTGAGTTCGAGGCCAGCCTGGTCTACAGAGTGAGTTCCAGGACAGCCCGGGCTACACAGAGAAACCCTGTCTAGAAAGAAAAGAAAAATGTATGGTATAAGCTCCCATGGTTTTATTTTCATCTATTTAAACAATGTCCTCAATTTTTTAAGGGACTCAATCTGGTCAGTCAGGGACGAATCCCACTCTCCTGGTTCAGAGTCTCGACCATCCTCAATCTCATTTTAAAAATAAACTCAGGGGCCCAAGACACAGTGCTACCAGCACTCAGGAGGCCCAGGTTCCACCACCACCACCACCCCCAAATCCCAGAAGACACTTTCATTCACTGAAAGACCCAGCAGCTCTGGCCTGGGATGATGGGGTGGGAACCTTTGGATCCCAGGACTAGATTCTCAGTTCTTACCATGGGCTTCTAAAGCCCAGTGCATCTGGGGAGTGTGCAGCTAAGACAAAAGGGGGCTTGAAGACACACCTCACAAATGTGTGTGTGTGTTTAGAAACAAGTGGAAATGAATGTGGAGAAAGACCCAAGAAATAAAAAAAAAAAAAGAAAAAAGAAAAAAGGTTCCTCCCTACTCTGGTAGGGGACACCATTCTCCCAATGTCACTGCTAGTCCTACACTTACTGAGGAGGCAAGACAAATACTAACTCTTGGCCTTCCAGGAAGGGAAAAGCAAGGACTCTGAGCTTGGCCTGGAGCTGCTTCAGGAAGTGAAGTTGGCTGGGCCACACCCCAAGCCCTTTTACCTGATTAACTCCTCTAAGCAGCATTTCAGGCACAGCTTTAAAACAACAATATAAATAAAACCTCGTTAATCACAGATCCAAAGCCTCAGGAGCTCACAAGGGAGGGAGACGTGAGCTCTCACAGAAGCGAGCTGAAAGCCACCACGGGCTTTAACATTTTCTACTGAAAACTCCAGGCCCCAGAAGATTCCAGAAGCTCAGAGTCACATGCTAGCAAAGGCTAGAGGACCTTTGTATCCTGGCAATGTGCCTCCAAATCTCCCAAGTTCCTCCAATGCTTCTGCAGAACAAGCCCATCTCAGAGGGTGGGCACATGCTCTTTTACAGACAAAATGATGGATGGGATGACCTTTCAAGGTCACGTCCAACCTCCAAGGTCTATTCTTTTTAGACCAACAATTACTACCACCAAGTGCACTAGGCTTAGGCCTGTGACTAACTTCCAACAAAAAGTGGGGCGGACTGGGAGCCAGGATTACCCAAGACCACTGCTGGGAGGATCTCTCTTTCCCTTTTTAACATCTGTGGGTTCTTTTTTTCTCTCTCCCTTTTGCGTGTGTTGCATAGAAACAGAAAGTGCCTTTGTACCAATTACTAGGCATTAATTTACGCTCCTCCGTAGGCACTGGGCTTTCTGGAGAAACACTAAGGCAGGGTGGGAGGGTGATGTGGGGGAGGTTTCTAGCTGTAAGCTAGCTTCCCCCAACCCTGAGAATAGATAAGGCAAGAGAGAGAGAAAAGAAAAACCAGACTAAGAAACACAACAAGCTTGGGTGTTGTTTTTTAAAACCAACAAAAGCTATGCTCGGAAAGCATTCAGAAACCAAGCTGATGGGGCTGGGAAGCAGGCTCTCCAAGCAGGGCTAGAGCCCTGTGGCTTTAGGGCCTTCGGAAAGAGCATGAGAAACCATCTGCCCATTTTCTTCCTCTCAATGAACTTATTAGGGAAGATCGCTGTCAGCCACTTTCCCAGTGTGCCCTGTGATGTTTCTCCCTGGGAAGTTCACTTAGGGAGTTTCCCACAGACCTGCAGAATGACTGATTGGTTCTTGGGGACAGGCATCAACAACCTAGCCAGTGTCTAAAAGGCAATGGATGCTACCATCCAGAGGGTTCAGCTTCCCCCAGTTCCTCTCTCCTCCAACCCTGGGCCCACTCACACTCGATGAGAGGGAAACCAGGGAAACAACAACCACGTGTTTTTTGTAATTGTACCCCATTTGCATTTCATGCTGTGAAGCAGAGATCCTCGCCAACTTCTGAAGCTCCCAAGGCCACCCTGCATTGTCAGAGATGGGGCAACCAAGAGATGAAGGAGGGCTCCTTCTCTTCCAGATTAGGAACAAAAACAAGCGCTACCAGGGCGGGTCTCCATCTCGAGGGAGATTTCTGCTAGGCCAAATAACCCAAGGACTCAAAAGAAGTATACCTGTCTGCAATTCACAAGCAAACCCCCAAGAACCCAACAAACTCAAGACCCTATCTTCTCAACAGGAAGCTGCACGTGGCTCTGCACTCACCTCGCTATGATCCACTGATATTTCTCCACACAAGGCACTTGAAAATGGAGATAGACATTCCCACGAGGGGTGGGGGTGGGGTTGACATCATCCCCGGGTGGGCAAAAATTGGTTGATGAAAACAATCTTAGGTATGCATTAGAATGATCTGTGGCCTTCTAAAGGGGCACAGTCCCTAAGTAGCTCTAGAATTCATGCTCTCAAGGTTAAGATACCCATAGGGTAGGTATAGGGTGGGCATTTGTAGAAAAACATCATCTCAAGTCTCCTTCGGGGACCTAAAATGGGAAAATAGTGGAGACACCGTTCCATAGGCAAGTCAACCCCCTCAGTCGAGTTTAGCTGGAAACGCATCTGGAAGGAAGGAAGCAGTTAATGAAATCTATCCCATGAAGACTGTGGCAAGGGCTGGAGAGATGGCTCAGCGGTTAAGAGCACTGTCTGTTCTTCCAGAGGTCCTGAGTTCAATTCCCAGCAACTACATGATGGCTTACAACCATCTGTAATGGGATCTGATGCCCTCTTCTGGTGTGTCTGAAAGCAACAGTATACTCATATACATAAAATAAATAAATAAATCTTTAAAAACAACAACAACAAAACACTGTGGCAAAGAGCACACTTCCTTAAGAACGAGAACACGGGATTTCTTCCTTGTACTTACAAAAAGAGAAGGTGACAACACTTTACCCACTAAGGCCTCAAAGTCCAGGGCTTGGGGTCACAGCCAGAGCTGGCTCTGGTCCTGAAATCTAGACTCTCTGGACTCTTGTTTGGGCGCTGAGAATTCATGCCTTTTGCCACCGAACATCTGTAGCCCCTTTTAGTAGCTTCATATCACACTTCTTTGAGACAGGGTCTCACTATGTAACCCTGGCAGGCCTCTAGTAGCTTGCTATGTAGAGCAGGCTGACCTTGAACTCAGATCCATCTGCTTCTGCCTCCCCGAGTGCTAGGATTAAAGGCATGTGCTACCACATCGACCATATCACATTTCTAATAACACTGGACTCTCCTTGGACAAACAATGACTCCAAAGTCGCAGAGAATAGTGAAAGAGGCTGACTACCTTGGAAGGTAACTTGTCCACCCAAGTTAGAACCCAAGTCCTTGGGGGAGGAGGGGGAGGGGAACAAAACTATTCTATTCCAAAACTGAAGGATGCTATACCAGTCCCTTCTGCCAGACACTCTGAGAAGCCAAGGAAAAAGTCTAAGTCTGGCGTACATGCCTGTAACCTCAGCACTTAGGGGGTGGGAGTGGCGGTGGGGGTGGGGAACATCTCAAATCCAAGTTCAGCTTAGCTCTAGAGCAAGGCACTGCCTCCAAAAGCCAAAAGTAAAAAGAAATAAATGAGGTCCACCTGATAAAACGCGGTTCAAACCAATTGTTGCTAGGCAAGAATCCGGCCCACTATTTGCCACATCTTTCCGGAGAAGCTAGACATCTGGACTTATGCCAGAATCCTAATTTTTTTTTTTTTTTTTTTTTTTTAGTTGCTGGTAACTAATGAAATTTTTATAAACTCTGTGCTGTCCACAGCAAACAAATCTGCAAAGCAAATTCTGCAGCAGGGCGACAGTTTGCAAACCCCAAATTACAAAGGCCTGCTGTTAGGGTCTCAGGAAAACAGAGGTAAAACCGGAGCCTGGCTCAGCCACCACCTCTGTGTCCTTCCTTGGGACATCATGGAAGGTGCTCCATGAATTAAAGTTGAAATGGAAGCTGAGCTGTGTAAGACTCTATAGGAAGTGAGAAAAGGGAGGGATTCTCAAGGGACTGGGTGGAGCAGTACTGAGCTCGGGGGTGTGGCAGGGACTTCAGCTCTTAAGATTTTCACAGAATGCAGATGATCCAAGCACCTACAGGATTTAAGGAGGAGCAGAGAAAATCCGGAAGCTGCTTGCCCCACCCAACCATGAGCTAACCTGAAGCTGTCTGAGAATGGAAGCACCAGAAACTCAACTTGGCATGCGCCTCCTCACCAAAACACTTCGGGCATTATCTGTAGAGGCTGGCATTTTTGTCCACACTAGCAGTACTGAGTCCGGCACCCTTATCCCCCACCCCACCCCCACCCCTAACCATAAGTAAGACCCCTGAAATCACCACACCACTAGAGCCAAAGGTATGACTGTAGCATTTTAAAATGGAAAGAACATTTACTTCATTTCCTTTTCCACTGTGATCTGTGTGAAAGGTTCTCCTGAAACAGCTGAGCTGACGTGCCTTATGGAGAATTAAAGAGCAGCACGCATGCACGCACACATGAGCAGCCATTTCTATAAATGCCCGAGAAAAGCACTCAGCCGAAATGGCCCAGAATACTGGGTATCTTCTGCTGAGCCACAGTAGGCACTGCGGGCCTCCCCACCCGCATCATCCACTGGGCAGCCCTCCGGAAGGAGAAAATGCCTTTGCTCAAGGTGGCCGTGGGTGTCCATGTGAGCCACTGAACCCTGGGAACATGGCTGACATGGCCAGGCCTGCCCAACAGCTGTGGAGAGTAGCTCCCTGAGTTAATATACCTCTGTTCACCTCCCAGAGCCCTACTAAAGGTCACACCCCCCACTGAGGGTACAGGCCTGGCCAACTGCTATTATAGATTCAAACTTACAAAGGTGCCGTTTCATATGGCAACCTAGACATGGACCCCAAACAGCACCTAGCTTTTCATTATCACTAGGAAATTTAAGATTTACTCTGGTGCTGGCAGCCACCTCCCAGAGACTCACTTTCCAAAGGATAATAAAAAAGGACAGGTGCCTACAGAGTCTTTTTCAAAAGCAAACAAACCCGAAAATCCCACCGAGTATCCTTTTGAAACCAAAGAAAGGTTCAGGACCTCTTCTACAAAATACCAAAGCCTCACACCAAAACCCTCAACACCTTTGTACACGATGCCAACAACTCTGAAACATGCTGTCTCAGGACAAGGTAAGGCTTGCCGCCTGATCAGAACAACAGTTACAAACGACCCTTCCCTAGCTGATCACAACACTTGTCCCTATGTGAACGCCATCCACCTTTTTCTATGCATGTTTAACTAGAACCACCAGAGCTAGTTGACCAAGGTCCTACTAAGGTCCTAAAGCCAGTTCCCTAGAGCTTTACAGGCACGTAGGTGTGCTGCGTGGCCTACAGCTAAGAGGAACGCCCCCACACTCATCCCGGAGGCCATGAACTCCAGCAAAGACCACACCTCTCTCCTAAGGCTTCAGGCATGAGACCAAATTAGTCACATGGGAACAGATCAGCACTGAATCACGTTCCTTAGGAAAGCTAACAAGTCAAGAAGTTAATCCACCATCCATTTCTTCACCAGTCTCCCCTGAAGCCTGAAGCAGTTTTATTTTAAACCTCTCAGGGGACTCTTAGCCAAATTTAAAACCACCTTGGCAAGCCCTGAAAAGTAGCCGCCATCCAGCTAAATGAGTCCTTAGTCATCCTAAAAGGATTCACGCAGAGTGCGGCTCCCCTCCCAGGCCGACCCCCTCCGCTGCAACCCCACCAGGGAATGGAATAAAAGCTGCGCCATCTGACTGCCCTACCGCCAGTGTCTCCCCAGGTGGGGCGGCCCCGAAACGGCGGGGTACGGAGTCCCGGGGGCGGGGCGGGTAAGGGAGGGGCGGGCCGGCTCTAGGCCGAACCACGCAAGCCACTTGCTCAGAGCGGCGGGTGGGGGGTTCGGGTGGCTCCTAAAGGTTGGAGCCAAGTAAGGAGAGTGCAAGAGTTAAGCAGCATCTTCTCCAAAATGTTTGCCTCCTCTAGGCCGAGTGCGGTGTCCTGGGCGCCCAGGAATGCTGGCCGACCAAAGGTTAGCTAAGCCCGGAGCAGGGGAGAGGCGACGCCGCTAACCTGTATGCACTCTGTAATGGGCTTTAAGATGGGAGGATTTTCCATAGACTTTCCCACAGCCACTGTAGGGGCACTTGTGCCTCTTTTCGGAGGCGTGTTTCCCCTTCGAAGCCACTCCAGAGTGGAGGAGGGAGAGCGGGCTGGGCGCGCTGCCAGAATCCGGTCTCTCCTCCGGGCTGTGGGAAGGACTCGACCCAGATTCGGTGGTCACGTCGCTGTCGGATCCTATATCCTCATCGGGACTCTCCAGACTGTCGCTGCACACCGAGGGGGTCTGGATGGGTCGGTATTTGTTGAGGTCCAACAAGCTCTTGGCGATGGTGACCAGCGTGCAATAATCCTTCCAGGTGTCCCCCGGGTCACCGTGTTCCTTGGTCACCTCGCGCTCAGGTAGTCGCAGCCGCTCGGCGTCCGGAGCGCCCCTCTGCTCCGGCACGGCGGCGCGGTTGGAGATGGAAACCAGACACTGGGCAGCCACGAAGTCCATGTAGGCGGCCGCGGACATGGTGCGGGCGACGGCAGCCCGGGCGGTGCGGCCAAACTTGACGGTGGCTGCGGAGCTTCGGCTAGCCCTGCCCTGGCCTCAGACGACAAGCGCGGTGCGGCGCGGCCGAGGGGGCGGGGGCGCGGGAGCTTGCGACTCGCGGGAGCGCCGAGGCGACCTCAGCCCCTCACCTTTACGTAACTGGCAGCGCCTCCGCACGCAGCAGCCGCGGCCGGCTCCGCCGCTCTCGCCGCCGCCCTGCCCGGCGCCCCGCGCGATCCCACGATGGGCGCGCCCTCCTCCTGAGCCGGTTCCTTGGAGAGATGCCACACGTGGCGGTCGCAAGTTTATTCGACTGCAAACGTGTCCGACTCCCAGAGAAAGCCAACTGCGAGCCAGGCGCACGTCCTCGACCGCCTCTCCGCCGAGCGGACGCCGCGGGGCATCAGCCGAGTATGCGAACGAGGGGGGCCGGGGCTGAGTGGGGCGCCGCGCCTACGAGACACTTCTTCCCGCGTCCGCCGACGGCCGCTGAGCCCCTGGTCCTGCCGCGCCGCGCCTCTCCGGCATTCTCCAGCTCTGTAACAATTTCGCAGAATCCCATCACGTCACAATCCAGGCCCCCTCCAATTGGCCAGTGGGGAGGGTAATTCAACTCTGTTTACTTTCTCCCCCTGCCAGTCAGAAGGGTCCTTCGGTGGAGAGGTGCGTCTAGAACTACGGCGCGCGGCCAATCCGACCGTTCCGTTCCGCCGCCGCGTGCTGCCCCTCCAGCCCCGAACGCTGACATTTAAAAGGGAAACTGCTCGGAGCCCGGCAACCAGCGGCTGCGCATCCCCGCAGATGCCGCCCAGACCGCGCGCGCGCCCACGCCTCCCGGCCCACGTGCCAGCTGGCGTGGCTTGGGAACGCATCTCCCCTAGGCAGTTACGCCCATCCCTAGGGACGAAACAGAACTTCAACTTCGGGTTCCCAGACCGCAAACAGTTAAGTGACTTCCTGCAAACGCTACAGTCCCAGCAACCAGGCTTCCAATCAAAAGTAAGTTGGTTGATGTCACTGGCATTGGCTCGGCCAATCAGAAAGGCATTCCGAAAGGAAGCGCTCCACACTTGTAAACCTGCGGAGCAGAAGTGAAATCGGACGGATCTTTTCATATTTTTGTTGCTGGTGCTAACCTGCTAACCCTAAAATATAGATGGAAGGACGGGGTGCTTAATAAACTCAGTGTGAATCTATAATTTTTAAACCCTCGATATGGCAGGCCATGTTGTCCAAGGACAGACTCGGATGAGACAGCATCAATTCGTTCTTGTTTGGAATGCAGCACTTGGGAGATGTTTAAAAGTTCTTTCACCCCACACATAAACCAAGAGGAATTCATCTAAAAAAATTTCACAGCTAACAGAAGATCCAGTTCCGTATTCAATGGTTCTTACACAAAAGCACGGCCATCTTGGTATTTTGCTAACCCTCAAGGTTCCTACTTCCTGGGGTGCCATTGACTCTAAATTCGCTCTGTCTTGAAGCTATCTTTTTTTTTTTTTTTTTTGGTTTTTCGAGACAGGGTTTCTCTGTATAGCCCTGGCTGTCCTGGAACTCACTTTGTAGACCAGGCTGGCCTCGAACTCAGAAATTCGCCTAAAGGCGTGCGCCACCACGCCCGGCTTGAAGCTATCTTAACCCATAAACAGAGACCAATAAAACATTTCATTTGCATAACTTTAAAAAATCCTTTTCTTTCTAGGGGCTCCTCCCCATTCCTGCACAGCACATTTCCTTCCTCTAGCTTCGCAAATGTGGAGAACAAGACTAGTCTACCTTATCAGGTGGACGACCGCAGAACTCAAGAAACCCCAGGGTTCCCGATTCCTGTCGCCACTTTAGAAGCGCCATCCCTGTGAAATATTAACTGTGTTAAACAGTCCTGAGAACTGGAATCAGCCAGAGATCCTTAACAACTGAATCTTGTGGAATTACTTGGTCAACAATTAGTGTGGGGTTGGGAGTCTGATTAACACAGTGTGCTTCTTCCTGAGATGAATGCTGGGGTTGTTTTCCATCTTGATCGCTGAGCAAAGGATCTATCGCAGGGGCATACAGTCAACACTGCTGATTAAAAATCCCTCCATTTATCCTGAGTATGAAAGGCTCTTGTTTCTATGAGACACTAACTTCACAATACCTGACCCCAACTTTCCCACTCGTGGTTTACCCTTAATGTTTCAGATACTTCCACCAGGTTCTTTGGGATCTCAGAAGTACCCTTGCAGTTTGAAGGGTAGGGTAAATTATTTTGACACCACACAAGGGAAAGAACAAGTAGAAAGGAAGGGCTAACCCATGAGGAAATATCACTGCCATCACTTCACATCATGAGAGTATAGAGGGCATGCGTCTTGCTGGACCCAGGCCCAAAGACCCTTATGACATCCATGTGATATATATATGATACATACACACACACACACACACACACGCATATATATATATATATATATATATATATATATATATATATAGAGAGAGAGAGAGAGAGAGAGAGAGAGAGAGAGAATGTATATGTATAATAGATAATAGTGTATAGCAGGGAAGCCATCTTGGAAGTGTTGCTTTTTTTATTTTGTTTTTTTGAGACAGGGTTTCTCTGTGTAGCCCTGGCTGTCCTGGAACTCACTCTGTAGACCAGGCTGGCCTTGAACTCAGAAATCCGCCTGCCTCTGCCTCCCAAGTGCTGGGACTAAAGGTGTGTGCCACCATTGTCCAGCACATTCTGATAATCTTCATTTTAGAAAAGAATTCACTGCTGTTGGCCATGATGGTGCAGACCGGCAGTCCCAGCCGTCAGGAGACCTGAGGGAGGAGGGAGCATTTGAGGCACTGGAGGAGGTTACAGAGTGAGATCCTGTCTCAAAAAAAAAACCATGAAGGAAGAAAAGAGAAAGGAGGAAAGGGAAGGATTGGTTCCTAATTTGTGATTTTTTTTTTTTTTTAGGATAAAGTCTGCCCCTAGGAATTTGCACCTCTGCCTGCCTCCCTAGGGCACAGCATACATACCCATGGGATCAGTTGGAGAGCCCCATGGTCAAGGCCTACACAGCCTCCCAGACTTATATTTCCACTGGCATTAATTACACTCATGAAGTCTCCTCAGGCCTAGGTCTGAGTGGCTACCAAAGATTAGCGGCAGGTGGAGAAGGAGCCTCTATCTTCCCTTGAAGATTATGACCCTGAATTTGAATACAGTAACCTCAGGGTTTTTTAAATGCTAACTTTAACTTCCCTTACTTCTTGCTGCCTTCTTTCTGGTGCCCTTTAGTTTCACACGATCCCGACTGCACTCTCTCCACACTCCCAATTCAGTTATAAAGAAGACCAAGAAAGCAGATCTCGTCCGTGTGAATATCTCTTACGGATCTGCAAGCATGGTTGATGTAGAGAATCCCTTCAAATTCAGCAATTCTAGCATTGTACCCCGTGCTCTCCTTCTCCGACCATTCATTCTCAGATATTTACATTCTTGGTAATGAACTCAGCATGAGGGGATTCAGAAAAGGGAGTCTGTCCTCTGTAAGATGAGAGCTGCATCCACATGTTACATCATACGTGTGCTTGTCAGCTCAGAGCACCCGAAGTGGTATTTCCCACATCATGATTTTTTTCCTTGTATTTTTAAACAATATTTTCTATCTGTATTGGAATGTACTATAATAGTTTTATGATTAAAACCAGCTTATGCTATTTAGCCAGCATGTGGTGGTTGTCTCAATTAAATTTTGGGCAAAATATCCTGTTAATATTATGCCCCATAAATCTAAGTGATCTGCTTGCCCAAGTTAGTCTTCTACTACAAATACCCCCACCCAGGGGAACAAGAGAACCCAAAGATTGTAACTGTTTCTAGAACATGTTATTTTCCTTTCCCTATACTGTATCTTCCAAGTTCCCATGGCTATGGTTTATTAGCCTGTAGCCAGAGCAGTGAGCCTTGTTTACAAGGCTTCCTAGGAGAATTATGTGATCTGGTGCAAAGTAGTACCTGAAGGCCTTAGGCCTCTTCTGCCTTAAACGAGATCTGTGACATCACCTCACCTCTCCCAGCCATTTTCTTATCTGCGGACTGGACTGATAGGATTAGATTTAACACAGTTGCAGTCTCTTTAAAACTCCCGAGATGCAGGGGTCTGTAAAAATTCCTAGAGGCCAGGGTGGGCTGTGGAACGGCACACCTGTAGTACCTGAAGTCACAGAACTAGGAAGGAAGAGGAGATTATGGGGTATGTGAGACTGTCTCAAACAGAAATGGAGAAGGGGGGACACTAGAGTAAGATTTGCTCTCTCAGAACAGTGCCTCATCTGCTTGTCACCTTACAGTGAAGATCAGTGAAGGTTTGGGAACCTTAAAGCCAGTACTTAATGCTTTTTTTCCCTAAAAATTATTTCAAAAAACAGGGCCTAGGCTAGCCTCCAACTCGAGATTTTCCTGCCTCCATCTCCCAAAAGCTAAAGTTAACATGCCATTTTTTTTCCTAATTCATAATCTCACCTTTACCCCCTTCTTATACTGCTCTGTAGGAAGTTGCCTAGAAGCTTAGAATCTGTTCTTTTTCCTAGGTAAACCCTGGTAAGGTGTTTCCAGGCTAATGCTGCCCTGCCAATTCTTGGGCCCCTCTTGTGGAGACATATTTAAACTGAGCCGAAAGCAGGGCTTCCCCATCTTGTTGGGTGGGGATAATCACTTGGCACTTAGTTTAAAACACAGATGGCCAAGTATGGTCCCAGCTCTAGGCCCGAAGTTCAGCCTAAAGTCACATGCTGTAGATACAGGTTTCTGCCGATTCTGGCTTTTCTCGGTCTTTTCCTGCTGAGAGGCGTGGACCTTGCCTGGACAAAGTTGCCAGCCTCCCAGCGGGAAGGAAGAAGAACAGATGGCCCGCTGGGGGTAGGGGATCACGTGTCAGACCTCACATTGGGATGGATCCTTACCTCGCCCTTTCCCGGCCTGAGCTCAGCAGCTTTAGTGATCTTACCAAAAGCACATATAGGGCCTACTGGGGAAAGCTGTGTTCGTTTTGCTGAAAGGTGGTGGGAGGTGGTGGGTTTAGGAAGAATAGAGACAGGAATGAAGGGGTGGGCTCTTCACTATAACCGTGTCCCTGGATTTGAAACACAATCCGATAAAGCCGGATCTGGCGAACCGATTGTGGCCAGGTTAACACCCAGTGTCTGGAGGGGGCGGGGAGCTCCGGCGCGAAAACTTCCACGACGCCCTACTTTACTCTCGCTCCACTAAGCAGCCTACCGCAAAACCCCAGGCCTCTCCATTGCAGAGCGGAAAGGCCATCCGTT
Organism: Mus minutoides; assembly: GCA_902729485.2. Taxonomy (NCBI): domain Eukaryota; kingdom Metazoa; phylum Chordata; class Mammalia; order Rodentia; family Muridae; genus Mus; species Mus minutoides. The sequence continues at coordinate 2,728,060 of LR749519.1, read as the reverse complement.
CATGCATATGCAGGAGGATAAGTTTAGCCGGCAGCCCCCTGAGCTCGGAGCAGCCCCGCGTGGCGCTCGGGGCGGGTGCTCGGCTCCGGCCGCAGAGTGGCGGGCGGTTCAGCCACTTGCGCGCCGAGCGTCTGGGCCTGGCATCGCCCTTTTAAAAAGTCTTCCGCAGGCGGCCGCCGCCGCAGCAGCCGAAGGAGGCAGGTTCATCTGAGGACAGTCCCAGTTCTCAGAAATCCCTTCCCTGATGGAACATCAAGCTCCCTTTGCTGCAGTTGAACAAACTGCCCTAGATTGGGGGACGAGGAACCCGCCCCAAACTCGTGCAAGGAGCTCCGGGTGCCTGCGCCCACGTGAGCTAACCTTGAAATTAGCCCCCTACACCTGAGGTGGAGGTGGAGCCACGAGGGAGGGTGGCTGGCCCCTGGGGCGCTAGCCACTGGGCTCGCACGCTCCACGTGAGCGCACCTCCCTGTTTCGTAACTCTAGCGAGGTTTTTTTTTTTTTTTTAAATCCCTGAGGTACCATGGATGTGAGGTGTGCTGAGAAGGCAAGCCACTTTCCACCCCCACATCCTCGAAGATCAGGAAAACCTGCCCTGCGGTCCCTCTGGGAACACTGCAGAGTAGGGTGTCGCGATGACATCAGCTTCTAAACATAGTCCACACCGCACCCCAACTCTGGGCCCTGCGAGCAAGGCGCGGGGGTGGGGGAGGAAAAGAGAGCTGGGGTGGCTGCTGCTGCTGTCCCTGGGCGGGGCGGGCTGGCCGGCCAGGCTGTGCGGGTGGAGATGACTTTGCAGGAATCGTGCTCTCCACGACTGCAGCCACATCTTTACTGCGATGACCCAGCCACCCGGCTTTAAAAAAATATAATAATGTCGTTCCTTGCCCTCCCCTACCCCACAAAAGCTATGCACACACTCAAGCAGTAAGCATTTCGACCCCGTGTCCCTCTCATTTATAACCCTATCCATCCCCAGCCCGAGCACCGGGGTTCGGTCCGGTGCTGGCGCCCCCCGAGTCTGGTTCTGCCTCGGGGCTAAGGCTGCGCTGGGGTCGGCGCGGCCCTCTGGCTGAGTCAGAAGGGCTGTGTTTCCTGTGGTTGTTGTGGAACAGTTTGTCCTTTTTACCCCCCTCCCACCCGTCTCCACCCCCTTGGTAAATATAGCGCTCACGTTTCATCATCTCTTTGTCCAACGAGCGCCAGACACCCCGGCCCGCGGCCCACGCCGCCTCCCTCCTCCTCCAGGCTCTCTGTTACCTCGCATAACCCCGCGCACTGGCGGCAGCAGCAGCCGCCCCTCAGCCTCGGCGCCGTTCCCCGGTGCTTCCCACTGCAGGACACTCCCGCCCTCTGTCATCCCCTCCCCCTGCTTCCAAGTCCCCTCAAGACCCTAGTCCCACCCATTCTCCCCTATGTCCCCTAGATGTTTGGAGGTAGTCACTCCCAGCTTTTCCCAGTTCCCGGAGACACCCCCACGCTCTGGCCCGTTGCTGGGTCCTCCACCCCCTCTCGTCGCAAGTCCCAAGTCTGATGCCATGTGCCCCTCCCGAGCGAGCGCAGGTGACAGGCGGCTGAGACAGTTCTGATTCAGCGACAGTTGCTTGTACTTAGGGGTGGGTGCCTGGCGAGCAGTCTTCTTCCCACCTCCTACCACCCCCTACCCTAGTAGGGACGTGGGCTGCAGGGTCGGGATGACGAGGTGAGTGGATGACAGGCAAAAAAAAAGAAAGAAAGAAAGAAAGTGTATGCTTGTTCTTCACTCTCCCTCCCACTCCCTGTTTCATTTCCACACATACAGCCACCCACCGGGACCGGAGGCGGCTGGTGTTCTCTGAACACCGGGAACTGGCTCTCTCCGTGGTCTCCTGTTTACTTCCCTCCTCTTCCCTCTCCCTCCCTTCGCCCAGCACCCGGGACTGCCTCCCTCCTGCCTACAGCAGCTGGGAGACCTGCCGCAAGACACTGCAGTCATGGGACTTTCCTGCGCCCATGTTTCTCCTCCAGTTTGCCCTGTTCTACCCTGCCCTGCCCTGCCCTGTGACCGCTTGGGGCGCGTCTTCGTCCTGGAAAGGAAGGCTCTTAAGGCTCCTAATCCAGCAGTGCGTCAGCTCTCTCCTTCGCTCGTCTCCTCTACCCTTCCCCCAACCCCCAACCTTCCTGCAAAGGCTGGGCCTGGCAGCCTTTTGGCTGGAATACTAGGCCACCCCCCCATGAGCGGCCACCTGTCTGGGGAGAGGTGGCGAGACAGCTGACAGGTCCTAAGAACCCAGGAGGCAAGACAGCTAGTTTCTTTGCCATCACAGACTGTCCTGTTTGTGCCCTGTTTGTGCCAGCTGCCCCAAATTTTCCTACTGCCCCCCCACACACCCCCGAAATCTATTCCCAGGGACACACCTCGAGAGAGGCAAACCCTTCTCTTTTTAAACTTGCCTCCCTGCAGGGAAGAATTCAGCTTTTCCTTACAGTTAAGCTGAACGAACAAAGGGCCCCAAGGAGGACAAGAGGTTCCGGCTCTGTTTGCTGCCTGTCTGAGGTTCACCCCGTTTTAAAATCCACCTCTTCACCACCCTCTCTGCTCACTGCCATGGTTACCACCGCCCTGTCCTTGAGCGGCACTGGTTGTTCAAAGGCAGAAACAAGCAAGGGCATTTTAAGTGTCCTTTTAAATATCCAAAACACTGTGTTGGCATTTGGGAAACAGAAAGGGAAATAAAAGGTCTGGCTGTTTCTCGTTTCCTTCCCAGTCCAGGATCATGAATAAATCCTTTACCCTGGGTGGCCTCTTGGCCCCCCAAGGAGAGGATGAAGTTTATGAGGCCTCTGGAGTGGAATTTAGCACCTGTTGCCGGCTTTAGTTGCCTCTCTTCCTTTCCCTCTGCGGCTTTAGACCTTGCCCCCAGGCTAAGCTAGCTCCACCTGGCACCTTGTGGAAGTCTTCTGACTTTCCGCTCACCTTCATGCTCTGAGAGTCCCACACACACTTGACTTGCAGCCTTTCCTCCCAGCTGTTAACACTGTTAGTGGGGTTAGCATTCAGGTAGGCAAATGGCCCATCTGAGATCCTCATCCCTGAAACACTCCATTGTTATTTGGGTACCCTAGACCTTTGCAACACCAGAAACTACCTCCACTTCTGAACTCTTAGCCTTGCACCCTACTTCCCAGCCATACTGGCTGGTTTTATGTGTCAACTTGACACAAGCTGGAGTTCTCACAGAGAAAGGAGCCTCCCTTGAGAAAGTGCCTCCATGAGATCCAGCTGTAAGGCATTTTCTCAATTAGTGATCAAGGGGGAAGGGCCCATTGTGGGTGGTGCCATCCCTGGGCTGGGAGTCTTGGGTTCTATGAGAAAGCAGGCTGAGCAAGCCAGGGGAAGCAAGCCAGTAAGTAACATCCCTCCATGGCCTCTGTATCAGCCCCTGCTTCCTGACCTACTTGAGTTCCAGTCCTGACTTCCTTTGGTGATGAACAGCAATGTGAAAGTGTAAGGTGAATAAATCCTTTCCTCCCCAACTTGCTTCTTGGTCATGATAGATACCCTGACTAAGACACCAACCAACACTTCTTTCTCTAGTTTATTTGATTCAAATTTGATTTGGTTTTGACCTCCAATCTTCTTTTTCTTTTTCTTTCTTTCTTTTTTTTTTTTTTCTTTCGAGACAGGGTTTCTCTGTGTAGTCCTGGCTGTCCTGGAACTCACTTTGTAGACCAGGCTGGCCTTGAACTCAGAAATCCGCCTGCCTCTGCCTCCTGAGTGCTGGGATTAAAGGCGTGCGCCACTACGCCTGGCCAATCTCCTTTTTCAATGTTCAACCTTGTCCTTACGGCTTTCCTACCTAGCTGTGACATCATAGTCTCTATGCATGCACCCCTCACCTGGTTCCTGGAACTTCCTGGCAAGACACAGTTTCTCTCTGACCTGCCATGCTGGAGTAAAATATCAAGGCCAACTGTTGCCAATCTAAATTTATGATCACGAGTCCCTAGTGGGCTCTCAACACTGTCCTTTTGCATATCCCCAGGGTCTTTCCTTTCCCACACTCTGAAATAACTAGATTGCACCTTCTGTCCTCAGACACCCTCCTCATTCCAAACACACTCTGAGCCAAATCCCCTGCTGCTTATTTTACTGAAAAAAATAAAGACAATTTGACAAAACACCTCACCTTCCACCTATTGCCCCGCCATGCTCTCTGTCTTTCTGTTCAGGTGCTGCCCACACTTCTGTCCCTTGGAGACCCATTCATATTTCACACACAGCACCAGGGTGCCTCCCCATTGTCTATTGCAATGGGTGGGATATTATTTGATCGCAAGGCTTCATGTGTTGAAGTTTAATCCCCATTGAGAGATTGTAAAAGAATAGGCCAAGATCGCTAAATTGGTCGCGCATGAGAATATCATTTAATCTGGGAGTTCGAGGTTCATGTCCCTGTTCAGTGCTTCCTTATGCTTTGTGCTTGCTGGTCCCAAGAAGCCATGCTCGTCTACCTACAGGTCCCTTCTACTAAGACCCTGACAACAAACCAAGGCAGGCTTCTGTCTGAGTTCACTTTAAATACACCAAAGAAGTGTATTGGGCTTCCTTACAAAGCAGAAGTAAGTAGATTCTTACAGGGGTTTGGGAGCGCCTCCCTCTCTAACAGGTCATACCAAGAAAACCTTTCCCCAGCAAGGATGGGAGCCGTGTAGATTAAGCTCCCTCCTTATGTTTTCCTCAGGCCTATCTACTCTAGCCCATCCCTGAGATCACATGCGATTAAGGAAGAGTTGCATACAAGAGATAGTAGAGAGTGCTAGGTACTCATGTGAGGGTTTCCCAGTCCTTCCTACCTCTCTATGTGAGGGCGTAAACACTCAGTTAGTACGACTGGGATACTCTTTTGGCAAGGGGGTATAGCTGAACTCCCCAAAGAGCAGTTGTTTGGCTCAGAGGACAGTCATTGGCCGATTCTAGTATCCTTGTCTCTTGCCAGGTGAAGCTCTATGCCTTCAACAGTAGCACTGCCTTGTATCTCTAGAACCATGAGCCAAACCATGCCTTTCTTTTTAAAGCAGTCTACCTTATTTTGTTATAGTGATTCGTGGTGGTTTGAATAGGAATAGCATCCATAAATTAATGAGTTTGAATGCTTGGCCTATAGGAGTGGCACTATTAAGAGGTATGGTCCTCTTTCACACAAACTCCCCTTTTCTCTCTCTGTCCTCCCTAGACTTAACCCTCCAGAGAACTGGAATCTGGAAACTCCCAGGAATCTATGAGGGCGACCCTAGCTAAGACTCTTAGGAATGGAGAATATGGAACCTGAAACGAATCCCTCCTGTAACCAGGCAAGACTTCCAATGGAGGCAGAAGTGGGAGGAGGTGGTACACCAACCCAGCCACAGAACTTTTGACCCACAATTTGTCCTGCCTACATGATATGCAGGGATAAAGATGCAGAAACTGAGGGAATGGCCAACCAATGACTGGTCAAGCTTGAGACTCATGCCATGAAAGAGAGTCCATCCCTGATATTGATGCTATTAATAGTACTCTGCTATACTTGCAGACAGGAGCCCAGCATAACCATCAGCAGAGAGGATTTAACCCAGCAACTAATGGGAACAGATGCAAAAGACAACAGCCAAACATTAGGTGGAGCTCGGGGAATCTTATGGAAGAGGAGGAAGAAGGATTGAAGGAGCCAGAGAGGTTAAGGACATCACAAGAAAACCTAAAGACTCAACTAACCTGGGCCCACAAGGGCTCACAGAGACTGACCACCAACCTGAGAGCATGCACAGGACAGACCTATGCCCCCTACACATATGTAATAGACATGCAGCTTGGTCTTCATGTAGATAGATCCCCTGACAGCAGGGACAGGAGCTGTCTCTGATTCTGCTGTCTGCCTTTGGGTACTTTTCCCCCTAATTACCTTGTCTAGCTTCAGTAGGAGAAGATGCACTTGGTCCTACTGCAACTTGATATGCCAAGATAGGTTAAAATCCATGGGCGGCCTCGCTTTCTCTGAAGAAAATAGGGGAGTATGGGGAGGGCAGAGGATTATGGGAAAAGGGAGGGGAAGTTTAGATCAGATATAAAGCAAAATAATTAATGAAAAGAAAAAAAGAGGTGTGGCTCTGTTGGAGTGGGTGTAGCCCTATTGGAGTACGTGTGGCCCTATTGGAGGAACTCTGTCACCATGGAGGCAGGCTTTGAGGTCTCAGATGCTCAAGTTCTGCCCAGTGACAGTCTCCTTCTGCTGCCTGCAGATTAAGGTATAGAACTCCTTCTGCAGGACCATGTCTGCTGGCATGCCACCTCATTTCCTCCAATGATGATAATGGACTAAACCTCTGAAACTGTAAGCCAGCCTCAATGAAATGTTTTCCTTCATAAGAGTTGCTTTGGTCATGGTGTCTCTTTACAGCAATAGAAACTAATACAATAATGAAAATCAGGTGACTAAAATAGTTTTTAACATTTGCATTATTATTATGTGTATTAATATTGTGTGTAGATAACTGTGGGTTTGTGAGAGCTGTGTGTGTGTGTGTGTGTGTGTGTGTGTGTGTGATGACTTTCCTGAGTAGGCTTTACAGGCAAGGACTTATACCAGAGTCATGTACTAATAACTTGTGAACTCAGCCCCACCTCATGCTCATCATCAGAATAATTCACTTTAGTGCAGAAATGTATTCATTTGTTATGCGTCACCTTCATAAAACACACAGATTCTTAAAGCCAATAGAAAGTCTGTTTGTGCCTGGCAGTGGTGGCACACGGCTTCAATTCCAGCACTTGGGAGGCAGAGGCAGGTGGATTTCTAAGTTCAAGGCCAGCCTGGTCTACAGAGTGAGTTCCAGGACAGCCAGGGCTACACAGAGAAACCCTGTCTTGAAAAACAAAAACCAACCAACCAACCAACCAAACAAACAAACAAAAGTCTATTTGCCTACATGGGAACTCTCCTATATTATGTAGCTACTAGCTTACTGTCCTTGGATTTTATGCCTAACAATCATATCCTGGCTGACACACTTCAATTGCTCAGAAGAGTTAGCAATAAGCAGGGCTATAGAAGCCAAAAGGCAAGGTTAGAACATGCAAGGACTTTTCCAGAACCATGGACTGTGATGGATTAGGTCTTTATTCTTGTTTGTTTGTTTGGTGGGGGAGGTGCGGGGAGAGGCGTTGTGGTCTACGTGCTGGGCTCTTCAGTCAAAATGGTGCCTTGGTGCCTCTAACATAGAATCAGTCATGCTAAGGTGTGGAGGTTTGCTACATGCTCTCTTGTCTCCCTATACATGTGTATACATGTGTATGAGTATGATCTTGTATTCTCTGTAATCTTCACTTATTGTTTTTTCCTGGCTGCACACACTCCTGCATACACCCTGGGTCGGTGGCACTCACAGACTGCACACACTTCCTGCACACACCCTGGGTTGGTGGCAATCACGGTCTGCATGCACCTCCTATTCCCTCTCCATCTGACACTAGTCACACTTTCACCCCTATCTCTACACCAGAACTACTCTTGTCAAGGGCATAAATGACTCTCACCCTGAGAAATCTCTAGACGTTATTTCTGTCCATTCACTTCCTCACAGGAAAAAAAAAAAAAAGACAAGCATCAGGCAGTGAAGAATCACAAAGAGAACAGACCCTTATAGAAGCCAAGGCAAGGAGAGGCCAGTTCCTCAGTTGTCCCTCCAATGCTCTCCATCCATCTCTCTCTTTAAAAGGATTTATTTATAAGAAACTGGAGAGATGGTTCTGCAGTTAAGATCACTTTCTGTTCTTCTAGAGAACCCTTGATCCCCAACACTACATGACAGCTCATAACTGCTTGTAAATCCAGTTCCAGGGGATCTGACACCTTCTGGCCTCTGGGGCCACGAATGTGGTACAACAGACAGACATAAGTGCAACAAGACAGCCACACACATAAAATAAAATTGAAACAAAACCACAAAAAGGCCAGACATGACTTTATTCCTAGCACTGGAGATAGAAACTGGTGGCTTTCTCTGAGTTCAAGGCCAGCTTCTTGTTGGTAGCAAGTTACAGGCCAGCCAGAGTGAGATCCTGTGTCATAAAAAAGGAAGAAAGAAAGGGGGAGGGGAGGAAGGAAGGGAGGGAGGAAGGAAGGAAGGAAGGAAGGAAGGAAGGAAGGAAGGAAGGAAGAAAATAAGTATTATTGTATGAACATGACACTGTAGAGGTAAGAGGACAAATTTTGGTAGTCCATTCCCTTCTTCAACTTTGTGAGTTCCAGGAATAAAACTCAGTTTGTAGCCGGGGCGTGGTGGCGCACGCCTTCCCCATTCCATTGGTGAGTTCATAAGCCCTAGAGACTTCACACCTTCTGTTTGTTGTCTCCCTGTATTGTTTGATAGCTTGGGTCAAAAGCTGATGTGATAGATACTGATTTAGAGACAGGACCTCACTGTGTAGCTCTGGCTGCTGGAGAATTCACAGTAACCTTACTGTCTCCATCTCTGGCCTGCTGGGGTTACATGTGTGCATCATTATCCCTGTATTTATGCCCCATAGAAACTTCTATTAGTCAAGTTGCCCTGATGTCTTCACAACCCAACCTTTCCCATGATCTCAACTGCAGCCACCTTCGTCTCTTACTACACTGGGCTTCCAGTGGGTCTTCTTGCCTTCACTTGACCCTGGTTTCTCTTCTCACACAACTCCTAGAGATTCCTTAATACACCAGGTCACAGGGCTTCTCTCGGTAAAACCTTGCATGTCCCACAGAGCACCTGCTGCAGTCTGCACAATGGGAACAAATCCCTATAGGGGAGAGCTGGACTAGCTTCCTGAACTTTCTGAGCCCCTCTTCTACTGTGTTGCTTTCACTCAGTCCACTCCAACTGTCTGCTCACCTTCCTTTCATGGGAGCTAACCAACTGTTCTCCAGCCCTAGAAGTGCATTTCTCTACCTGGAACCCCCTTCTCCCAGATCCTACCTGCCTGCCCTCTCCCATAACTACTCCTTATTATTTTTGGTATTCATTCATTCATTCATTCATTCATTCATTCATTCAATTGTTCATTTATTCCTTATTTATTTGTTTGAAGCAGAGTCTCAGATTGGCCTCATTTTTTATATGGCCAAGGCTAGCCTTGACCTCCTGATTTCCCTGCCCCCACCTTCCAAATGCTGTGATTATAGACATCCAAACTATACCCAGCTTTCCCCTCCTAAGAGAAGGCAGGCTGCCCTGGCCAGTTTATCATTACAAACACTGCAGCTTCCTATTGCCCCTGGCTCTGTTTTATATTTTCTTTTCCAAAGAAAACATTTGTTGTCTTTTTTTTTTTCTCTCTGTGGCTTTGTCTTCTCATTTGATATTAATTGTTAATTCTGGGTCTCGCTCTTGCTGGAATACAAGCTATTCCTTTCATTGACAAGTTCTTCTTTCCTACAACAATGCCTGGAAGATAATACATTCCCAGCAAATTTTGCCAAATGCCCAAATCAGAGAGGATAAAGCCCTGGAACATTTAAACTCTTATATTTTCCAGGCACCATTAAATTATGTACTTTGTGATTTGGACACTCCATGTTTATTGACGAGGAAATAAAGGTTCAAACCCAAGGTCACACAGTGGCAAAGCTGGAATTTGCTCTCAGGACCCTGCATCCAGAGCCATGGTTTTGAGCACTCTCTGTTGTCCTGCCTCTGCCCGGAAAGGGGGAAAAAACTGTAAACAAATTCTTCCTGCTGTGGCTGCAGTCAGCTGCGGAAACACACAGTGGCATTTCCAGATATCATCTGTATGCGTCGGGGAGCAGAGTGTGTCACAGGGGCTATTTCTCCTACTCCAGACACAAACACTGAGAAAAGAGTGCTGTGCAGAATGAGGGCATAGCTGTGTGTCTTGGCTGGAGTATCTGATTCCTTAGGAAGATGCGGAGCAGACGTGTGTAGATACATCATAGCATAGTGGGAAAAGTTCCTGACCCAAAGGGCCCACAGACATAGCATAATCATTGTACGACATCTCTGCCATTGCAGCATTGTCTTCCTCCTGGGCCAGTTCCTCACACTGTGGACAATGCCAGTCAGGCACAGTGGTATAATGTACCTTTTTGTTCACACTCGTCATTAAAAACAGGAAGACACCCATGGGTTATGCAAGCCTTCCCCTCAGCCTGATTGAGCTAACTTAAATAACTTTCATGGACCTGTTACAGAGGCTGGGGGATACTGGACCATTCTGGAGAGTCACCAGTCCTTTCTAGAAGGTTTCAGGAAGTGGATTAAAAAGCTAAGCAGTGGCAAAATGACAACCCTTTCATTGGCTAGGAAATAGTTGTACAGCAAGCAAGAAAAGAAGAGCACTGGCAATGTTCAAGACAATTTTGCTAACTCCTTTGAGAAGCACTGCAAAGTAGGATACATTGTCAGACCTGTCACCCCAGTGATTGTGTTGGGAGGCAGAGGCAGGAGGATTGGAAATTCAAGACCCTGTCTTTAAAAACATAAAATAAAATAAAATAAAATAAAATAGAGAGGAAAGGAAAGGAAGGGAGGAAGAGATAGTGAGAAAGGAGAGAGAGTGGGAGAGGGGAAGGGAGGGAGAGAGGGAGGAAAGAAAGGAGAGAGGAGAAGTATGTGGGACACTAGAGTTGGTTAGATTATACTTCTAGATTTAGAAGTGGATTTTCCTTGCTGATTACAATGGGGGAGGTGTGGCATTGGGGATGTTGTTAGGAAGGAAGGAAGGAAGGAAGGAAGGAAGGAAGGAAGGAAGGAAGGAAGGAAGGAACTGAAGGAAGGAAGGAAGACACTGAGCTGGACAGACAAATGGAGTTTCCTCAGCAGGGTGCCTCTACCTACTTTAGTTGCTGGCCTTCAGAGATTGACTTGTGTCAGCGTTTCTCACTGAATGTGAAGCTCACTGTTTTGGCTAGACCAACTCTCCTCAGGCTCCTCCCACGGCACTGGGGTTAACCAGGACACTCCACCATGGCATTGGGGTTACAGGGGCACTCCGTCACACCTGGCTTATGCCTCTTTACCGGGATGCTGAGGATTTGAACTCAGGTCCTCATGCTATGCAGAAAGTGCTTTCCAGGTGAGCTGTTGCCCCACCCCCACAGCGCGCCTCTGTTTTGAGACAGCTCTCACTAAGTTGAGTAGGCTGGCGTTGCCCTAGAGATCTCAATCCTCCCTCTTCAGCCTTCTGAGTAACCGAGGTTACAGGCCCACCTCACCAGGGCTGACTCCTTTCTGTCTTAAATTATTTCATTATTTTTGCTTGTAGTTTTAAAGTTTTACTTATTATTACCATGTGTATACATGGTGAGCATGGTGAGGTCAGAAGGCAACTCTGTGGAGTTGGTTCCCCCCTTCTATCTTATGTGGGGGCCGGGGATGGAGCTGAGGTCGGCAGGCATGTGTCTATTTGCTGAGCCATCTTGCTGACCTCCTTTTGAGACAGGGTCTCCTTGTGTAGCTGTGGCTGGCCTTAGACTTGTGATGGTCTGGCCTACTTTAGGCTGCTGACTAGTGGGTTAAGGTGTATGTACCAGACTCCATTTGTTTTCTGTCTTAATATGATAAAAGCTATGCAATGGAAACCATCGTATGTGCTTTAGAGCAGTGCTACAGAGAGAATATCTTACGTCTGTATAGAAGTGACACCTGAGCCGGGCGTGGTGGCGCACGTCTTTAATCCCAGCACTCGGGAGGCAGAGGCAGGCGAATTTCTGAGTTCGAGGCCAGCCTGGTCTACAAAGTGAGTTCCAGGACAGCCAGGGCTAGACAGAGAAACCCTGTCTCGAAAAACCAAAAAAAAAAAAAAAAAAAATGACACCTGATAATAAGTCTGATGGCCTATGGCTTAGGCAGAAAATGGGGGTGGGGTGGGGACATCTGAGAGGAGAGAGAATTCTGGGATAGATCCAGGCAAGAGATATACCCAGGGAAGCTGTGAGAAGAGACGGATGCATGATACCTGAGCACAGGTAGCCAGCCATGCGGCAGAATATAAATTAAAATAAATGGGTTATCTTACGTTAGGATTCTAGTTAGAGGAGAACCTGGCAAGATGGCCAAAGTATTAGTCTGAGTCTTATTTCTGGGAGCTTGGGGCTGGGAGGAAGAACCAGCCCATAACTTGAACAGGTATAGTACACTGAGTGTCAGGCTGAGGTCAAGCCCACTGGCCATTATCAGTGGACTCTACCATTCATTATTCCTTTCAAGTTGGGAAACTTGTATTCTTTGTTTTAGGATTTCATGGATTTGGAGGGATCTTTATTTTGTTTGGTTTTGTTTTGTCTTGCTTTTTTGAGATGAAGCCTCATATAGATAGCCCAGGTTAGCCTAGAACTGGCTATATACCTGAGGATGACCTTGAACTTCAGGTCTTCCCGCCCCCAGTTCCTGAGTGCTGGGATTCCTGGCAGTAGTATCACACTAGCTTTGATTGTATGTGATCGTTTTTGGGGTTTGTGTGTGTGTGTGTTTGTTTATTCGAGACAGGGTTTCTCTGTATAGCCCTGGAACTCATTTTGTAGACCAGGCCGGCCTCGAACTCAGAAATTTGCCTGCCTCTGCCTCCCAAGTGCTGGGATTAAAGGCGTGTGACACCATACCCCCCCCCCCCCCGTATGTAATTTTTTTTTAGGGTGGATTCTCACTACGTAGCCCAGGCTGACCTTATATCCCTTATATTTTTGACAGCTCTCTGTATCCCAGCATGCCTGGGATAATAGGCATCATGACATGTGACTTGTGTCTCTTAAAATTTTATCTAAGCTGGGCATGGTGGCCCACGCCTTTAATCCCAGCACTCGGAAGGCAGAGGCAGGCAGATTTCTGAGTTTGAGGCTAGCCTGGTCTACAGAGTGAGTTCCAGGACAGCCAGGGATACACAGAGAAACCCCGTCTCAAAAAAAAAAAAAAAAAATTCATCTAAAAGGGGGTAAAAATGGTGCCGGGCAGTGGTGGCCCACACCTTTAACCCCAGCACTTGGGAGGCAGAGGAAGGTGCATCTCTGTGAGTCTGAAGCCAGCCTGGACTACAAATCAAGAGCTACACAGAGAAAGCCTGTCTCAAGAAACAAAACAAAATTCAAAACAAAACAAAACAAGAACAAACAAACAATAACATCAACAAAAGGAAATAAAAATAATGCCTCTTCACAGAACTGCTACAAGTACAACGTGCTATAAATGACATTCAGCGGAGGGCTTGGTGCTGAGTAAGTACCACCTTGGTGTTTGCTGTGGGAAGAACCCGGGGACAGCATCTTTGCAGTGGATCGCAGGAAAGAAGAGCCTGCATTTGGTAGCACAACTGAGATCCCTCGCATAGGATTATCCATCCCAAGAATGGACGGGAAGCAAAGAGACTTGTCCATCAGTACTTCATTCTCTCTGATGAGAGTCTTTTTCAGGTTTATCAACCCCTCCATTTCTGGGCTCCTCAATTTTGAAGAAGGCTTGGGCGGGTGGGGTGGGGGGTAGAGAGTATACAGGAATTAGCCCAAAATTTGCACTCCACAGAAATGTTTGGTGCAGCTGAGGTTAGAGGTGGGACTTGACTGCATGAGGTAGAGTGCGTATTGCCAAGTCACAGTCTGCGTTCGCCATTGTTGTTAGATTAGATGGCTCACACCAGCCCAGCTCGTGCCTCACGGTGAGAGGCCCACCTGGGGAGCTTGTTAAAAGGAAGATTTGAGTTCAGTAGGTTTGGGGTGGGCCAGAGTGCTACATTTTAACGAGCTCCCGAGCGGTGCTAATGCTAATAGCAAAAAATTTGTTTAATTAATGCACACTTAGCAAGCACTTCCTCTATCTGAGTTACTGTGTTCGAGAGACTACTGGCATTTTGTTTGGTGGGCTGAATAGTAGTCTCTTCAAAAAAAAAAAAAAAAACGAGCACATTTGGTTTCTCAGCCTTTGAATCCACGACCTTACATAGCAAAATGAATTTTTCAGATGAGGACCTTGAGATAGGACGTTTATCTTGGATTAACAGAATAGGCATGGCATAGTCACGGCGATTTTATGAGATGAGGAGGTTAGAGGAATGAACCCCTTCCCACTCCCACCCCTGTTCTAGCCTTAAAGATGGAGAAAAAAAACCAAACAGGTAGCTTTCAGAAGCTCAAAAGTTAATGTGATGTTTTCTCGGGAATGCAGCCCTACAGGCAGATTTTACACTTTCTGATTCTCAAAGCTGATATGTTTTTGTGATTTTTTTTTTTTTTTTTTGGTTTTTCGAGACAGGGTTTCTCTGTGTAGCCCTGGCTGTCATGGAACTCACTTTGTAGACCAGGCTGGCCTCGAACTCAGAAATCCGCCTGCCTCTGCCTCCTGAGTGCTGGGATTAAAGGCGTGCGCCACCACGCCCGGCGTGATTTTTTTTTTTTAATCCACAAAAGTTGTGGTTCATTGTCCCAGCAGCCCCAAGAACTGATGCAAATGAGAAGAAAATGAGGCATGGACCAGTCAGGATAGGTTAGGCGATGAAACTATGATAGCATCTCCGTGCTAGTTGCTTAAATAAAAATAATGATTTGCTTATTGTTCAGAATACATTTTAAACAAAGATTGGGTGATGCGTCTGTCAATGTGGGGCCCAGGTTGAGGGAAGAGCCACCATCTGGAACACTCAAGGCAGAACTTTCAATCACATCTCATGTTGTCATCCCACCCTCAAGGAACAGAAAGCACGATTCATCCACATGTCCAGAAGGCAGAGAGATGGAAACAGTTGCTGGGCCTATATCTAGCATAGTTGAGTAAGCTTCTGGTATATATTCATCTAGATAGAAGAAAACACTCTGGATAAAATATAAAAATAAACTTGATGTGTGGTACAAGTGTGTAATGTCAACCCCAAGGAGGCTGAGGCAGGAAGATTGCCAGTTTGAGGCCAGCCTCAAACAAAACAAAACAACTTATATATCTTTCTAAACCAAAATTTGAGATGAAATAGGAAAAAACAAAAAAACAAAAAACAAACAACAACAACAAAAACCCACAAAAAAACCAAAATCTAACCCTGGAGGCTGGAGGACAGGTAGAAGAGCAGTCAGTAGACACACACACACACACACACACACACACACACACACACACACACACTGGTTTTTTGAGACAGGGTTTCTCTGTGTATCCCTGGCTGTCCTAGAACTCACTCTGTAGACCAGGCTGGCCTAGAACTCACAAATCTGCCTGCCTCTACCTCTCAAGTGCTGGGATTAAAGGCGTACATCACCACTGCCCAGTGAGAGTTGATATTTAAAAGACTGGAATGACAATGAAGAGGCTCACCTAGGTAGAGAGAAAAAAAGATGTTGATTAAAGGCACCCACCTTCACTTGTAAGTCCAATAAGTTCTGATATCTCAGGTGACAGGTGTATTAATCCATTTGGTTGTGGTGAGTAGTCATTGCTGTCATGTTGCATATATAATCCTTTTTTGTCAATCAAATATCTACAGATTTATGGATTTGGGGTATAGCTTGGTGAATTTCTGGATTTTACCCTAATATCACTGCCATACACCACCCCAGCCGGGTATGGGGATCCCTGGGATGTGGGTTCTCAAGGCCAGGTGAGTAAGGATTCGGTGGTGACACTCAGATTCAAACTGCCTCCGTGTTTGTTTCTGTTTGTCACCACCGAATCCTTACCCACCTGACCTCAAGAACCCACATCCCAGGGACCCCCATATCCGGCTGGGATGGTCAGTGGCATATTACAAAAAATTAATGAAAAATGCAGAAATGTAAAAAGAGGTCACATCTTGATGATGGCAGCTTTGAGAGTGAGCATAGGTCCCTAGGATGGTGATTGGTTAACTTGACATGAGCAAGGATCACCTGGAGGAGGAGGTCCTGTGTTGTATAGTGTACTGGCTAGGTTTGTGTCAACTTGACGCAGCTGGGGTTATCACAGAGAAAGGAGCTTCAGTTGGGAAAATGCCTCCATGAGATCTAGCTGTGAGGCATTTTCTCAATTAGTGATCAAGGGCCCCAACCCCCACCCTGGTAGAGACCCGACCGTCAGAACCCAAGATATTCTCTCGTCCGACTCGTTCGGTCCTTTTCGTTCGGTCATTTCTTGTAGGGAGGTACCGTTCTGCATCAGCTCCTGCTTGAGTTCCAGTCCTGACTTCCTTT
Organism: Mus minutoides; assembly: GCA_902729485.2. Taxonomy (NCBI): domain Eukaryota; kingdom Metazoa; phylum Chordata; class Mammalia; order Rodentia; family Muridae; genus Mus; species Mus minutoides. The sequence continues at coordinate 2,711,906 of LR749519.1, read as the reverse complement.
GGTGATGAACAGCAGTATGGAAGTGTAAGCCGAATAAACCCTTTCCTCCCCAACCTGCTTCTTGGTCATGATGTTTGTGCAGGAATAGAAACCCTGACTAAGACATATAGGAAAGCAGTCTGGAGGAGGAGGAAGCTGGTAAGCCTCCGTTCTCTGTGGTCTCTGCTTCAGGAACTCCAGGGTCCTGCCCTGATGCTCTGACTTGCTCATTAGTAGACAGTTTCCTGGGAACTGTAAGAAGAAAGAAAGCCCTTCTTTCACTGTTGCTTTTGGTCATGGTGTTTATCACAGCAATAGAAAGCCAGGGAGGACGGTACCAATGTGGGCCACTTAAAGTGGCTAAAATGCAAACAGGATATGTGTGTGTGTGACACAAAGAATCTTGTTTCTCCTACTCCCCTACTTCTCTCTCTTGAGATAGGGTTTTACTCTGTGGCTTAGGCTAACCATGAATACATAGAAATCCTCCTGACTCTGCCTCCCAAAGTCTGAGATTGCAGGCCCAAGACAGCACACATCTTGAGAGTCAGAGGACAAAGTCTGGGGTGGCCTTAGCTGATGAAAAGCTAAAGAAGAGATTCCAGATAAGTGAGGGCTACAGAGGAGGAACTAGCCTGTGGCAGAGGCATTACTCACCAGGCCCAGAATAGATTTTAAACTCAGCATGTGGACAGAGAATCACAGCCCACAACCACCAGAGAAGACAGTCATCAATACAGGTTGACCAGATGTTGGATACTGGCGCTACAGCTTCTAAAACAGCTATTCTATGTATAGGTGGAAAGGAAGCATTTACAGATGATGAGTGGATAGGGAACCTCAGCAGAGAAGTAAAGCTCAAATGGAAGTTCTAGAATTTGAAAACATATGTGAGGTGCCTAGAGATGTAGCTCAGTGGTAGAGTACTTTCACAGCAGGCATAAGGCTCTGGGTTCGATTCCCAGCACCACATGCAAAGAAAGGAGAGAGAGAGAGAGAGAGAGAGAGAGAGAGAGAGAAGAGAAAGTAGAGGAGGGAGAGGGAGAGGGAGAGTGGAATGAAGCAGTCATAGGCTTAACATCAGATGGTGATTAATGGAGACTCAATAAACTTGGCGATAGACCAGTTGAAATTATGCAGTCAGAGGAGCAGAGAGAAAAAAAAAATGCTGAAAGGAAAACAAAACAGAACAAGCCCTGGAAACTGGGTGGACGACATCAGAAAACCTAACACATGTGCTTTGTGGGATGAGACATTATGTAGGAGTGTGTGAACCGGGTGGTGTATACCCAGCCGTATTACCCACTGTCAGCCACAGGTAAGAAGCATTAACGCAATACAATAAGATTTTGTTTATATGTTTTTAATTACACTTATTTGTTTACTGGGGGGGCATGCATACTATGGCATTTATATAGAGATCGGAGTCAGTTCCCTCCTTTATCAGTGTGAGTCCGGAGGTTGTGAGAGACTTGGCAGCAAGTGCCTTCACCCACTGAGTCATCGTGACAGCCCTACGTATTTGAGAGAGTCTTGCTGTATACCCTAGGCTGGCCTCCTACTTTGGCCTTTCTTTCTTTCTTTCTTTCTTTCTTTCTTTCTTTCTTTCTTTCTTTCTTTCTTTCTTTCTTTCCTTCCTTCCTTCCTTTCCTTTCTTTCCTTCCTTTCCTTTCTTTCTTTCTTTCTTTCTTTCTTTCTTTCCTAATTTTTTTTGTTTGTTTTTGTTGTTGTTTTGGTTTGGTTTTTTGGTTTTTTGGTTTTTTGAGACAGAGTTTCTCTGTATAGTCCTGGCTGTCCAGGAACTCATTCTGTAGACCAGGCTGGCCTCGAACTCAGAAATCCACCTGCCTCTGCCTCCCAAGTGCTGGGGTTAAAGGTGTGCACCACCACTGCCTGGCTGCTTTGGCCGTTTAAGTTCTTAGATGACAGTTGTGCCCTACCACACCTAGCTCATCTCAAGATATTTTGAGAGTGGCAGAAGAGGGAATGAAAGGCTGAGAACTCATAGAAATCGTATAATACTTTTTTTTTCTTCGTGAGGCAGAGCTTTTTTCTATTAGTGCCCAGTCTGTCCTGGACTCACTTTGTAGGTGAGTCTAGCGTGGAACTCACAGAGATCCACCTGCCTCTGCCTCCTGGGTGTTGGAATTAAAGTTGTGCACCACCACGCCTAGCTCATATAGTTCTTATTATGTTATATTGTCATAATTTTCTGAGGTCCAGAGGACCAAACCCATAATTAGCTACACAAGATCTCTATCACAAAGTTGCATCTACAGTCCATGAATATTCAATTATATAATTGGCTATTATTAAGCAATCATTTTGCCTCTGGGCTCCATTTCTAGCCTTTAGTTATTACTGCTGATCTCTTAATGAAGCAATCCTTATCATGGATAGATATAAACACACAAAACATAATCTATCTATCTGTATAAACAACAAAATATAGCTATATTCTATGTATGATTTGGTGCTATCTGTGGTCTCAGGAATCTCCTGGGAGTCTTGGAAGACAACCCCCTGGATATAAGGGGAATGACAGAGTAAGACATACATTGACAGATGCAAAAAAAGAAATAGAAAAAATAATCTCAGCCAAAGCTAAGCAGGATTAGTACAAAGAAAATAACAACCAGGCACATCACAGGCAAGCTCTGGAAATGTGGAGATAAAGTGAGAATTTTAAAGCTGTCAGAGGAGTAGTCATCCGGTAACCACGGGAACAGAATCTGAGTAGCTCGGATTTCCCTTCAGAAGCAAGGATGGCATCTTAAAGGACTGAAACAAAAACCTTCCTGTCAGCTGGATTCCTGTGTCTACTGGAAAATACTCTTCAGGGATGGAGGCAAAATAAAATACTTTCACGTTAAAGGAAAATGAGAATCTGCCACCAGCTGATCAATAGAAGTTTTTGAGGAAGGAAAAAAAATGAATTCTGATTATAATGGAGAGAGTTCTTGTTTCATTTGGCTTTTTATTTGTTTCTTTCTGGTTTTGTTGTTATTGTCTCGTTTTTTGGTTTTTTTTTTTTGTTTTGTTTTGTTTTGTTTTGTTTTTTTTGTTTTTCGTGACAGGGTTTCTCTGTGTAGCCCTGGCTGTCCTGAGCTTTGTAGACCAGGCTGGCCTCGAACTCAGAAATTCGCCTGCCTCTGCCTCTGGAGTGCTGGGATAAAAGGCGTGCGCCACCACACCCGGCTTCTTGTTTTGTGTTTTTTGTTTTGTTTTGTTTTGTTTTTTTTAAGATAGGGTCTCACTCTCTATCCCAGGCTGGCCTGGAACCTACTGTAAATATAGTCCAGGCTGCTCTAGAACTCTTCCTATTCTCAGGAGGAGTAGTAGCAGTCTTCCTACTCCCAGGAGGGCTGGGATCACAGGTGTCACAGGTGTGACCCTTCATGCCTGGGGAGAATGGACTTCTTTGAAAAGAGAGTCAGCCCTGGTGTGATAAATATGTGCGTAAATGCAAATGATTTTAAAAGATTTTATTTAAAATACATATCAAGAAGCAGGGCATAGTGTCCAAGTGCATTTAATTCTGGCACTGGGGAGGCAAAGAAAACTGAAGATATAGATAAAAAGTACAGACAGGAACAAAATTCAAGGCCACACAGTCTCCTGAAGCAGAAGGAGGAAACTGAGCCTGTCTAGAAATGGGAGAAGTCTGGAGATGAAGAAGATTAAAAAGGCTCGGAATTCACTGCTGCTGGTGTTTGTTTTCCCTGTTAGACAGGAGGAGATAGTTGGTATAAGGTGTGTGTGTGTGTGTGTGTGTGTGTGTGTGTGTCACTATGATGGGGACAAGAGTTTGCAGCACCCCTTTCTGATGTGTGACCTGTGCTCAGGATCTGGCAGGTTCTCTCTACGGAAATAGTGAGTTGATACCATGGTATGCATAGGGAACTGGTTCCGGAACACTATGCTAATACCAATGTCTAGATGTTCATGTGTCATACATGAAGTGGCATACTATTGCCATATGACCTTTTCACATCCCTCCAGCCCTTGCTTGTTCTTAATTAACATCTAGAGTCATGAGGTCATGATGGCATCTTCATAAGTTTTGTGCTTGTCCCTCCCCCCCCCCCCATACAACTCTTCAACATGCCCTTGCCTGCCCACGTGTGTGCCCTTCCTTCCAGGAATCCTTTCTCCTCCTTGTGTCCCTTTCGACTTCTGTACCCATTCTTTCCTTAAAGCCCTTCTCCCTTCTTGTGTTCACCTTTAATCCTGCTCAAGATATTCTGCTGATATCTAAGCCAATATACCTATCCTCCCAAATTTACAGATGGTCACTATTATAAAGGTACCAAATTTTCTTTTTTCTTTCTTTCTTTTTTTTTGGTTTTTTGAGACAGGGTTTCTCTGTGTAGCCCTGGCTGTCCTGGAACTCACTCTGCAGACCAGACTGGCCTTGAACTCAGAAATCCACCTGCCTCTGCCTCCTGAGTGCTGGGATTAAAAGCGTGCGCCACCATGCCCGGCTCGGTTTGGTTTTTCAAGACAGGTTTCTCTGTATAGCCCTGGCTGTCCTGGAACTCACTTTGTAGATCAGGCTGGCCTCGAACTCAGAAATCTGCCTGCCTCTGCCTCCCGAGTGCTGGGATTAAAGGCATGCACCACCACACTCAGCCAAATTATCTTTTTAATGATAATAAATCTTGAAGGTTACTATATGAAGTTCAACTATATACTCATCTTTGACGAATAGTTTGCCCAGGTTTAAAGGCTGCCATAGAATCCCAATAGAAATGTACATTATCTTATTTAACATGGTCTCCATGTGCAGCATTTAGGCCATATTGACAGCCTTGGGATTTCAAAGATGATGATAACAAACAACCTTTCACACTGGAGCAATATAACTTTAGGATAAAAATTCTAGAAACCCAACTGTTGAGCTAAAGAGAACATACATTGGTATTGTTTTCAGACAGACTGCACGAAAGCCAAGTTGGCTTCAAACTAGCCATCCTCCAGCCTCAGCCTTCAGAGTGCTGAGATTCCTGGCACACCACCTTGCCCAGACCACATTTGTAATTTTAGTAAATGTTACAGTGCCTTCCTTAGGGTTTGTATCAGTTGATGTTTTTATACTTTGAGATGCTATTTTCTTTTCTTGTGTGTATGAATTGTTCAGACCTATGGGTTTCCTTGTGATGTTTTCACACAGACACATAACATGCTCCGTCACGTTATCTGCCGTTACCCCATCCCGTCTCCTGCTAGCTTGTTTTCTCTTCAGTGAGTATTTTAAAACTGTGTTTGACTTTTGTTAGTTCAATTGATAAAAAATGATGTTTTTGAGGTGCTTTTATTCTGCCTCTTTTCCCTATGGGGAGGATGAGGACTGGGTTGAGAGTGTTGCTTATTTCTGCTTTAATCCATTTCTTCCCCATTTTCCTTGGATTGTATAGACACTTCCTCTCCGGAGTCCTTCTACATCAGCATAATAGCCCTTTCTCTGTGACAGGAATCACAAAATTTTTTTTCAACTTATTTGCCCTTTAACTTTTTTTTTTTTTTTGGTATTGTATTCTAGTCATTCAGGAGTTTAAAAAAAAACAAATCTTTGTTACAGGAGAGGTGGCCCAGTGGTTAAGAGCACTTTTTACTCTCATGGAGAAGCCAGGTTTGGTCCTAGTATTCACAGGGTAGTTGACAATCATCTGTAACTCCAGTGCTATGGGATATGACACTGTTCTGACCTTTCTAGGCAACAGGCATGCATGTGGTATACAGACATACATGCAAGCAAAATATTCGTACACATAAAATAAATAAAAATCAACAAAGTTTTACAAAAATTATTGTTACAATATGTCTTAGTCAGGGTTTATATTCCTGAACAAAACATCATGACCCAGAAGCAAGTTGGAAGGAAAGGGTTTATTCAGCTTATACTTCCACATTGCTGTTCATCACCAAAGGAAGTCAGGACAGGAACTCAAGCAGGGCAGGAACTTGGAAGCAGGAGCTGATGCAGAGGCCACGGAGGGGTGCTGCTTACTGGCTTGCTTCTCCTGGCTTGCTCAGCTTACTTTCTCATAGAACCCAAGATTACTAGCCCATTGTGGGTGGTGTCATCCCTGGGCTGGGCCCTCCCCTCTTGATCACTAATTGGGAAAATGCCTTACAGCTGGATCTCATGGAGGCATTTCCTCAAGGGACACTCCTTTCTCTGAGAAAACTCCAGCTTGTGTCAAGTTGACACACAAACCCAGCCAGTACTCAGTCTTTGTATTCACTAGCCTATTATACTTCTAGATGTTATTTTATAATGAGAATGCCTTCAGCCTTCAGATGGAAACTGTTGCCTGATGCTCCTTAGCCCCTTTAACTTTGTCCATTTATTAAAAATGTTTTCTGGGCTGGGCGTGGTGGCTCACGCCTTTAATCCCAGCGCTTGGGAGGCAGAGGCTGGCGGATTCTGGAGTTTGAGGCCAGCCTGGTCTACAGAGTGAGTTTCAGGACAGCCAGGGCTACACAGAGAAACTCTGTCTCATAAAACCAAACCAAACAAACAAAAAGTGTTTTCTGGGGCTGGAGAGATGGCTCAGTGGTTAAGGGCACTGACTGCTCTTCCAGAAGTCCTGAGTTCAAATCCCAGCAACCACATTGTGGCTCAGAACCATCTGTAATGAGATTTGATGCCTTCTTCTGGTGTGTCTGAAGACAGCTACAGTGTACTTATATATAATAAATGAATAAATTTAAAAAAATAAAATAAAAACATTTTCTGGTGTAATGTATGAGGTGTGTACCTTACTTACTTTTCTCCGGTTGATCTCCGATTGTTCCCATGTTTGATTTTACTTTCTTTCACATAATCACATCAGCTCTGTAAGGACAGCTCTTCTGTTCTGTGTGCCTTTTATTTCTTTTCCTTTCCTTTGCTACAACTCTAATAAAGTTGACTAGTGGGGAGATAATGGGCATTGTGCCTTGTTTTCTACCTAACCTGTGAGCAGTGACTGCCTGCCTTTGAGGGTTTTTCTTATTTGTTCCTATCTATCTATCTATCTATCTATCGTCTATCTATTGGATATATGTGTTTGCTTTTGTGTACATGGGAAAGTCAAAGGACACCTTGCAGAAGTCTGTTCTCTCTTTCCACTGACTGGGGATCAGCCTCAGTCCCTCCTGCATGGTAGCAAGCACTTTTACTGGCTGAGTCATCTCGCCAACCCTGCTAGGTGTTTTCAGAATGTTATCCACAATGTTTTTTTTGTTGTTGTTGTTGTTTTGTTTTAGATGTATTTATTATACATAAGTACACTGTAGTTGACTTCAGACACACCAGAAGAGAGCATCAGATCCTATTGCAGATGGTTGTGAGCCACCATGTGGTTGCTGGGAATTGAACTCAGGACCTTCTGAAGAACAGTCAATATTCTTACTCGCTGAGCCATCTCTCCAGCCCGGTTTTGTTGTTTTTGATTTTTGTTTTTTCCAACCTGAACCATTCTTCAGAATATGTGCTGCCTAGGAAACTATAAACAGTAATTATTAGCTTAGCTGTGGTTTTTTTTGCAGATGTCCTTTATCAATCATATTGAGAATGTTCTATTTTATTATTAGTCTGTTGAGAGAGTTTTTAGTCAATTTTGACAAGTGGTTTTCCCACTTATCTGTGGAAATCATCTCGTTTAAAGTTTGTCCTATTAATGTGGTTATTATTTATTTGTTTGTTTGTTCTTGAGACAAGGTCTTGTTATACAGCTCAGGTTGGCCTGGAACTCATTATTTGGACACATTGTTCTTCAGCTCAAGATCCTCTTACCCTGGCCTCCTGAGTGCTGGAATTATAGGTATGTAACACTGTGTTCAGTGGTTTTTGTCTTTTCTTTCTTTTTTTTTTTTTAAAGATTTATTTTTATTATTATTATTATACATAAGTACACTGTAGCTGTCTTCAGATGTGCCAGAAGAGGGCATCAGATCTCATTATGGGTGGTTGTGAGCCACCATGTGGTTGCTGGGATTTGAACTCAGGACCTTCAGAAGAGCAGTCAGTGCTCTTACCTGCTGAGCCATCTCGCCAGACCCTTAATTTGGCTTTTCGAGACAGAATTTCTCTGTGCAGCTCTGGCTGTTCTGGGACTTGTGTAGATCAGACTAGCTTTGAACTAAGAAATCTGCCTGCCTCTGCCTCCTAAATACTAGGACTAAAAGAATGTGCCACTATACCCAACAGTGTTTATTTCTTTTTTTTTTTTTTTTCAATTTATTTATTATATGTAAGTACATTGTAGCTGTCTTCAGGTACACCAGAAGAGGGCATCAGATTTCATTACAGATGGTTGTGAGCCACCATGTGGTTGCTGGGATTTGAACTCGGGACCTTTGGAAGAGCAGTCGGCGCTCTTAACCACTGAGCCATCTCTCCAGCCCCTGTTTATTTCTTTTTAACTATTAATTTGTTTTGGGAAGAAAGCCCTGATGCCATTGCCAAGACCTTCGAGTTTGAAGGTTTGACCTAACTAGGACAACAGGGAGTGAAGAAACAATAGATAAACATTAGAAAATGTGGGACAAGCCTGGCAGTGGTGGCACACGCCTTTAATCCCAGCACTCCGGAGGCAGAGGCAGGCGGATTTCTGAGTTCGAGGCCAGCCTGGTCTACAGAGTGAGTTCCAGGACAACCAGGGCTACACAGAGAAACCCTGTCTCAAAAAACAAAAAACAAAAAAACAAAAAAACAAAAAAAGAAAGAAAGAGAGGGGGGGAGGGAGGGAGGGAGGGAGAGAGGGAGGGAGGGAGGGAGGAAGGAAGGGAGAGAGAGAGAGAGAGAGAGAGAGAGAGAGAGAGAGAGAGAGAGAGAGAGAGAAAAGAAAGTGTAGGACCAGGCCGGGCTGTGAGCAGCAGGGAGGAGTCAGGTTTGTTTTTCTCAGTAGGAGGGCTCTGTACAGTAGTGGTCCCAGGTTGCCAACATCCAGAAGGAAAACACTGTGGTTAATGGTTTCTGCATTCACTGGTTATGGCTAAAGGTCATTAGTTCATAAATGTCTATACTGGGACTAGAGGAAATGCGTCTGACCGGCGGAAGGCTTTGCTGCTCTCATGGGTCTGAGGCACTGCTCCTTGACATAGCTGTGTTCATGTCAACAACAGGACCTCATCCATTTCCCACAGGTCATGACTTATCATTCTTTTAATGATTTTGTCGATTCTATTTGCCAATCCTTTGTTAATGAATTTTATGTTTTGTCCATGAGAGATACTGGTCTGTAATTTTCTTCTCCTGTCCTTGCCACATATTGACTTGAAAGACCATTTAAATTATATACTAAATTCCCATTCCTGGCCTTTGTGTTACGCTTTGTCCCATTGGAGTTTGTCTTCCCTTACAACTTACAGCAACTGCCATCACTGGGTCTTAGGAATCAGGTTGCTTTCAGGCTCTGCAAGCAAGGCACAGGAGACAAGATACAGTATCAGTTTAGTTATGTCTCTTCTCACCGCACAGTCGTATCCATAGGATGCATCCTTCCTGGGTCAGTGGGGAAACATAAATTTAAGGACCCAGTCATTCTGTCAGCCGATGCCTCATCAGGAAAATAGAAATGGTACTTATTGCTTTAATCAGGGGACTTAATTTAAGGAATGGTTGCTATTGTTAGAAGAGCTGAAGGAGCAAAATGGGAAGGTAAATAAGTGGAGGGCAATGACTTCAGGAAACTGTTATTAACCTTGTGACTATAAGACTAAGGAGAAGGTAGTTTTACTAGAGCCCCAAAGCATTCTTTATTGTCCCTGATGAGGACAGGGCCTACTGATGGGACCAATGGCAATGTACATTTGTTGTTGTTGTTGTTGTTGAAGACAGGGTTTCTCTGTGCAGCTCTGGCTGTCTTGGATCTCACTCTGCTGGCCTCGAACTCTGAAATCCACCTGCCTCTGCCTCCCAAGTGCTGGGATTAAAGGCGTGTACCACCACTGCCCGACAGCAATGTACACTTCATGGTGGCATCTGCATAAGGACATTATGATCAACACTGGACTGTACAAACACCAGGGTCCCAAAGATTATAACAAAGGTGAAGTCCTCTTATGCTTGGTGCCTCTCTAAGCATAAGAACATGAGCACAGGACAATGAATTTCTCCCCATGATAGTTCTGGTGTAAGCACACATACTGTGTGGCCAGTGCTATAGAAGAATACCATGTACCACTTGATCATGGTGATAAATGAAGATGCTGGTGGTCTTTATATTCACTCTACAGTAGTCTAGTCATTACTAGAGAGTGGGCTTTTCTTATAAAGCATTTTTACTGTTGGGCTGGAAAGATAGCTCAGCAGTTAAGAGCACTTGACTCGCCGGACATGGTGGCGCACGCCTTTAATCCCAGCACTTGGGAGGCAGAGGCAGGTGGATTTCTGAGTTCAAGGCCAGCCTGGTCTACAAAGTGAGTTTCAGGACAGCCAGGGCTGCACAGAGAAACCCTGTCTCGAAAAAAACCAAAAAAAAAAAAAAAAAAAAAAAAAGCACTTGACTCTTACAGAGGGCCTAGGATTGGTTGCCAGCACCACATGGCAGCTACAATCATCAGTAACTCCAATTCTAGGGCCTCTAACGATGTCTTCTGGCCTCTGTGGGCACCAGGCATACCAAAGTGCACAGATATACATGCAGGCAAAATATTCATTCACATAAAACAATTTTAATTTTTAATAGTCCATGGTAGTAGATGCCTATAATCCAAGCGTTGGGGGCTAGAGAGATGGTTCAGTGGTTAAGAACACTGACTGCTCTTCCAGAGGTCCTGAGTTCAATTCCCAGCAACCCCATGGTGGTTCACAGACACCTGTAATGGGATCCAATGCCCTCATCTAGTCTGGTGTGTCTGAAGAGAGCAATTGTGTGCTTATATACATAAAATAAATAAACAAATATACCGTATAATCTTAGCACTGTAGAGATAGCAGGAACATCATGAATTCAATATCAGCCTTGGATATAGTCTACTTGGATCAAAGGTCTTCTCTCCCCAGATCAGGCACCAGTGATGACCCAAAGAAATGATTCTCTGCAAGCCCTGCTTGGTAAACCATTAGATTTATTGGACTTACTTAGAGGAGCATGGGTGACCCCAGCAGCCAATCAGTGAAAGTCCTACTCTAGCGCGGATGATGACTTTCTTTCTGGCAGTCCCCCTTCATTTAACCCTCTACTCTGTGCATATTCTAGCTCGAAGGCAGACTCCTCTGAGAGAGAGGATCAGGAGGAAGTGGATGGAACCTCAGGTGAGGGTGACAGCCATCTCTAATCTCTCCTTCTGTGAGGGAATATGAGCAGCCCATCCTTGTTGAGCAGCTCCCGGGGAGAAGTCATACAGCTGTAATCACACTATTGTGCTCATAAAACAGTATTCTACAGCACAGGGATACATAAGGGAACTGTCTTAACCCAACCCAAAAATATTTACTGTAAAGCCAGTTTCATGCAGCAACAGCTTGGTACATCTCGAGTTTACTGTCTCTTGATTCTGTCACCTTCTCTCTCGATCGATTTAATCCAGGCTTTTGTTCACTGTAGCCTGAGGAACAATAGGCTGTGCCACACGTGTGTCCCACATGGTCTGGGTATGTTGTATGCTATACTGTCTATGTTTGTATAAGAACATTGTATGATGTTTGCACAAGGACAAAAACCAGCTAATGAGCTCTGAGACTGTGTCTCCCTTGTAAAAACTACAGAAGTCTGCTTAGAATCCCTGCAGGATGTTGGAACCAGAGCCACCGGCTGCTGCAGCTGTGGAATCGTTGAAAGGATGCTCTGCTGTTGTGAGAAGCTTCGGCGACAGCTGCAGAGGAATAAAATGCCGCCTTCTTCCTTTTCTGCCATCTAGTCAGCTCTGTCGGTGTCTCCTACCCGATGAGCATAACCAGAAGCAAAGTGCAAAGGAGACTATCGAGAGGTTTGCAGGGCCTAGCTTCCTCAAATGCTGAGACCACTCAAATGCTGAGAATACCCTCCACGTGCACTCACCCAGGGTCCCACCAATAAAAGAGCCCTGTGCTTGATTTAATGCTTCCCTGGCACTGCCTTGAAATTTCAATTTAAAGACGGTGTCTCACACTTTTATTTTGCACTCGCCCTGCAAAATTATGTGGCTGGTCTCACAGACTGGAACACGGAGGGGGCATGAATGAAGCAGACAGCCAAGAGGAAAATGCCAGAGCTGCCGTATGCCAATTGCTATCCTCAAAGTTTATAACAACTTGAGTGTCTCAGCAATGTAGAGTTGCCTGGGAAACCATAAATGGATTTTGGTGCTGATAGACAAGTTTCTAAGATTTTTTTTTTTCCCCACACTGCCTGAGTGTAATAGTTCCGAAAGCAGTGGCAGAGACGTCAGCAAGCTGGCTCTTAGGTCTTCAACGTACAGAGCTGGGTTATAAAGCTTTCATGAGTCATTTTCCAGTCTCACTCCTTTAGAAAGAGACCTAGCTGGGAGCCTACTGGTTCTCAAGAAATCCATATAGCATCTTCGCCTTGCTTTTCTATAGCTGGTGTATTGAAATCTATCATACTTATTTGTTATTGTCCCTCATTCTCTAGCATGTTGGGGTAGAGAACATTGTGGGTCAGACACTCACTACCACTTGGAGTCCGTGAGGCTCAGCAAATGCTAATCCCATCATAGCTTCTGGAAAAAGAAGGCCCTTGATTGACTTAAAGTTCCCCAGCAACAGCTGGGGAAGGGAAGATACAGAGGAATCTTGGGAGAGTGGGTAAGCTATCGCAGGGACCAGGACACAGTCACCTTACAGAAGGTGACCAGGGGAGCAAGTAGAAGAAGCTCATAAGGAAACTCCCAGTGCTGTGCCTTCAGCCCTCAAAGAACCCAAGAAAAGACACTTAGAGATATACAACGTTCAGAGACAACTACCGCTTCTTGACAATCTGTTTCTTTGAATCAAACCACAGAGCCCATAGGTAGCTTTCTGTAACTCCTTGTAAAAGAAGAGATTCTTTTTGTTGTTGTTGTTTTTTTAATCCCTGCTATCTGTCATTATGTATCTGGCTGGAGTTAGACACATTAGTTTCAGCTCCTAAGGGTAGACTGGCAAGTAGAACAAGAATGACCCTGGCTTTCTCAGACCTACATCCTGAAAGGGAAGAAACTAACTGAGCCCTGCCATGCGGCATGGTTATTGGTACTGTGGCAGGAGAATTGAAGGATGCTTAAAGAAAACATAACACCATCTTAAAACATCAGGGAGAAACTGGGAGAGCTGCCGGGTAGCATTAAACCAAGCAAGAAGGGAAAGATGGGGTGGAGGGTGGACATTCCAGGAAATGGAAGCAACCAGTACAAGGTTCCTGGGGCAACAGCTTACTTTGATGTAAAGATTGAAGAAAATATAATGTGGAAAAATAGCAAGGGAGCTGGGGAGGCCGAGAAGGTAGACACAGGTTAGACCTCAAAGAACTAACCGTTAAGCTTGCTTGCCTGTCACACACATATGCACTCTAGGTTGGTCTCGAATACGGCAAGGAATAAAGGAAAGAGAAAACCTGACCCCAGTTCAAGATAGTTCTTTGAATACTCATGACCTTTGCTTAAGGGCAATGGCAAATGATTCAGGGCTTGGGTCTCAGGAAAAAGACCTGAGGTAAGTGTGTTCATTTGTGCTGTGATCCTAGTACTCAGGAGGCTGAGACAGGAGGGTTGGAAAGTCCAAGCCAGACTGGAACACGCCTCAAAAAATGTAGTGAGAGGGGTTTTTAGGCAAGCATAAAGAATTGCCTTCTGAATAAGTTGAGTTTGAGGTCTCTGTGGGTGGATCGAGTGGAGTTGTCTAGTAGATGGATGTTAATTATTAGCCACTAACTGAGAACCT